>ML789111.1:83935-121324 GCA_009831015.1 Picea engelmannii | reverse complement strand
TGTTCTTTGTCTACAAGAAGGTCCTCCATATTGAGCTTCCATAGCTCAAAGTTTTTACCATTGAACTTCTCTATCTCAATTCTAGATGAGCTCGCCATTCCTCTTTCTTTACTCGAATCTCCACTGCAAAATCTCCCACTAAACCCAGGTTTATCACAGACCCAAGATAAACTCGATCTATCAAGACCGAGCCAAACCCTCAACAACAAAGGCCTCCCTCTTAAGCCAAAAACGAGCTATGATACCACATGTAAATTTTAAACCTGCGAAGTAAAGCAATGCATATAGATTCTTAAGCAATACAGAAATTAATCAATGGCTCATACACAGAGTACATAGAGATTTTATACCGGAAACCCTCAACCGGGAAAACCTTTCTTATATTCATTATATCAAATTTCACCATTCACCATACAATATATACAATGTTTTTAGGTATTCCGTAGATACCAAAACCCTAATCCCTTAATCCAGGATTAATTTACAAATCCGCTAAAAATAGCAAAAACTGCCCAAAAAATTTTTTGGGGCATTGCCTTGGGCTACCACCTGTTTTCAAACACTGCGCATAACCAAGGGGGGCGCATACCTGGCCCCCCCTGGGACCCCCCTAGGAAATTGCCCAGTGCACACAGCAAAGTTCTAGTGGTAGGGATCATCAGACGCAGTTGTCGTATCTGACGCACCCACACACACACATGCAAATAATATAACACATATACCGAACAATAGTCTCCAACAATAGCCAACTTAGGTGCTTATTTTGCTCCAATATTAACTTTATTAATTTTAATGGGCTTCCCCACAAAAGGTACTTCAATCCCTAGCCCTTGTATGTCTCTTTGTCCTTCAGTTTCTGAGATGTTCACATTCCTGGGTTCATCATACTCATCGACATTAATATTATAGAAACCTGTAACCACTGAAGAGGCACAGTCCATTCATATTCTTCTTGGTCAAGAGGGGGGTTAAGTGCCTCCTCAAAGACCTTTTGTCTTACAATTTGTAAAGCATGATCTACTGTGGGGTACTAACTTTCAAATGGGAATTTAGCTACAAAGTTTTGGGTCATACCATACCAATCTATAGTGACTAAGCATAGTTCTGCTTGAAGATACCAATTGATAGTTGTAGTATCTACTATGTTAATGAACTTATGTACCCACTGTTCTTTAGGAATGCTTCTCTGGGATTCCTCACAACTTCGTACATGGTTCTTAGGACAAATCTGACCTGTGTATCGAACTGCACAACCTTCATCTTGGTCTGAAAAGCGCAATGTCATCAAGGTGTGACATTGTACCCACTTTGTGATGTTCTTCTTGTGTGTTTCCCACCATCTAGTTGGCGTTGCTTTCAAGGATTCGTCTAGTGCCAACAACCTCTGTTGTACTGATACAATTTCTTCAAATTCAAATAGAAATGTCTCTAAAGTATTCAAGCCATCAAATGTAGGAATATTACTTACTTATGTGCCAATCTAGTGAACTACTTTAGTCAATCTAGCACACCTCCGCATAGAGACTTCATACATTATATTCTGCCAATTTTCCAAAGCTTATTTTGAATCTGATGAGCATACACTTTCACTTCTCCAACTTAGATTTCCATCTGTTGTAGGACTAATATAATCTTGTTGCCCTGTTGTCAGTTTATAGATATTCTCTAGCTCATAGGTTTGGTCTTCTTCCCTTATAGGTTCTGTGTATCTGCGACCTTCATCAGGATCAAGGAGTGTAATGACCCTAAGGCCATCACCTTAAAATGTCATTCTTCTCTTTTTTAGATTAAAAAAATTAAATTTTTGAGATCCCAATCAATACCCAACAACGCAGGATAGGGACAACTATCATAAACTATCTCAATCACTACGAAGTCTGTAAATGTCCTCACTCCATCAATGTCTACAAGGACATGCTCTAGTTTTCCAAAGGGGCTCACCGCCTACTGATTAGCCATCCTGATCATAATACGAGAGTAAATCAATTTAGTTTTTCCCATCAGTGCCCAAGTCTGCTTTGTCATAACATTTACTTCTAATCTCGGGTCGAGGACCACATAATCCACATCGTAGTCTCCAATCTGAGCACTAAGGTGCAGTTCCTTGCTTGTCCTCCTTTTTCTAGATACTTGATTCACAGCTCTACTCAAAAGAGGATCTATTCTTCTGATTTCATACTATCTTATCAAGTGTTGTAGTTCTTGCACAACTCTTTCATATTTAATCAAGTTAATGCAAGTATACAAGAATTTCACAAGCTTGCTTGCCTCTTTTCCTTGCCTAATTGGGACATACTGATCGAATGTTGGAGGCATCTCACATTCCTTTACTTATGGTTGTTCCCTAGATGAAGAAGCATATTCTCCTACAAATTCTCTCCTTGCTTCTACGAAAGTATGCTTTTCTTTCCTTGGATCAAATAATGGTGCCTTCTCTGAAGCTCTTCTAATCCCTGATCCATCAATAGTATTTCCTGGAGTCACCCTGTCTTCTCCTATGACAACGCCTCCTCTAGTAATAACAACGACTCTTGGATCCTCACCGCGTGGTTCCACCGATATTAGTTGGACTTGTTGGTTTCCACCTCGTCTTTCCTGAAGTTTATCTAACAATACTGGGCAGTCTTCAATGAAATGGTCAAATGAATTATAGTAGTTGCAAGTAGTGCAAGGGTTCTGACAATCCCTTTCCAAATGACCTAGCTAGGCACAGTTATAGAAAATAATCTGACCTCGACCTCGACCCATGCCTCCTCCTCATCCTCTTCCTCTGAACCCACCACGAGGGTTGAAGTTTCCTCTTCTTGGGGAATTGAACTATGCAACATTTCCTTCTTGTTGTAGTTCTCCTTGAATTGTATATGCATCCCTTGATATTTCATCCATGAGGTCATAAGCCCTACAATCCTTCTCATCATTCCCCACAAATTTGCAGAATGTACAATAGAGATTGGTGGGTTTCTGGACATATGTATGCATATAATAACATTCATCAGGGTGATGTCTAGTTCTACATACTTCACACCAGGGTACAATAGATTGCTTCAAAGCGTTAGGGGCTCTAGAGGCCAAGTATTCATTAAATAAGGCACAATTCTCTTTGTCATGGCCCTCTGATTTACATCTGATACACCAAATGTCTTCTCTTTTCTCTTTTCCTTTATCCTTCTTCATGTCCTCAACCTGTAAAGATAAACTAGTTAATTGCTTCAAAATATGACTCATACCTGGGTTGGATTCTCCTACAGGGGTTGCTTCTAGTTTCATGGAAATTTTTAATGCCTCAGCCTGTGAAGCGACCTTCTATTGCATCAGAGGAACTCTAATGTGTGGCAGGAGGGAGGCGATGAACCATTCCTTATGTTGTTCATTGAGAATCTGAAAACCTAAATGGCATGTCAAGGTCTTAAACCTATGATCAAACTCCCAAACAGGTTCAGTTACCTTCTTCTTGGTTTCCTTCAACTTTGTAATGCACCGCGACTCTGACATAGGATTATTGAACTCTACAGTCAACACAGTCTTAATTTCGTTCAATGGCTTAGGTTGTATAGAGCTTGTAACAAACTTCATATACCAACTCAGTGCATGATCCCTCAAGGTAGTACTAAATTGATCTCTCTTAACAGCTTCTTCGGTGACTTGCTTAACGCTCCATACAGCTTCGCATAAGAACCAGTGCTGGTCAAGATCCTCAAATACATCTCCCCTAAAAATGGGTAACCTCATTTCATATGCCATGGATATTCCTTGTTTTCCCAACTGATTATTTACTAAACTGCTTGTAACAGTGCTCTGAGTGCTCTAATTACTCTGGTTACTCTGGTTACTTATTGTTGCTAAAACAACAAGAGGAGTAGCAATAGTTACTTTGACAGTAGGTGCAGTCCCTGAAGTTTTTGGTTTTTCTCAGTGAAGTTCCTCAACCTTCGCTTCCTCTGCCCTTGTGAACTCTGAATATTCTTCATCTGATCTCCCTACTTCTTCTCCATTGTATAAATCTTCGTCTTGTTCCAATGGCCTGTAATTCTACTTAAATAGGTTCGCAAGAAGAACCTTTTTGAATGATCTCCCACTACGCATATGTATAGACTCTGTGTCACTGTTGTTGTCTGAATTCCTGAACATTAGAGTCAAAATATGTAACACCATGTTTCCCCCAGCTTGTAAATATAACTGGACTGGCCAAGAACTATGGAGAACTCACAAATATGAATATGTGATGTAAATGGACCTTGAGGAAAAGGTCAATGAATGTGAATGAAATTTTGAATTATTGCAGGACTGTTGAGAGGGGATGTGCAGAAAAGAGACCACGATGGCGGTGGAAGGCACCTGAAAAGGTGGCGTTAACTTCCACCGAGAATTAATACCGTATTTGGACTCCACTGGCCCGGAGAACCAAAAGTGGCTTGTTGGCCCCAAATTTAATGTCTCGCAGGCTGGTAGGTGGACGTCTTGATGAGGGATGGGATGGTGAACCACCCATTCGTAGAGTCATCAGGCCTGATCGGTGCAAGGGTAATTGTGCCACACGCAACCTCGCAAGAGGATAAGGCGTATGGAAGAAGCGATTGGGAGGGGAGACACGAGGGGAACTCTGGAATTACGCAGAGTGAGTGATAGCAGAGAGGAAGGATTGCAACCTTCACTCCTGGTCATTGGAAGACAGAGAGACGCAGTATCAAAAGCATTGTGGTCTCA
This sequence comes from Picea engelmannii, assembly GCA_009831015.1. NCBI lineage: Eukaryota > Viridiplantae > Streptophyta > Pinopsida > Pinales > Pinaceae > Picea > Picea engelmannii. The sequence continues at coordinate 116,620 of ML789111.1, read as the reverse complement.
TCTCGGGGGTGGCTAGTGGTAAATCCACTGGGAGTTTCTATGCCTACGATTGGGTGGAAACAAGCACCCCTCTCAGTAGTTGCACCCACTTCTGGTGCCATTTCTAATAAGTGTTTTTACATATAGCATCTTGAAATTCATATATATATATATGCTCATAGAACTGTGAAATTGTGAACGATTTCAGTATAAGAATGTTTGTGCAGTGTTTTGATAAGAAATAATAGATATATTCTTATAATAGGAAGTCCCCGCATGGCTTATGTTGATAAATGGATTTAGTTATGCATGAGTTGAATCAAGTCAAATTTCCAGTCCATCCTTGGGAGTTTGTTTCCCTTTGTATGTTTCTAGGAAGGCCCCGGAATAGGACTCCTCACAGAAATTCCCTTCTTGGAGAGGTTTTTCAAGAACCTGGAAAAAGGACTTGAATGGGCAAGTCTTAATAACCCTGTATGAGGAGGAATGACCCTCTTAAGGTTCCTAGGTAGTAGCGTAGGGATAAGTAACAAATCGATGAACGAGATCTCATTGAATGACCCATAGCCATTCACAACTGTTAGACTGATGAAAGTAACAAGGGCGTTACATACCTTGCCCCTTTTCCCTCTATCTTCGTGAACAAAGAGGAAATCAGGATCGTAGATCCAAAGGCCCAGGAGAACATTTGGACCATTGATATTTTCGCATCCATGAAGTAGTGGAAGAATGCACAAGGTGGGACAATCCGATCCGTTGGATCTCATCCAGAAAATCTCGCCAGTCGTTGAATTGGGTTAAGATGCTCAGAGTTTAGTCTCTGGGGTGTGCGCAGGAAGAATGGATCTAGACCGTTAGATCTTGGTCCATTTACCCGTCAGTCATCATATCGGATAGGAGGTGCATGGGGTTTAACCCTTCTCACAACAGGCAGACTTCCCGACCTTCATTGGGATATCGGCATTCGGGAAATCGGAGTTCCTAAGGTCGAAGGAATCAGGACATCACAAGTATTGAAATTCTGGAGAGATCAGAACCATCCATCTTGAGGAGGACGCATGGAAGAAATCAGCGCCATCGGGGAAAGGCCTGATAGGAGGTTGATGATCAGTGTTTGGGTCATAGGGATATCGGGGATCCTAGTGACAAAGTGTTTATGCATTTTGGAATCGTGAATCGTGAAACTCCGATAAGTGGGAGCCAGCTGTCAGCAGATTAGGGAAAGAGGAAAGCTCCATTGTGTGGGGGCCAGCTGTCAACCAGTTGGGATTCGGAGAATCGGGAATCACGGGGACGAGAAGTCCATACATTGTGAAACTCCAAAGTATGAAACCCCAATGAGAGGTAAGGTTGTGGTCACGGGGACATTGGTCATGTGGACTAAAGACTTAGCCCGGGAGGCTAAGGTAGCAGAGGAGCGTGTCGGGAATCGGGGATCGGTGAACCAAGTTGTTGGGACATCACAAGTGTCAAAACCCCGATAGGAGGAATCCCGACAGAAGTATATGGCTGTGGTCATATAGAGGGAGGTCGTATGGACCCAAGAGACTAGCCCAAGGGGACTAGTGGAAGTTAGAACACGTCGGGATTCGAGGAATCATGGATCCCGGGGACAAGTGCATTTTGGCACTTGAAAGTCCGACACCCCGATAGGAGGATATAAGGCTGTGGTCTTATGAGAGCGGTCATATGGACCAGAAGGCATAGCCAGGAGGGGCTAAGGCTGGAAGAGAGCTCATCGAATATTCGGGAGCTCCGTGATCGAGAGTTCGGATTTTCGTGACGGTAAACCCCGATGAACAGAAGAGATTTTTTCGGAGGATCTCAGGGTTTGTAATGACCGTTAGATGTGGAAACAAGACTTTAACTTAAGCCAGGATGTGGATTATGCTTTAGGATAAGCAGCGAGTAGATCTGGACGGCCAAAGTCCACCCGCCCAAATCTGCGACTGAGGATGCATTCCGGAGCCCCCTTGCCATTCTGCCTTTAAAAGGGGGAGGGGGGTCCGAAATAGTGTGGCGTGTGAAGTAGGGCCCTTACCTATCATGACGGCCACCGTGTCGCGTTTTCCTCTTGCCACATGTATGCCACCTAACCTTGCAACAGGGCATTTCTCATTGGCTTCTCTCTACCCCTGTTGAGGTTTGTTCCTATTGGCCATTCACTGACCCCATAGGGATTCATCCCCATTGGTCGCTCGCTAGCCCTGTCGGGGTTCGACGGTTGCAGATTCGAATGTTTGGACATTATTGTGGCATCGAAGTGTGAAATACAAAAGACACTGCATTCAAATTGAACCGTGAAAATAACCCATGATCACATGGGAACGGAGAAGGAGAGAGGAAGAGCCAGCTTACACTGGGCCTCCATGGTTATTTAGGGGTTCGAGTCTGACAGAGGACCGGAAAAATTTGATTTAGGCAGCGGGTATGTTACAAAGTGGTATCAGAGCATGGTTACAACACTCGGCCTTATTGGGCTCATGCATGAGTCACGCATAAACTCCGTCCGAAGCACTCCTATGAGGAGTAATCCCCTAACTTAACTCTCTTGTCCAGAATTAAAAACTTGGAAAATGAGAACCCGACTGTGTATGAATGTGAAAGAGTTATGAATTTATGCGCAAATTATAAAGATGAATTTAACTCTTGACTAATAACCAACGTTTTTCTTTTCACTCAAACGGACGATCAACCGCAGGAATCTACAAACACAGAGTATGGTAACTCACCAAGAGGTGGGAGAAGGATCCCACAATAGAGACAAAGAGTTTGATAAAAGAAAAGGAATAGGAACCCCTCCATACCTAGCTGAGACTGTGAGGAGTCTCATGGTAAAATTGCAAAGCTGCAAGGCTGACAATGAAAGGATGATGAGAGAACAAGAAAAGCAAATCGAAATTAATGCAGTTCTACTGCAGAGCTTATCCGACCTACGGCGACAAATGCAGCATGAACCTGAGATGCAGAATCATGGTCGTGTCAGTGGCCATACTGAGAGAAGCACATCCAGAAAGGTCCACCCCGGAGGTAAAGGACCAGTGTCAGACGATTCCACTGAGAGGGAAGCCGATGATTCAGAAGACTCTTCCAGCAGCAGGACCAGTTCCTATTCTCGCAAAAAATAGAAGAAGCAAAAGACTTCCAAGAGTCATAAATTTGAGGAATTTAGGAAGGCCAAACCTCCCTCCTTCGATGGTGAGATAAAGAAGGGAGAGGAAGCTGAGTCCTGGCTACTTGGACTGAAGAAATATTTCAGAGTCCATGATTTTTCAGAGAACTTGAAGGCCCGAGTGGCCACTTTCAATCTGAATGGAAAGGCTTCCATCTGGTGGGAAGACCCTAAGAATATGAAAGGGGTCTGCGAGGAGGACCTGTCTTGGAAACAGTTTGAGAAGTACTTATGGAAGAAGTATTTGTCGGAAAGGTATTTCGATGAGAAGGATAAAGAGTTTTATGAACTCAAACTAGGACAACTTACTATGGAGGATTATGTCAACAAATTCCTCGACTTACTGAGATATGTACCCTACATCAAAGCAGAGAAGGCGAAGGCACAATTCTTCATCAGTGGGTTACCCAAGGAATACCGGAACTGAATTGAATTTGACGAGCCAAAGACCTTAGAAGACACTATACGAAAGGCAACATATTGTCATGAACAATATCGACATTGGGCAGAGTCTCGGGGAAACTGGAAACAGAAGAGTGGTTCGAGATTTCAGAAAAGGGGAGCAAATCCTCAGGATTTAAAAGCTACAAAAAGAACCCCAGAATGAACTTCCCAACCCAGAGTGTACTCCAGCAAAAATTTCCCTCGGGGGATGGAAACAAAACTTCTGGACCTATACCAGTGAAAACTAATAACCTAAAGAAAGAACCTCGAAAATGTTGGGGTTGCGGAGAAGAGAATCTCCTGAGAGACTATCCACACCGACAAAAAAACAGTCGGAAGGTCTATAACACTCAGGAAGCTACCACAATCAATGATGTGGCAAGGAGTGTGCCACAGATCTATGCAGCCTTGGATAATAACCAAGATGACCACCAAGCTTTAGTAGTGGAAATAGAAGGTATGATTTTAAACCATCTGATGTCTATTTTGATTGACCCTGGTTCAAATTTGAGTTATATAGCCCCTAAATCTGTTGATAAGTGTAAGCTACAGCCACGAAAGAAAACTAAGCCATGGTTGGTACAGTTAGCCACTGGCACCAAAAGAAAGGTAGTAGAGGTCATACCAGCCTGCCAACTAAGGTTGGGTGAATTCCCCACCCAAGCAACCCTTAATGTATTACCCCTAGGATCATACGACTTGTTGATTGGAATGGACTGGCTGGCCGCCCATAAAGCCAAATTGGATTGTTACCATAAAACCTTAGAATGTATGAGCAAAGAAGGAAAAAGGATAACCCTTCAAGGGATCCAAAAACCGGTCTCGGTGAGGCAAATATCAGCCCTGCAAATGAGAAAGTATTGCCAAAAGGGATGTCCCCTATATGCAATACAGGTGCTAAAAAAAATTGAAGGTGCTAAACCTGGCCCTAATGATCACCCTATCCTGAGAGAATATAGAGATGTGTTTCCGGAAGAGGTACTGGGTCTACCTCTGAGAAGAGACATTGACTTCTCGATAGAACTCGCTCCAGGAGCGATGCCGGTGTCTAGGACACCCTACCAAATGAGCACACCTGAGTTAGTGGAACTCAAATTACAATTGAAAGAAATGATGGATAAGGGTTATATTCGACCCAGCATGTCCCCATGGGGAGCACCAGTCCTGTTTGTGAAAAATAAAAATGGCACCCTTAGACTGTGCATAGATTACAGACAACTTAATAAAGTAACCATAAAGAACAAATACCCCTTGCCTAGGATCGATGATCTATTCGATCAGTTGGGAGGCACGTCTATTTTCTCAAAGATTGACTTGAGGTCAGGATACCATCAAGTCTGAATCAAGGGTGAAGACATTCATAAAACCGCTTTCAGGACACAGTATGGTCATTATGAGTTTGTGGTAGTGCCATTTGGGTTAACCAATGCCCCTGCCACTTTCATGTGCTTAATGAACAATGTACTCAACAAATTTTTAGATAAATTTGTACTAGTCTTCATTGATGACATATTAATCTACTCTAAGAATAGAGAAGAACATGAAAATCACCTTAGGCTTGTGCTGCAAGTACTAAGAGAGCATCAACTCTATGCTAAATTCAGCAAATGTGACTTCTTTCAGAAGAAAATAAATTAATTGGGACATGTTTTGTCCGAGGAAGGGGTAGCAGTATATCCTGACAAGATCACGTCCATCATGGAATGGCCTACCCCAAGGGATGTCTCAGACATCAGATCCTTTATGGGATTGGCGGGATACTATAGAATACTTATAAAATATTTCTCCAAGATTGGTTGTCCAATCACTGCCCTCCAAAAGAAGGGAACAAAATTTATGTGGACACAACAATGTGAAGAAAGATTTCAAACCTTGAAACATCTACTAACCCATGCACCTGTGTTGAAAATCGCTGACCCAGAAGCTGACCTGGGCTCGGAGGAGTCCTTATGCAAGAAGGAAAGGTGATCTATTATGAATCCCGAAAATTGAATGAACACGAGGTCAATTATGTGACTCATGATCTGGAACTGGATGCCATAGTGCACGCCTTAAAAATGTGGAGGCATTACCTCCTGGGAAGGAAGTTTGTACTTATGACGGATCACTGTGGATTGCGGTATTTGTTTGATCAACCCAAGCTCAATGCTAGACAAGCCAGATGGATGGCCCTCCTTAGCGAATTTGATTTTGAAATCAAACACATTAAATGGAAAGAGAATAGGGTGGCCGATGCCCTTAGCAGAAGCATGAGAACAATTCACCTGGCAGCGGTGAGTACCTGCGAGACAGATGTCAAGAACAGAGTCAAAGAGGCACAAGAAACAGATCCCTTCATCCGAAATGTGACCCTGTACCTACAACAAGAACCCTCTGGAGCAAACTATGAAGGCTATCAGATGACCGAAGGAGGCCTGCTCACCTACAAAGATAGAATGTACATTCCAAATCGTGACGACTTGAAGAGGTTCATCATGGATGAACTACACAAAAGACCCTACACTGGTCACCCAGGATACCAGAAAATGATCACTGCCACCTGGAAACAATTTTGTTGGCCTGGATTGAAGAAAGACATAGCCAAATATTTATCCCAATGCATAGAGTGCCAATAGGTTAAAGCAGAACATCGACACCCAGCAGGACTATTACACCCTTTACCCATCCCAGAATGGAATGGGAAACCATCTCCATGGATTTTATCACTGGATTTCCAACTTCAACCAAACCGAATGACATCGTTATGGTAGTGGTGGATAAACTGAAAAAGTTTTCTCATTTCATCCCCATCAAATCGACCTACAAGGTGATAGACATTGCCCATGTATTCATGAAGGAGGTGTTCCGACTGCACGGTATGCTGAAAGAGATAATATCTGACAGAGACACAAAATTTACTTCAAATTTTTGGAAATCACTGATGACGGGATTAGAGACTAAATTGTTGTTTAGCACCGCCTATCACCCTCAAACCGACAGACAGACAGAAAGAGTGAATCAGATATCAGAGGATATGTTAAGAATGCATGTAATGCATCAACCCAGGAAATGGGAAGACTACCTGCTATTGGTAGAATTTGCCTACAACAACGGCTACCAAGCATCCTTAAAGATGAGTCCCTTCGAGGTCCTCTATGGTAGATAGTGTAATACTCCAGTCAGCTGGAGTAACCCTGTAAACAGGATTTCTATTGGGCCCAATATGTTGAAAGAGATGGAACAACAAGTAACTCAGATAAAACAAAATCTGAAGGTCGCTCAGAACCGACAGAAAAGTTATGCTGATCAAAAGAGAACTCCAAGAGAGTTAAAAATGGGAGACCATGTATATCTCATAATTAAGCCCAGAAGGAGTTCCCTAAAAATGGGAGCTTGTGCCAAATTGGCACCCCGGTATTGTGGACCCTTTGAGGTTCTATATAGAGTTGGACCTGTAGCCTATCGACTAGCACTTCCTCCCACAGTAAAAGCACATAATGTTTTTCATGTTTCATTATTGAAGAAATATGTACATGATGCTAATCATATAATTGACTGGTCTTTGATCCAGGTGGAACCGGAGGGAGAATTTCTACCAGAACCCCAATGCATACTGGACAGAAAGGAAACCCCACTCCAGAACAGAACCATTGCACAGGTCAAGGTGCAGTGGAAACATTTTGGTCTAGATGAGGCTACATAGGAAATGGAGGATGCCATGAGACAGGCATATCCGATTTTGTTTACTTCTGTACATGCAAATCATGTTAGTAGCTAAGAACATCGAGGATGATGTTCCTTTTAAGGGGGAGGGAATTGTAACACCCTGTTTCCCCCAGCTTGTAAATATAACTGGACTGGCCAAGAACTATGGCGAACTCACAAATATGAATATGTGATGTAAATGGACCATGAGGAAAAGGTCAATGAATGTGAATGACATTTTGAATTATTGCAGGACTGTTGAGAGGGGATGTGTAGAAAAGAGACCACGATGGGGGTGGAAGGCACCTCAAAAGGTGGCGTTAACTTCCACCGAGAATTAATACCATATTTGGACTCCACTAGCCCGAAGAACCAAAAGCGGCTCGCTGGCCCCAAATTTAATGTCTCGCAGGCTGGTAGGCGGACGACTTGATGAGGGATGGGATGGTGAACTGCCCATTCGTAGAGCCATCAAGCCTGATCGGTGAGAGGGTAATCATGCCACACGCAACCTCGCAAGAGGATAAGGTGTATGACAGAAGCGATTGGGAGGGGAGACACGAGGGGAACTCTAGCATTACGCAGAGTGAGTGATAGTAGAGAGGAAGGATTGCAACCTTCGCTCCTGTTCACTGGAAGACAAAGAGATGCAATCTCCGAAGCATCGTGGTCTCAGCTCGGGGGTGGCTAGTGGTAAATCCATTGGGAATCGCTATGCCTACGGTTGGGTGGAAATGAGCACCCCTCTCAGTAGTTGCACCCACTTCTGGTGTCATTTATGATAAGTGTTTTTACATATAGCATCTTGAAATTCATATATATATATATATGCTCATAGAACTGTGAAATTGGGAACGATTTTAGTATAAGAATGTTTGTGCAGTGTTTTGATAAGAAATAATAGATATATCCTTATAATAGGAAGTCCCCGCGTGGCTTATGTTGATAAATGGATTTAGTTATGCATGAGTTGAATCAAGTCAGATTTCCATTCCATCCTCGGGAGTTTGTTTCCCTTTGTCTGTTTCCAGGAAGGCCCCGGAATAGGACTCCTCACAGAAATTCCCTTCTTGGAGAGGTTTTCCAAGAACCTGGAAAAAGGACTTGAATGGGAAAGTCTTAATAACCTTGTATGAGGAGGAATGACCCTCTTAAGGTTTTGAGGTAGTAGCATAGGGATAAGTAACAAATCGACGAACGAGATCTCGTCGAATGACCCATAGCCATTCACGACTGTTAGACTGACGAAAGTAACAAGGGCGTTACATACCTTGCCCATTTTTCCCTCTATCTTCGTGAACAGAGAGGAAATCATGATCATAGATCCCAAGGCCCAGGAGAACATTTGGACCATTGATCTTTTCGCATCCACGAAGTAGTGGAAGAATGCACAAGGTGGGACGATCTGAGTCGTTGGATCTCATCCAGAAAATCCCGTCAGTCATTGAATCGGGTTAAGATGCTCGGAGTTTAGTCTCTGGGGTGTGTGCAGGAAGAATGGATCTAGACCATTAGATCTTGTTCCATTTACCCGTCAGCCATCAGATCAGATAGGAGGTGCATGGGGTTTAACCCTTCTCACAATAGGTGGACTTCCCAACCTTCATCGGGATATCAGCATTCGGGAAATCGGAGTTCTTGAGGTCAAAGGAATCGGGACATCACAAGTCTCGAAATCCTAGAGAGATCAAAACCATCCATCTTGAGGAGGATGCATGGCAACAATCGACGCCATCGGGGAAAGGCCCAACAGGAAGTTGATGATCGGTGTTTGGGTCATCGAGATATTGGGGATCCTGGTGGAAAAGTGTTTATGCATTTTGGAATCACGAATCGTGAAACTCCGATAAGTGGGAGCTAGCTGTCAGCAAATTAGGGAAGGATGAAAGCTTCGTTGTGTGGGGGCCAGCTGTCAGCTAGTCGGGATTCAGAGAAACGGGAATCGCGGGGACGAGAAGTCCATACATTGTGAAACTCTTAAGTCTGAAACCCCGACGAGAGGTAAGGTTGTGGTCACGGGGACATTGGTCACGTGGACTAAAGACTTATCCTGGGAGGCTAAGGTAGCAGAGGAGCGTGTCGGGAATCGGGGATCGGTGAACCAATTTGTTGGGACATCACGAGTGTCAAAACCCCAATAGGAGGAATCCTGACAAAAGTATATGGTTGCGGTCATATAGAGGGAGGTCGTATGGACCCAAGAGACTAGCCCAAGGGGACTAGTGGAAGTTAGAACACGTCGGGATTCGGGGAATCACGGATCCTAGGGACAAGTGCATTTTGGCACTTGAAAGTCCGAAACCCCGATAGGAGGATATAAGGTTGCGGTCTTATGAGAGCGGTCATATGGACCAGAAGGCATAGCCAGGAGGGGCTAAGGCCGGAAAAGAGCTCATCGAAGATTCAGAAGCTCTGTGATCGAGAGTTCGGATTTTCATGACAGTAAACCCCGATGAAGGGAAGAGATTCTGTCAGAGGATCTCAGGGTCTGTAATGACCGTTAGATGTGGAAACAAGATGTTAAATTAAGCCAGGACATGGATTATTCTTTAGGATAAGCAGCGAGTAGATCTGGACGGCCAAAATCCACCCGCCCAGATCTGCGGCTGAGGATGCATTCTGGAGCCCCCTTGCCATTCTGCCTTTAAAAGAGGGGGGGGGGGGTTCTGGAATAGTGTGGCGTGTGAAGTAGGTCCCTTCCCTGTCATGACGACCACCGTGTCACATTTTCCTCTTGCCACCTGTATGCCACCTAACCTCGCAACGGGGCGTTTCTCATTGGCTGCTCTCTACCCCTGTTGAGGTTTGTTCCTATTGGCCATTCGCTGACCCCATAGGGATTCATCCCCATTGGTCTCTCACTAGCCCTGATGGGGTTCGACGGTTGCAGAGTCGAATGTTTGGACATTATTGTGGCGCTGAAGCGTGAAATACAAAATATGTTGCATTCAAATTGAACCGTGAACATAACCCACGATCACATGGGAACGGAGAAGGAGAGAGGAAGAGACAGCTTACGCTGGGCCTCCATGGTTATTTAGGGGTTCAAGTCCGACAGAGGACCGGAAAAATTTGATTTAGGCAGCGGGTATGTTACAAAATCCAACTGTTTACTAAATCTTCAAGATATTCTTCTCATGCAATATCATCTTAATCTTCAGCTTTAAAGAGTTTAGAAACTTTCCTCTAGGTCCCTTGAAGAAATATCTTTCTATTTGGGTCTGCTTGGCTATATGATTCCACTCTGTCAATAGAAAATTAAGTAATGTATCCTCCAATAGTGTTATCAAACCAGATATCCACCACTCTAGACACAACATTATCAACTTTCTTGAATTTCTTAAGCAGCGTCGTTGTCCAACCCACAGGTGGTCTAGATCTGATTTTGAACTGAGTGTCTGCTAGTCTGGCTAGCCACTTGTACAATTCCTTGTGAACTCCTACAAAGAAAATATCATGCACGTCAGTAAAGATGTACCTCCCCAACCAATGTTTTGTACTAATGCTAGGTTTCTTCTTCTAAGCTTCGATGAAGTCCCTTTCCTATTCTTCTATACACTTCTGAATCTTTGTCTTTGATGGGAACCACCTTGAAATTCCCTCAAAAATATCCATGTCCCAGCAACAGAACAATTTTTTGGCACAGGGGAAAACCAAGGTTCAACTCTTAATAGTGCACCAACAAACCCTAACTATTAGCCCTTTCGGCAACACCTGCGAAGCAGATGAAGTCTCATCGGAAGTAGCAATAAGAGGGGTTGTAGGACACAGGTGCCTACAACCAGAGGAAATGAAAAATGATTCCAGAACAACAATCTAATATAACTTAGAGGTTCTTTAACAATCTTATACCTAGACTCGCAAAGTTAGTTTATACTTCCTATCTTTAATGGTGAAAACAACCATGCAATAACAATATAATAGATAGAAAAAAACACAACATCAATCATAGAGAACAAAAAGATTTACGTGGTTCACCCTCTCCCTAGGGATACGTCCACAGAACTATGTTTCTTAATATAATAGCTGAAAACATACAGTTCTATCTGCACACTTAGCTGCAAATCCTTCTCTCTCTCTCCTCTTTATTTCCTCTCCCTGCGCACCTAGCTGCAAGGTTGATCTTCACACCTAGCTGAAGATCCATAATACAAGAATTCTCTACAACAAAGACACTTCTATATCTCAATATTGCTATCACCACCAACAACAAAATCAACCCTCTCAACTCTTCTAAACCTTTATTTATATATTTCATGACTCGTAGACAACCTTAGACCGAAGCCTAGGTGTCAAAACCCTAGGTCCACATAACTCGCATTTTAAGGTCTTTGTTGACCTGCTATTCCTTCTTCTCCACGAGGTGCTCCAAATCACCCATTGGTGTCCTCTTCCACTTGCTAACTTGTCCATGATCTATCCTCTTTGTTTCTTTGTCCTCCTTGATCTTCTCTTCCAACGACTTTTTTTCCCTTACTTCGCTCCTTCTTTTATGCTTCTTTAACCACTTCGACCCCTCCTCAGTTTGTGTGCCTTCCATGCACTTTGTACTTTGTATTTCTTCTTCTTTAGTCTTTGTTTTCTTCCTTAATACCTAACCAAGGGCCAAAAGGCCTTTGGTGTGTTGTTAAGCATTTAACCATGGGTTTTCCCCTGTGCCAACACCAAGAAAGTAGGAATCCATCTCATAATAATTTTCCTTTATGTTGATGACCTTATCCTTATTGGTAGTGACTCAAAACTTTTAAACCATGTGAAAACTAGCCTTAAGAAGAAATTTGAAATGACAAACTTAGGTTTTTTGCACTATTTCCTTAGCCTCCAAGTTTTGCGAACCAATGAAGGAATTTTTATTTCCCAGTCTAAGTATGCTTGTGACCTTCTTTGTCGCTTTCAAATGGATGATTGTAAACCATCCCCTTCTCCCTTCTAGTCTAGAGTCAAGCTTACTACCACTTGTACTTCTCCCAAAGTTTATGCCACCCTGTACCATCAGTTAGTTGGTAGCCTCTTATACTTGACTCATACCCATCCTGATATTTCCTTTGCTATTGGTATTGTTGCCCAGTATATGCAAACAACCCATGAAAGTAATTGAAAAGTAGCTAAAAGGATACTTCGATATGTTCGTGGTACACTTCAGTTTGGGATACATTACAGTTCAGGGGAGACTCCTTTATTTGTTGGTTTCACTGATTCAGATTTGTATATTTTAACCTTGTACAATATTTACTGAAAACATATTTTCAGTAAAAGAAAAAAAAAGATACAATGGAAAATACAAACATTATAAAGATATTTTTCCAATGGAAACCCAAACCAGGAAAACCAACATATTCTATATTCATTCATAGTGATACATTTTTTACAATACAATATACATATAGGAGCCAACGACATCCAAAACCCTAACCTGATGACCTAGATTATTCAAAAACTCTAATTCCTTAACTAGAAATAGAAAACCATCAGAAAAAACCATGTGTCAAAAAACCTCCCAACAATGGACACAAAAATCGAGGCAACATGAAAAAATGAGGAATAATGTGACACATTTCCCGAGGCAAAAAAAATCTCGAGGGCATTGCACCCCCCCTTAAACCCTGCGCACCCAGTGCAACACAAACACTACTACTCATGCAAATAATATAACACATACCCAACATTCTCCCACTTGTTGTTTTCTTTGCATACAGGGGGTTAAAGGGTTACATAGTCAACAATCCATGGCAACAATGCCCATGGATCCTCTACACCAAGAGAAATTGTCAGTTCTCACAGATTTTTTTAATGAATCTACAACATTCTTCAAAGTGTCCACCTTCATAAGAAATGCTTTCTTTTCTTCAACCATGTCTCTCACAAAGTGATATTGAATATCAATATGCTTTGTCTTTGAATGATAAGTTGGGTTCTTCACCAAAAATATTTCACTCTAACTGTCACAATCTATCCTTGCATCTTGTTGTACCAACCCAATACCTGACAAAAATATTTGTAACCATATTGCTTCCTTACTTGCATGAGCGGCTACCATGTATTCAGCTTTTGTAATTGAAAGTGCCACTATAGCTTATCTTTTTCTCATCTAACTTATTTCTCCTCCAAACAGGTTAAACACATACCCACTTGTAGATATCCTACGATCCAGATATCCATCCCATTCTACATTCACAAAGCCATGTATATCCACAACTCTTTCCAATATCAGTCTTCCTTGGTAGCAAAATCCATAGCTAGAGGTGCCACACAAATACCTAAAAACCCTCGTTATTGTTCTCCAATGTTCCTTCCTTGTTTTTGACATATACCTACTCAAAAATCCCACTGCATGTGAAATGTATGGTCTAGTACAGACCATTTCATACATCAAACTTCCAATTTCACTCGCATATGGAACACGAGACATGTCCTCCTCCTCTTCATGTGTCTTGGGACACTGATCCATAAGTAACTTTACACCAATAGGAATAGGAACCTTGACCGGTTTACATTCCTGCATATTAAACCTATGCAATATTGTCTCGACATATTTTCTCTGATTTAACCAGAGTTTCCTCTTTTTTCAATCTCTTTTAATTTCCATGCCCAAAATGAAATTTGAAGCATCGATATTCTTCATGTCAAATTTAGAGGACAACTGAGTTTTCACATCCTGGATAATCTCCCTGTTGTTTCCTATCAACAACATTTCATCCACATACAAGACCAAATAAATCAAATGATCACCAATTAATTTAAAATACACACACTGATCCTCTTTGCTTCTTGTGAAGCCAAGTCCCAACATATCAGTATCAAATTTTTGATACCACGTCCTTGGTGATTGTTTTAAACCATACAAGGACTTTTTCATCTTGCATACCAACTCCTTCTTTCCCTTCACAACATAACCTTATGGTTGCTTCATATAGATTTATTCTTTGAGATCCCATGTAGGAATGTTGTCTTCACATCCATCTGTTCTAATTCAAAATCAAATCCAGCAGAAACATATAAAAAAAATATTATAGAGCTTAACTTGGAAACAAGAGAAAAAATCTCACCAAAATCAATTCCCTCAACCTGGGAATAACCCTTTACTACTAACCGAGCTTTTTATTTCTCCACTTTTCCTTCTGCATTCAGCTTCTTTTTAAATACCCATTTTCTGCCAATGGGCTTTCTTCCAGTCGACAACTCCACTAGGTCCCAAGCCTCATTCTTATCTAAAGATACCATTTCTCTGTCCATGGCCTTTTTCCAGAGATTTACATCCTTTGAATCCACTACCTCCATGACAGTTCTAGGATCATCATCAGTAATAGACAAAGAAAAATTTGAACAGAAATCATATGGAGTATACCTTTCTGGTATCCTTCTTTCTCAAACCGATCTCCTCAATACTGGAGTATGTGAATCTTCTACTTATGATTCTTGTTATTCTATAGAGTCTGATTCATCATCCTTTAAATCAAACTTTATTTTCTCTGGTTCTTCCTTACTTGGTAGCACTTCCTGTTTAACAACATCCTTCATTTCTCTAAATACCATATCTCAGCTATACACTACCTTCTTAGTTTTTGGGTTCCAAATATTATAACCTTTGATACCATCTTTATATCCAATAAAGATACACTTTTTAGCCTTCTTATCTAGCTTACTCATGTTTTCCTTTGGAACATGAACATATGCATCACAGCGAAATACCTTGAGATGTGTGAGAGAAGGTTTCTTACCAGTCCATACCTCTTGTGGATTCTTTTCATCCAACACTGACAAGGATGATCTATTGACCAGGTAACATCCAGTACCCACTGCCTCTGCCCATAATTCTTTCCCTAACCTGGCACCATTGAGCATGCACCTTGTTTTTTCCATCATCGTCATGTTCATCCTTTCTTCAACTCTATTCTGTTGAGGTGTATATGGAGTATTCTTATGTCTTTCTATACCACACTTCTTATAGAATTATTCAAATTAATACCCACATAACTCTCTTCCATTATCTATCCTCAACACCTTAATTATTTTCTCTGTTTGATTCTCAACAAGAGCCTTAAACTCTTTAAACCTGTCAAAGACTTCATATTTATTTCTGAGGAAATATATCCAAGTATTCCTCGACAATTCATCTACAAATGAGACATTGTACACATATTTTCCCAATGATGGGACCAACACAGGTCCAAAAACATCATTGTGAACTAGTTATAAATTTCCTTTTGTGCAAAACACCATGCAGTGTTATAATCCTTCCATCTATGAGCCTCAACTTGAATTTTCCTCATCCTATGATTCTGGTTGTCGAATCATCACCTAAGAAAAAATTACCTCCATCATACCTTTCATATTCACAAAACCACTCCCTATGGGAAGTCATATGAAAGGATGCACCTAAGTCAACCAGCCATGCCTCATGATTTTCATGTGTTCTTGAAGAATCCAAGTACACATCCCCTCCTTCTTCCTTGGATGTCTTTTCTTCTGTAGAAGGAGATTCTTCAAATCCCTTCTTTTTCTCAACTTTGGATCTACACTGGTTCTTGTAGTTCCCTTCTTTTTCACATATCCAACATAAATTTACAAAATTTATGGGAGATTTAGATCTACCCTTAGACTTAGATCTCCCACTTGAGAACTTAAATTTATTTCTTTCCTGGGAGCATCCTCTTGAAAATAATGTGTATGTTCTATGTCCTTCCATATTCTTTCATCTCATCTCCTCCGACAATAAGAAAGAGACCACTTCATCAAACTTCAAGGAGGTTGTATTACTACCTATGGCTACAACTAGACTATCCCACGAGTCTGGTAAAGAACACTATAAACTGATACACTTATCTTCATCTGAAATTTTAATATCAATAGATATTGACTAACTTACCACTATATTGAAAGAATTCAAATGCTTTGCCATCGAGTCTCCATCTCTCATCCTCAAATTATACAACTTATTTCTCAAGAATAGTTTATTTACTAGGGACTTAGATTGATACAACTTCCCCAATGTATCCCTTAAATACTTGGTTGTAGCTTCCTCTAACACATTCATTAATATTGAATCTAAGAGACAGTCTAATTATGCTCTTCACCTTCCGATCCAACTTTTTCCAATCATCTGTTGAAGTTCTTGTAGGTGCAGTACCTGTATCTACCACGATCAACTAATCTTTTTCCACCAACAGATCTTCCATCTTGAGCTTCCACAGCGAAAAATTTTCCCATTAAACTTCTCGATCTCCATTTTTGAATTTCTCGCCATTTATTTTCACCTGAAAAACCAATACCACATATCTCCCAATGTAATAAGGCTTATCACAGTCTTGAGACAAATCCTTGACCACAAAGGCGTCCCCTTGAAGACAACAAAGCTCTGATACCAAATTTATATTTTAACCTTGTACAATATTTACTACAAACGGATTTTTAGTAAAATAAAAGAAAAGATACAATGGAAATTACAAACATTACACAGAGATTTTTCCCCTAGAAAACCAACATATTCTATATTCTTTCATAGTGATACATTTTTTACAATACAATATACATAACCCAATGACATCCAAAACCCTAACCCAATGACCTAGATTAGTCAACAACCCTAATTCCTTAACTGGGAATAGAAAACCATCGGCAAAAACCATGTGCTGAAAAATCGCCCAACAATGGACACAAAAAATGAGGCAAAAATGTGACACTACTACTCATGCAAAGAATATAACACATACCCAACAAGATTGGGCCAGCAACCCTAATGATCGAAAGTCTATTGTAGCTTATGTTCTCAGCCTTGGTTCAGGACCTGTCACTTGGGCCTATAAGAAACAACAGGCTATTGCACTTTCTTCAACAGAATGAGATTATGGAGAAGTGATAAAGACAAGTCAGGAAGCCTTGTGGCTTCGACAGATCCTTTCAGAGTTTGGATTCTAGCAGCAGGATATGGCCATACTTTGGTGCAACAATCAGAGTGCCATCAAGCTCGCCAAAGACCCATTTCAACATGAGCACAACAAACACATTGATCTACACATGCACTTCATCAGAAATCTCATTCATGATCAAGTTATTGAAGTGCTCTTTTTCCCTACAGAAGATCAAGTTGTAGACATTTTCACAAAGTCTCTTACAGAAGCAAAGTTTTCCAAACTTAAATCTATGTTAGGAGTTCAGGAAGTTTTCATTAAGGGGGGATAGGATCTAATGCCTCCTTAATTCTCCTATTGTGTCACTATTGTAAATCCTTCAATCATATCCCAAGTTGTTCTTAAGGGGGGATGTTAGGATATTTAGACACTTAGGGGTTAGTTAAGATCTACTTGGTCTAATGTCTTGTTAGGTAAAAGTTTGTTTCTTAGTGTGTTTCTTTAGTATGCATTAGTATTCATTTGTATTTAGTAAATTCGATAGTCACGATATGTTCCCGATATAGAGTGATCAGACTGTTCATATTATCCTTGACCTTAACAACCATTGATCTATGGCTTAGCACCCGATTGGTCCATGATCTCTATTTAAAGAGCATGGAGGGCCATTTTTTGATGATTGATTGTGAGAAATTGACGCAACACCCCTACCTCAGCAGAATCTACATGACCTCCTGGTCTTAGGATCATTCTAAAATTCCAGCTGAGTCGGATTGACTCTTCGATTTCCCCACAGGAAATCCCACTAAAACACATGCACAAGTGTGTGTATCCATAGGTCCTTATGAGTTATGCCTATGCGAACATACACAAGGCGCTAACTCTCACCCACATGACCAACATCTATGACCATGACCTTTACCGAAAGGGTATTTCGGACTTCGCGACCTCACGAATCCTTATGTAAGTCCCCTTGACTCTTCAATATCTGAAACCCAAAAGGGATAATGGATATTGATTCTTCCCTTGACTTTTCTCCGATGTGACCTCTGATTAAAACCTGGGGCCTAGTCTTTTCGGCACCTTGAGATTTCGATTATCGACGTTTTTCAATGCAACCACTCCTTTTGCCAAATTTTGAAACCACGATGATCCCTTGCCACGGATCAATGAATCTGATCTCTTCTATGATCATATGGTCCTAGTTCTTTCGGGACTTCACAAATCAAAAATTCGTGACTCTCGACTCTGAGCCATAGCTTCCTCCACTTCCTGAATTCCAAAATAGCGAATTTCGAGGAAGTGAGATCAACAACTCTCGTTGATCCGAACCCGATAGCCTCTATTCCTCCTGAGGTTATGATTTCTGAGAAACACTCATCCTTAATCTTCTTGTTGGTCTGTGAGATCCAACGACCCACGGTAAATCGACACTTCTTCTTGAAGCAATTCCACCATCCGATTTAACTTCTCAAGGACTTCTGGCCAAATGGCTTGGCATCCTCCCTCCTAAACTTGACTTCTGAAAGATGATTTTGACCTCCATCTCCCTTTGAACACTTCGAAGGTTTTATCCCTTCCGAGATTTCGCTTTCAACCTCAAGGCTTCCAAAAGGGTCCCTGCACGCACTCCTTGTGGCAATTTCCAATAACCTCTAGTTATTTGGATCTTTGACTCTATGCACTCTTTGCAACAACAGTCTTTTAATCTTCCTCTTAGATTGGTAAAATACAAGACCTCACCTAGCCTATGCACACCTTACATAGCTCTAAGTTAACCTTGCACTTCAGTTGATATGGGAACAACGGTATCTCTCCTGATCTTTCTGAGATAA
This sequence comes from Picea engelmannii, assembly GCA_009831015.1. Lineage (NCBI taxonomy): Eukaryota > Viridiplantae > Streptophyta > Pinopsida > Pinales > Pinaceae > Picea > Picea engelmannii. The sequence goes on along the minus strand of ML789111.1, from coordinate 97,658 downwards.
AACTCAGAACTTCATCGGTGCACACCTTGCGGACGTTCATTGCACTCCTTGCAGGAATTCTCGGGAAGAGAAACAATTGAAACTCATTCTTCCTCTCTCACAGACTTCATACATTTAACATGAAATCATACAGATAACACAGCATTGAAATAAATTCATAATTAGAGAAACAAAACAACTGTAAACATACGATTCAACAGATGTAAACAACAAGCATAATAACACCATGAAAGTTTAGTCAAAGCTTCATATATTAACTCCAGTGTTCCTGTACATGGGTTCTTCTCTACAACTCTCTGCTACAGCTCAACAACTTACATAATTCTCTTTTTCTCAATAATAATGATACAAGTGAGGGTGTCTATTATTCTTTTTTCCCTCCTACATCTCTAACTATCAAATTGGAAATTAAAAGCTACAACTACTTTACATTCAATACACATAAATGCCTCCATATTCGATAGATGTGAGAAATGCTCAAGATCTATTTACAATCTCCAAAACATAAATGTAAATACATATCCCAGCTATTACATTAATGTCTCCTCATTTAATATTTAAAACGTTTTCAAAATTTGCATTGGTGTGTTTCCAGTTGTCTTCCACCTTTGTGCTTGTTTTGCTGGCTGCTTGCGATGCTCCTGTATCATACTCCCTTGGATGAAAAATTCATGAACTCATGTTCATGAGATATTGCAGCGTCTGTCCATGTCTTTATCTTCTTCGCTTTCCCAACTGGCATCTTCAATTGGATGTCCTTTCCACTTCATCAAGTATTCAAAATATGTTTTCCTTCCGGTCTTCTTGTTGACTCTCTGATCAATGATCCTTTCCATTTGTGGCTTTTCAGCTAAAAGCATCTGTTTAACCCATTGGACTTCCTTCTGATACTATGATCCTTCTTCTTCATCTTCTCTGTAAGAATTCATATCTTCTATGTTGAATATGGGCAATATTCCTATCCCATCTGGTAATTCAATTTCATAAGCATTGGCTTCGAATTTCCTCAAAATTTTACATGGCCCAATTTTCTTCATTTTTAGCTTATTATATGTTCCCCTTGGGAACCTTTCTTTTTTGAGATGCACCAGAACCAAATCACCTACTTCAAATTGAATTTCCTTTATGTTTTGATCTTCTTCGTGCTTGTATTTCTGATTTGAATTCTGCAATTGCTCCTTAATCTTATTATGGAGTTCTTGCATCTCTGCTGCAAAATCCTCTATGCTAACACTTCTAAATTCATTCGGTCCTAACTCCTTCAAATCAGAAACTCCTCTTGGCTTCATCCCATATACTATCTGGAATGGACTTTGTCCTGTACTCCTATTTGGTGAATCGTTGTATTCAAATTCCACTTGTGGAAAAATCTGATCCCATTGACTGTGATGTTCAACTACCAAACTCCTCAACAAATCTCCCAAGATTCTATTCACTACCTCAGTCTGTCCATCCGTCTGAGGGTGATATGCTGAGATAAAAGATAATTTAGTCCCCAGCTTCTTCCATAAGGTCCTCTAGAAATGACCTACAAATTTGGTATCCCTGTTTGATACAATACTCTTGGGTAAGCCATGAAGTCTAACAACTTCTTTGAAAAATAGATTGGCAACATGTGTTGCGTCACTGATTTTCTAACATGGAATGAAATGTTCCATTTTAGAAAATCTATCGACTACCACGGATATTGATTCACACCCTCTTTGCGTCCTTGGAATTCCTAACAAAAAATCCATACTTACTGCATCCCATGGCCTCTCTGGTATCGGTAATGGTTGATACAACCCTGTATTCTATCTTTTTCCCTTCACGTGCTGGAAAACTTTTCACCTGTTCATGAACTTCTTGACATCGGTTCTCATCCCTGGCCAATAATATGAGCCATTCAATTGTGCAAAAGTATTATCATGGCCGAAATGTCTAGCCAATCCTCCACTATGATTTTCCTTCAAAAAGTTCTCTCTCATAGAACTCTTCGGAATACACAACCGATTACCCCTGAACAGTAGGCCATCCTGAATCATATGTTCAGTCCATTGGCTCCTATCTCTGAGAACTGGATTCACACATGCTTCATAGGCTTCAATGAAATATGCATCATCTCGGTAGATTTCCTTGAGGTTATCAAAACCTAAGGTATTTACTCTGAACTCCTATAGAATCAAACATTTCTTGCTCAAAGCATCAACAACTTTGTTAGCAGTTCCAGAAATATGCTTTATAACAAAAGTAAAATTTTGCATATATTCAACCCATGTTGCATGCTTCTGGTTCAATTTCTCTTGTCGAGTTATGAATTGTAATGCATGGTTGTCGCTATACAAGACAAAATCTTTCAGAACCAAGTAATGTCTCCATTTTTTCAACGCCTGTATGACTGCATAAAACTCCTTGTCATACGCGGAATATTTCAGCTTTGCATCATTCATCTTCTCACTAAAGTATGCAATCGGTCTATTGTCTTGGCTTAAGACCGCTCCAATCGAAAATCCACTGGCATCACACCTGACTTGAAATGTCTTGCTGAAATCTGAAAAAAACAGAACTGGTTGTCCAGTTATCTTCTCCTTCAACAACTTGAAACTCTTCATTGCTTCCTCTATCCAATGAAAAGATTTGTGTCTTTTCTTGACTGTGTCCATCATCGGTGCACATATTGCACTGAAATTTCTAATGAACTTCCTTTAAAAACTAGCCAATCCATGGAAGCTCAGAACTTCAAAGATAATCTTCGGTGATGGCCAATCCTTGATTTCTTTTACCTTCTTTGGATCCATCTTTAATTCATTCGAAGATATTACAAAACCCAAATAGACGAGTTATGCCTTCATGAAAGACGACTTCTTCAAATTGATCATCAATTTCTCTTGTTGTAATCTTCTCATCATTGAAGCTAAATGCTTCATATGTTCTTCTTCAGTCTTACTGAAGATTAGTATATCATCAAGATATACAATTGAAAACTTTCCTATGAAATCTTTCAAGACTTTGTTCATCAATCTCATAAAAGTATTAGGCGCATTCGTCAAACCAAATAGCATGACAAGCCATTCATATAGTCCTTCATTTGTTTTGAATTTTTTCTTCCATTCATCACTTTCCCTCATTCTAATCTGATGATATCCTCTTTTGAAATCATTTTTTGAAAAAGACTTTTCTCCACACAAGCAATCCATCAAGTCATCCATCCTTGGTAAAGGAAATCTATACCTGATGGTGATTTTGTTTATAGCTCTCGAGTCTGTACACATTCTCCAACCACCATCTTTCTTTGGTCTTAACACTATAGTTACAACGCATGGACTTAAACTTTCTCTAACCAATCCTTTGTCCATCAAATCCTAGACTTACTTCTTAACTTCTTCATTTTCCTGTGGTGTCAATCTGTACACTTGTTTTTTTGGTAAATTATCTCCAGGTATAAAATCAATGTGATGGCTTATGCCTCTGATACGTGGCAACGAAAAAGGTAATTCGTCCACTACAATATCAAAAAACTCCTCCAGCAGTTCCTGAATTTACTTAGGTAGATCATCTATCTTGGTACTGGTTAAGATGACTCTAGGTTTTCTTAGCACCGCAAACTGCATGCCTTCTTCTTTCGCGACTTCATCAAGAAGTTCCTTCCCACTCATGAGAAGTATGGTATTGTTCACTTCTGTTTTTACTTCCTTGTCTTTAATTGGCAGAAACAAATGCATTCTACCATTCTTCTCCAAGGTTTAAGTGTTCTTTCTCCCATCATGAACAACATTCCTGTCATATTGCCATAGTCTCCCTAACAAAAGATGATAGAGATCCATGGGAATAACATCACACAAAATTTCATCTTTATATCCTCCTATCTTAAATTCAACTAGACATTGTTTAGTGACAGTTACCTGATGTCCCTTTTGCAACCACGAGACTTTGTATGGGCTTGGATGTGCAACAGTATCCAATTCCATCTTCTCCACCATCTCTATGGATACTAGATTATTTGTGCTCCCACTGTCCACTATTACCTTGCATACCATGTCTTTGGTTTTGCAAGAAGTCTCAAACAAATTGTTTCTTTGGGCTGGGTTCTCTGCCTCCTTCTATGGATTCAAGATAACTTTCCACATCATAAAGGATCTTTCGCCCTCAGCATATTTTGCCTCAACATTCTTCCCTTGAGCTTCGGAAATGTGAGTTTCACCACCCTATTTCTTCCTATATAGACATTCATAGGATTTGTGTCAAATTTTTCCACAGACAAAGCACTTCACTTCACCTCCTCTGCCTCTTCCTCTTCCTCTGGTTCGAGGAAAAGTATTTCGGTCAGCATACTGTCTCCCCTATGAGCTTCCTCCTCTCTCCAATTGAGTTTGAGGTTTCTTTTCTTACTCCTTCGACTTCTGAGTCCTTTCCTAGACAACTGCTTTGCCTCTTCTTTGACTTCAACCTCTGGCTCTTTGACCTTGCTTTTGGGCCAATTTTTCTTCAGCCTTCAAAGCCATTTGATAAGAATCTTCTACATTCCTTATCGTCATCATTCTCATCTCATATTGAATGTCATATCTCAGGCCATTCATGTATCTGGAAACATTTTCATCATCACTCTCTCGATGACCTACTCTGATGTTTATCCTATAGAACTCTTCAGTGTATTCTTTCACTATCATCATCTTCTGTCTCAAATTATGCATCCTTCGAAAGAGATTAATCTGGTAATCTCTGGGTATAAACTTAGCTTTCATTTTTTCAACCATCCTATCCCATATTTTGATTCTTTGTTTTCCTTTGCAACGCTTGTCAGCCTGTAGTTCATCCCACCACAATGATGCATGCCCTTTCAGCCTAGTGACGGCATGCTTGACCTTCTTATCTTCCTCAACATCATCATAGTCGAAGTATTTGTCTAGAGCTCTAAACCAATCTAGTAGCTCTTCAACGTCTAATTTTCCTTCATACATCAGAATGTCCATCTTTTCTCTGGCTCCAATTCTTCAAATAGCTTCGAATAGATGTTCTTTTGCAGCATCTTTGGCTGCGACTTATTCTTCAACTCCAACCTCATTTTCACTTTTAGCTTCACTGACATATTCAACGTCAATTGTTTGTCTCTATGATGTGTCCATAGCATCCAATCGAGCACGTAGTTCTCTCATTTCCCTTTCCACAACTGGATCAGGCATTGGTCTTTCTCTCCTTCTTGGCGACATTGTTTCGATATGTTCCCCGCAAAAAACAAAAAGAAAAGTCGAAGGCTAGGCTCTGATACCACTCTAACACAACACCCATACCTCATCAAGATCTACACGACCTCCTGGTCTTAGGATCGTTCTAAAATTCCACCTGATTTGGATTGACTCTTCGATTTCTCCACAGGAAATCCCACTAAAACACATGCACAAGTGTGTGTATCCACAAGTCCTTATGAGTTATGCATGTGCGAACATACACAAGGCACTAACTCTCACCCACGTGACCAATATCTATGACCACGAACTTTACCAAAAGGGTATTTTGGACTTCGTGACGTCACGAATCCTGATGTAAGTCCCCTTAACTCTTCAATCTCTGAAACCCGAAAGGGATAACAAATCTTGACTCCTCCCTTGACTTTTCTCTGACGTGACCTCTAATTAAAACCTAGGGCCCAGTCTTTTCGGCACCTCGAGACTTCGCTTATCGACATTTTTCAATGAAACCACTCCTTTCGCCGACTTTCTAAACCACGATGACCCCTTGCCATGAATCGATGACTCTGATATCTCCTACGATCAAACGGTCCTAGTTCTTTCGGGACTTCACGAATCATAAATTCGCGACTCTCGACTTTGAGCCATGGCTTCCTCCACTTCCCAAATTCCGAAATAGCAAATTTCAAGGATGTGAGATCAGCGACTCTCATTTATCCGAAATCGACAGCCTCTATTCCTCCTGAGCTTATGAGTACTAAGAAACACTGGGCCTTAATATTCTCGCTGTTCTGAGAGATCCAATGACCCATAGTAAATTGGCACTTCTTCTTGAAGCGATTTTGCCATCCGATTTAACTTCTCAAGGACTTCTGGCCAAATGGCTTGGAATCCTCCCTCCTGAACTTGACTTCTGCAAGCCGATTTCGACCTCCGTCTCCCTTTAAACACTTCGAAGGTTCTATCCCTTCTGATCTTTTGCTTGCAACCTTGAGGCTTCCAAAAGGGTCCCTGCATGCACTCCTTGCAGAAATTTCCAATAACCTCTGGTTATTTGGATCTTGGACTCTATGCACTCTTTGCAACAACAATCTTTCAATCTTCCTCTTGGATTGGTAAAATCCAAGACCTTAGCCAGCATGCGCACACCTTGCACAACTCTGATTTAACCTTGCACTTCAGTTGATATGAGAACAACGATATCTCTCCTGAGCTTTCTGAGATAAAACTCAGAACTTCATCGGCGCACACCTTGCGAACGTTTGCTGCACTCCTTGCAGAAATTCTCAGGAAGAGAAACAATTGAAATACATTCTTCCTCTCTCACAAACTTCATACAATTAACATGAAATCATACAGATAACACAACATTGAAATAAATTCATAATCAGAGAAACAAAACAACTGTAAACATACCATTCAACAAATGTAAACAACAAGCATAATAACACCATGAAAATTGAGTCAAAGCTTCATATATTAACTCAAGTGTTCCTGTACATGGGTTCTTCTCTACAACTCTCTGCTACAACTCAACAACTTACATAATTCTCTTTTTCTCAAGATGATACAAGCGAGGGTATCTATTATTCTATTTTCCCTCCTACAGATCTAACTATCAAATTGGAAATTAAAAGCTACAACTACTCTACATTCAATACACATAAATGCCTCCATATCCGACAGATGTGAGCAACGCTCAAGATTTGTTTACAATATCCAAAACATAAATGTAAATATGTCTCCCAACTATTACATTAATGTCTCTTCATTTAATATTTAAAACATTTTCAAAATATGCACTAGTGCATTTCCAGTTGTCTTCCACCTTTGCGCTTGTTTTGCTAGCTACTTGCGATGCTCCTGCATCAGAAACTCTCTTGTAAAATATCTTTTTAGAAAATCCAAGTGGTTGTGTTGGTTGGGGCCATGGATGTTTCCCCGTAGGGGTTTTACCACGTCAAAACATCGGTGTGTTGATATTTGATCTGGTTGTGTGAGTGGTTATTGAAGGTGTTCTTCCTCTATTGGAATACCTGTGTTTTAGAACAATTACCTATAAGAGAATGAAGTTGTGTATGGCTTCAATAAGATATTGGAGAATGCACTACCAAAGGTTTATAATGTAGTACAGGACGATTGGGACTTAAGTATTCCCGTAGTGATTTTGGATTATAGAACTACATGCAATAAGTTGACAATACAGTCACCCTTTCGATTAGTGTATGGTCAAGAAGCATTCATTGGTATGGAATTTTCAGTACCGAGTCTGTTCATTTCTGTGATGGCATACCTTACGGATTTCAGCGCATTAGAACAAATACTATCACAGTTATTGATATTAGAGGAAGATAAATTTTTTGCAATATTCCATCAACAAGTATAGAAGGAATGATAAAAAGTGTGGCATGATAAACACTTCAAGAAGAAGAAATTCTAGACATGATATCTAGTACTTATCTATGACAGTAAGTTCTTACAGCACCCTAGGAAGTTCAGGACACACTGATAAGGGCCTTATGTGATCAGATATGTGACAGAAGGAGGTGTTGCTTAGTTGGAATAGTTGGATGGACAAGTCATGGAAGGACTGGTGGATGGGCGTTACCTGAAATTGTACAGGGACGACCATCCCTTATGTGCACTAGGAGAGATATGTAGAATAACTTGTATCATAGTGTACTATAGAAAGAAAAGGTAGAAAAAAAAGGTAAAATGAGAAAACGTAGGAAAACGGTTCAAGAAAGAAGTCAAAAATTGAAGAGTCTAAGAAGTTAAGGAAAAGAATGTAAGTATTGTAGAAGAGAAATACACAAGAAGGAGAGCACATAAATGAAGGAAGCAAGATCGTGTAGAGGGCAGAGATCATGCACAGTGAAGAGATCATGCATATGACAACTAAGATCATTTAATACAATCCATGACAGGACATTCAACAAAGAGATACCATAACGAAAAAGTAGTGGCTCCACGTAACATTAAATGCAGAATGGATAGAATATCTTGATAGGTTGCAAAATTGAACGAAGAAATCGTCGAAGATACAAAACTCTTGGAGCATTAAGGTAAGTAATGAATGTCGAACACTAGTGGATTAGACAAAAATTTTATGCACGAAGGGAATTAACAACTAACAATGAAGTATAAAAGAATGCAAAGGGTGGATGGGAGAAGGTTATTTTCATTCATCATTCACATAGAGAGAAGAGTTTCAGAGCTAAAGTTATGAAGCTAAAGTCACAGAGCCAAAGAGACAAAACTTAAGAACTAGTTGGAAGTAGAGACCAATGTCACAGAGCAAGATCACACCACCTAAGAAGTAATAGATTCAGCTTCAGTACCGAAGAAACCACATGGTCAACCAACAATGTCACTGATATTAGAAGAGACATAGGAGGAATTGTCCTTGGCATCAATATTTCCTAGGGATTTTATCCCACCAAGAAATCCATCATAAAAATAGGTCCATTTACAAAAGGATGTGAATTATCCTCTCATGGAACCATCAATTACAGAAGGAGTGATTATAGAAGGGAACATGTTAGGTCGAATACTTTCTTTAAAGTATGTTGACTATGACATCACCGATGGAAAGAAGTTTCGAGATTTAGTACCCAACATGTTTTTTATAAATTCTGTTAGTTTTGCGACTCATATGATAGTCATCAAGCTGTAGATGTGGGATACAGGTTTGAAGAAACAAGTTCTTTTAAACCTGTTTGATATACCTCATTTTGGATGGATCCAAAAGATCAATTCATGTGTAAAATTGTTGTTGAGTTCTTTTCACGGGGGATATATCTGGATCAACATGCAAATTTCCATTGACATTGATTTAGTTGTATGTATTACCAGTCTTTTGTTGCAAGGGGAGGACCCATCCTTATTTTTTTTATAAGAAAAATGAAAAATCTCTAGCTGAGAGCATGAAGGAAAAATTCCATAGATTTTGTGGATAGCGCGGTTTATATGTTGCTAATATATGTGACTTGACGATAAGGTTTGTGATGCAATCCTTGGCGTGTAAGTTGTTGAGGAAGTGTAGAAAATATCAAGTGTCAGGAGTTGTCATAGAAACCACATAAATATGCGTTGAAGGCATCTAGAAGAACTGGGTGACATTCTTAGTGAACCAATTTTTGATTGATTGTGAGGAAGCAGATGATAAGGGGACTGAGTTCCATTATGCCTAGTTACTAATATTAATAACACTATTGGCTTGGAGGGAGCCAGATGACAGTAATTTTTTGGGAGTCATGGAGAAGCCTTGTTTATCCACATGATATCAAAACTTATGGTATACTTCACAGAAGGCACGACAAATGGATAGTAATGCCGCATTTTATATTTATAAGGAAACTATTAGGGACGACATCAAGAGGACACCGCGCATACCACCATAGGTGGTTGAGGCATATAAGGTAGTGGTGCACTTTAAGGCAGGGTGTCACCACATGTATGTACATGAAAATAAGGACCTGGATCAACAATGGCTACCAAAACAATACAGGTTGACTAAAGAGGAGATGGGAAATATTATGGCTGATTGGGAGGGTGATTGGAAGATTCCATTGAAAAAAACAGGTCCATTAGCGAAACTAAAACCAAAAATATACAAGATTGATGAGGAAGAAGGAGGAGGAGACGGACAAAGGAAAGGGGCCAGAGGAAACAATTGAACATACAACATCGCACAATGATAGGAAGAGGAAGGAGCTTAAGAAAATGAAATATGGACAATAATGGTCAAAGCGCAAGGTCATCAAATAAGTGGCTATCCAAGATTTAATAGAGGAATATTTAGAGAAGATAAGAAATCAATTGAAGGAAGTCATAGATGACTCATTTCAATGCACAACAAAACAACATGAAGAGATAAACAAATGCATGCAAAAGAAAAGATGGATGATTTGTGACTACTACTAGAAGCAACAAACATTGCATCAGGGCGACAGATAGAAGAGGAACTGACAACAAGCACTACCAAGAATGGGGAGGTAGGTCCAACAATCTCCCAGTCCTTAGAAGTCATAGGATAATGAATATTTATTAAGCTAGTGACAGGGTCAGTAGAGTTCCCCATGATAGAGATGAAAGAATAGGCCAGGGCACTAGGTCACATTGACTTGGTGCTATCACAATTTCCAATGGATGTATTGCAGGAATTACAAATGATTGCAACGCAAGAGATGATTCTCAGATGAACGTGCATGCATAGAAGACCTTGAGCAAGTTGGTGAAGGTTATGACATAAAATGTTGCATTGGAGATGGAGTTCACCAAGGTCAAGCAGGAGCAGGATGAGGTTGCATAGAAGGTTGAGAAGATGCAACATGACTTCAAGAAGGTTTATTAGGATCTCCCATAGGAACATACATAGAAGGAGGCACCGATCAAGGAACAAGTCACGAAGATAAGTGAAGAAATTCAAGGCTTCCATGCGTGAATTGTTGATCTAGTAGCGTGGGTGACACCGAGCACTCCAACCGAAGAGTGGGAGAAAATGGAGAAAACTATGACAACAGTGGTGGAAAACATCAAGACTCTGGAATTAGAGTGTGCTCAAATGTATACAGAAACTATGGGCATATGGAAACAACTAAGTGAGGACAAGGAGAAAAAAGAGATAAGTAAGAATATCCAAATTGTACAGGAAAAGGCGCAGAAGTTCAAAGAGGTGATGGGAACATTACCGCCAGTAGAGGCCATAACAAAGATGAATGAGAACAAAAATTTGTATTCATAGATGATTCAATTGAGGGCGGAGAAGAAAGATCATGCAAAATAAATAGAAGTACTACAATTTGGAGTATATTGCGTGACAACAAGATTAGAAAAAACTCGGGGGATAATCAAACAAGCAGTTGATGAAAGTGTCACGCAGATGTAAGATTGGATCACTGTCGAAAAAGTCGATAAAATTTTGCAGAGGGAAGTAGAGGTCAAGGAAAAATAGATGACATTGAAGGAGACCTTCGTGAAATTCATGACCAATTGGAAAAATGCCTGAGTGGCTCAGGACGAGCCACAAGTGAGTGTTGGGGGCATATTGGATATGAATTTTGGATAAGTTTTGCTAAGTTTTTAGATCTATGCTAAAATAAGTCAAAGAATAAAAGGAAGTTGAATATGGACCAAAGAACATGACGGGAGCAAACTTTGAGTCAAAGCATGCAATCAAAGGAAGCATGATAGAGCAGTGCACAAAAGGCAGAAAACGGTTATAAGTTGTTGGGTTGTTAGGACATTTTGTCCACTTTGTAATGGGATTAGCCATATTTTTTATGTATAAATATGTAAATGGTTTTTTTGTAGAGAGGTTCGGAAAATGTTAGTGAGTTCGAAGGTTTCCAGGGTTCGACATGTGAGAACTTCTTAGTGATTTTTGGGTAAGTTGAGTTGAGCGTTGAAAGAAGCTTTGAGGTATGACTGAGGAATGAAGCTCACACTGTAGCGGAACGACTAGGAAGGTTTGGGTAAATTTTATTGTTTCATATTTTGTAGCGCGGTGCACAGTTGTAGAAGATTATCAATGATTAATATAAGAAGCCAATCATTGTGGACATATCCCAAGTTGGGTGAACCACATTAAAACTATGTGTCGTGATGTGTTATCTTTTCATTTTGTGATGTTTAATGTCATGGTGCAATAATGAGATATGATTACGTATGTTGAATGTTATGATGTAATAATGTCGTGCACTGAAGTAACTGTTAAAATGAATTAATGTTAAGTGGGATAGTGTTGTGAATATAATATATTGAATGTTAAGTAACTGTTAAGTAATGGAAATTGTGCACATGAGTAGATGGTTAGTAAAGATATGTTGAATTCCTTGCATCCCCTCATCAAAATAGTTACCAACTTAATGAGAACTCTATAGAGTTCTCATTTTTTAAAAGGACACATTTTTACCCCCATTTCAAAAAGTGGTGCTACCGGTAGCACCCTTTTTTTTGGAGGTGGTTAAAATTGAGACTTGTTTGAAACCATTCCCTTGACATTACAAATAGAACCCTGAAATTGACCCTTGAATTGAAAAGTGATGCTACTAGTAGCATCACTTTTTTATATAGTTAAAACTATGACCTAATTGACACTATGGCCTTGACCATTGACACTACTTTTTTTTCAATTAAAACTATGACCTAATTGAAACTCTAGCCTTGACCACTGGCACCGCTTTTTTTTATTGTTAAAACTATGATCTAATTGACACTGTGGCCTTGACCATTATAACCAATTTTTTTTTTCGAGTTAAAACTATGACCTAATTGAAACTATGGCCTTGACCATTGAAACCACTGCAAATAAACATTGAAAATTGACTCCTAAATATAAAAGTGTTATAACTTGATAATTTATTTATCAATTAATTTTTTTTAATAATTTCCATTAAAAAAATAACTAAATAAGAAAACAAATACCCCTAAACAATTTCTATAATTTAAGGAAAAACAAATCTTTTAGAAATAAAGAAAAAAAACAATTTGTGTTGAAAAATAATGCAAATTGTGTTTTTTTAATAAAAAAAATTTAAAATGATCTAGAGAATGTAATTTTCGAAGAATTAAAAATGATACTTAAAACTCAAAATTTAAAGAAAAATAGGAATAATATACAAATTTTAAAGGAAAAAAAATGGAAAAACAAATCCTAAAAAACAAATTAAAAAAAATTAAAAAATAAAAACAATCTTAAAAAAAATTAAAATAAAAAAATACATTAAAAAAACAAAAATAAAATTTTAAAATATATATCATATAGAAACTTAAAAAATAAAAATAAAAACCTAAAATTAAAGAAATAAATAAACACCTGAAAAGAATTGAATTAAAATTAAAACAATTAAAAAAAGAAATTTTAAATTTTAAAAATAAATTTTTTTTTTTTTTTTTTATTTTAATTAAACTAAATTTTAAAACTTAAAATTAAATTTTAAGAATAAAAAGAATTAAATTAAAATTAAAACAATTAAAAAAAAGAAATTTTAAATTTTAAAAATAAAATAAAATATTTCTTTCTTAATTTTAGTTAAACTAAATTTTAAAACTTAAAATTAAATTTTAAAAAATAAAATAAAATATAAATTTTTGGATGTGGTTGTTAAGGGTGATGCTCGACATTTCCCTAGCCTCTGGAGGCCAAGAATTAGTTCCCATGAGACTAGGGATTTGCTTGCAAAGGTTGGGTCAATGTCCACATCACCCCAGTCCCTGTAGGCCAAGCCCGAATCCTGTGGGGGGTAGGTCTTGGTCTACGAAGGTTGGGGTGATGTCGAGCATCACCCCGTGACACCCACGTCCAAAAATTTAATCAAAATTTAATATTTTGTTTTATTTCTTAAAATTTAATTTTAAGTTTCAAATTTTAGTTTAATTAAAATTTAAAAAATTTGGTCCCCGAGGTGTAAAACAGTCGGTGACGGAGTGTGTTGTTAAGCCACTCTGTGATGTTAAAGTCACCGGTTCGAAACTTGCGGGGACAAAAAATCCAACCATGTTAAGGGTTGGTGTGGCTCAGGCCGGGTGCGATCCCCGGGTGATTTTGACAGCTT
>ML789111.1:56434-78256 GCA_009831015.1 Picea engelmannii | reverse complement strand
ACCAATTACCTCATGGAGCAAGAACCCTCTCTGATGCAAGCCCAAGCCGGTAGTGATGGAGGTTGGTACTGCTGACAGGACAAAGCTGGCTGAGAAAAAGAAGAAGGGTCCTCCAGGACCATGCTCAGGTCGCTCCTGCTCTCGGTACTCCATGTCTAGGACCATGTGGGCCTCGAGACATGATCTCCTAGTTATCCCTAGATATCGGGGATAACAGGCCTAATATTATGAGCTTAGGAGTTTGGTTATGAACTTTAAGAAGAAGAAGTCATCATGTGCAAATTATTATACAATCATTTAATATATTAAATTGACTTATGTGGTCTAAGGAAAGTAAAGAAGATATTGGGTATTCAAGCAAGATGTAAGGAAAATGCAATTGATAAATTTGAGAGCATAATGGTACAATTTCTTGATACACACCTCAAATGAAGTAAAAACTTTAGACAATGTGTATATACATTAAAGATAGTATCCAATTATATATAGAATGATAGTTAACCTATTATTAGAATGAGAAGATGGAAAAATAATTAAAAATAGACAAGGATTTTAAGAATAGGAAGGAAGGTTTCTAAAGAATTGATATTCAAGCATCAGTGGTGTGTAATTGACACATAAAAAATTCCATGAATTTATTTTGAGGAGGAAAGACAAATAGTGCATTTGAAAATTCTTTAATGGCGATAACTTATTGTAGTCCTTGTAGCCATAACCAACTTTGAAGAATGATATAAATAGAAAAAGAGTAATATTTAGATACTTCATGGAAGAGGATGGTGAATAAAATGAATATAGACTATAAATTAAGAAGGAAAGTTTCACTTGAAAGATGATATAAATGGAAAAAGAGTAATATTTAGATACTTCATGGAAAAGGATGGTGAATAAAATGAATATAGACTATAAATTAAAAAGGAAAGTTTGACTTGTAAATTCCTTCAATGAATGATGGGATTGCACCTTGAAAAGAAAATGATAATTAGGGCATAATACATGATTGAGCATGCTTGGGGTATGGACAACAAGTTTTTCCCTAGAATTTATATATATGATTGTTATTGACCTTCACATGTTCCATATGGTGAGAATGAAATAAAACATATGCTAGTAATGGAAGAGACCCATTAAATTGGATGAACTACTATTCTTGAAAATAATTATTAATAGATGATTTTGAGAAAATAATATGATTGAAGGAAAAAAAACTTGATTATTTTGAGAGCACCATATTGTTCACCCATACAAAAATAAGTGTATTAATCATAAATGAAATTAGTTAAGTTGAGGAAGACAAAATTTGGTAAAAACAAAAAAATTAAATCAATATGATGAATTTATAAGTGACCTTTGTATTATACATAAGGAATCATTAAGAAGTAGCAACCTATCCTAGAACATGATGGAAAATTATAGAATAGTCATCTTGGAATAACCATGATATAATAATACATGTTATCATTAGAACACATTGGGAATTATGTGATAATAATAGGTTGAATGTGCATGACTAGTGAGTTTTCTTTATCCTATTCAACCTCAACTAGGTGTATGATGTGGAGCTATTATAAGTTCAAGTAAGTGATGCATTGGGTTAATGTGTGGAATAAGTGGGAACAACCTCAACTAGGTGTATGATGTGGAGCTATTATAAGTTCAAGTAAGTGATGCATTGGGTTAATGTGTGGAATAAGTGGGAAGTAGGATGACCATGTTTAGTAATGGGCATGACATATACAAGTTAAAAAAATCTTGTTATAAATATTGTTATTAAAGAATGTAAGGTCAAAATTACATATTATGGAATTAAATTAGAAAATTGTAATGGTGAATCTATA
This sequence comes from Picea engelmannii, assembly GCA_009831015.1. Classification (NCBI taxonomy): domain Eukaryota; kingdom Viridiplantae; phylum Streptophyta; class Pinopsida; order Pinales; family Pinaceae; genus Picea; species Picea engelmannii. The sequence continues at coordinate 76,418 of ML789111.1, read as the reverse complement.
ATTAGTGTAAGAAATCAATTGTTAAGATTGAATATTTCATGGACACAAGTGGATAAATCATATTATAAAACTTAAAAGACAATGAAATAGCATTCATTTGGATATAATAGTCCTTGGAATTGGTTAAGTCAAGGATGCAAGGTGACATTATCACCTTGGGGACTGATAAAAAAATAATATAGAGATATATAAGACAGAGAAACAAGAGAACGAGTTAACAGTAGATACACTTACTAATGAAATACACTTATTAATTTCATGATAAAAATGGAAATTTGATTATTTAAGGTGTATTATTAATGACTAATAATATCTTATTGCAAAATTTCATTGTCTAAATAAGAATACGTGCCTAGATTATTGTGACTCTAAATAATGAGGGGATTACTTGGAAGTTTTAAAACTTTTACTCAAATTGAGGAAAATAATAGCATCCGATTGATGTGTCATACCCCATAAAATATCATTACTTTTGCTATAAGATGAGAAAAAATTATCAAAAGAATATCCATATATTAATGATATCACATGATACTCATAGTATTTCATGATGACTTGTTATAGAGTCAGTCTGGAATGAGAAACTTAAAAAGAGACAATCCATGTACTAGATGGGTATTTGGATCCTCTTTTTACATTATATGTGATATCTAGTATGCATTACTTACATATTCATGCATACTAGTGATTTTGAATTTGTTGATGAATCTTGTGATATTTTATTATATAATATGATTTGAGTTAATTGACTATGATATGAGTGTTCATGATGGTTTATTGTTCTACATAGGATATGTGTTGTGTTGTGTTGTGAGGATTATCATATTTATGATTTTATTGAAATTTATGAATATATGTGGTATATAGGATATGTGTTGTGTTGTGAAGATTATCATATTTATGATTTTATTGAAATTTATGAATATATGTGGTATTTAAAATGTGGTTCTATTCTATTTATGTTGATGTAATGTTTATGATGACATGTTGTAATTGCATGTGAATTTTTAATGATGATATGATGATTTTTGTATTCATTTGAATGATATATTATGTGTTGATATGTTGTAATTGCATATGAATTTTTTAGGATGATATTTCATGATACAATGTTCATATGGTGGCATTTTTGGACATGTGGTTTCTTACTATTCAAAATGTTGTAATGAGTATTGACATTGATGTTGAGATGATGGTGTGTTATCATGATGGCATGCAACAATTAGTGTGGTTTTTTTCTATGATATGATGATTTTATGATTATAACTAATGCACTGGATGTATGATTTGAGGTGGTGATTGCTAGGAAATCTACCAATTGGCCAAGAGAGTCATTTCATTCAATGATCTAGTGGTTCCCATACCTATAAAGGAGAATATCTACAAGGTAACACCTTATGGGTTGGGGACAAACTAAATCAATAATATTATGTCAGTTCTTATTTTACCTTACTTTATGCTTGGTGGGATATAGTACCATATTGAGGAGACCATAGTGTCTGATATTTGGTTGCAATTCCAAAATTCCAAAAGAAGGGATGGAATTAGACTCATTGATGGAGTCATGAGATTGGAATTTCAATGCACGGGATTAACTACTTGGTTGGAGTTGGGGAGGAATTTTATCTCAATATTTTGAGATGCTTGGGGTATAAACATTAGGGTACCATAATTTAAGTCTTCTTAGGTATATGAGGCCTCAAGCTTTGGGGACTTAGATAGGTTGATCGACTTTAATCCCAATGACAAAAGTTGGGAACATGGCTAGATTTCTACTCACACATCCTAGTAGTTGCGGTGTAAAATTTTGATTCTTACTATAGTCACTTGGGTGGCTCTTATAATAGTTGGAGTAGAGGGTGGTGGTGATGTTGAGGATATGGGAAGAAAGTAAAAAATAAAATAAAAACCTGCAAATAAAATAAATAAAGTTAAATTTAGGATGGAGTTCTTTGAAGAGGGGTGTATATAATGCCTCAAATTATATAATAATAACAATAATAATAAATAAATAGAGAAATAGATAAAAAATAAAAAAATAATAATAATCTAATTACATAAAATAAAGTAAATGAAAAGAATACTAAAAATAAATAAAGTAGAAATTAAAGAAAACAATTAATAAAAGATGAAAAAAAGTGGAATTTAAAGAAAAAGCTATATAAAGAAAGAGATAAGTAAGAATGCATGATTAAGTAAAGAACATAGATAATTTATTGGGTGACAAGTGGAGACTATGGATGAGAATTCTTGCATGGAGATAATTGAAAATTAATAGTTTAATAGATGTTGAGGAGGAGGAAGGCCTCTTTTTCTTAGAGGATCTTGACCCTTGGTTTTTGTTTTAGATCGTGGGATTTATGAGAAATAGATGGGAAGTGGAGTTAAAATAGGTTATTGATTAAGGATTAAGGATATCTCGGTAGTATTCACTAAGGGGTTGGTTGGGAAGAGAGTCATCCCTTAATTGTGGTTTCTCATACTAGTTATGGTTGTTAATTACTACTCGATTGGAACTGATGGATGCAGATATTTGGTAAGTCAATTTCTCTTCATCTGATACTAGTTAATTTCTCCATTATCCTTTCCTTATTGGTTACCTGAAACTATTATTTAATTGTATTATGACTTTGTATCTAGTTTCTAGGATTGATGTATTAGCTATTGTTCTTGTACAAGTACAAATGAACAAGAGTACAAATACGATAGTTTGCACTTTCTCTCACATTTATAAAACAAGTATGCGATTACAATAAACAAGTACAATGAACATGATGGAAAGACTCTTTGTTCCCTTTTTATATATGAGAAAGGTTAGGTAGGACAACAATAACAAGTGGACCTAGTCCACAATAATCAAACAAACAAAACAAGTGATGTGATCCAACTCTAAGTGACACGTGTCAAGATCCAAGGTGAGTATCTCCAATGAGAAAGTTTCCAAGTGTAACATCCCCAGCCACCCACAGGTCGGGCAATGCTACCACTACAAAACATTCACACACACACACACACACACACACACACACACACACACACATAACATGCATTTTAATCGAAAATTAAACACATAACACAGAGTGATTGTTAACATTCAGATTCAAAAAAATATTAACAGTAAATCCACATTCAATGGAACACATTATAACATTCAAGAATCAATAGCACAAAAATGCATAACATATAAATTAAGAACAGACTGATACTTATCTTTTAAACTAACGTAACACCACCAACTATGTGCAGAACTTCCATGAACCTCCCATAATTAGACCACGCTTCTCATCACACTCAGTAGTGGGTCACCCCCGAGATGGGACTAAGCTCCACCCTGGGCAAGGGAATCCTAGACTAGGCTACAGGAAAACTGCATAGTGCAACTGGAAGGATTCTCTACAAGATCCTTCTTATGCCCACTAATCATAGACTCTCATTCCCCACATGCATGTTCCACACGGGAGTATACACCTTCACTATCACACAGTCCATCGATTGCTTCACCTCCCTCTCAGGGTCTCGGCAACAGGCCATATCAGGAATTCTCAAAGCTTCGTAGCTTGTGCTGGACTCTTTCTGGGAGAAAACCACTTCCCAACAAACTCTCACACTTAGAGAGAGCTTCTCACAAGCCTGACAACCTGCCTCTTCAACCACGGTCTTGAAAACCCGCTTATTCAACTAATTTTGACTCAATTCTCGCAAGGTAAGGATAACAACATTTGGTTAACTCGCGGGTGACAACAGCAATAGGAAATTGGGTATGGACGTCTAAAAACGACAACGGACCCACTAAGACACAACACGAATCAGGTAACACATAGGAAAACAACCCAAATGGTTAAGCATGAACTTGGATTTGCAGTGTGGATAAACCTGGGTTCATAGGACACACATGTCGACTTCTCCCTTCCCACTAGTTTCTCAGATGTGCGAAGTTATGCAGAGGCAAACGCATACACAAAATGGGTTCTGACGGAGATCCCCGCGAACTTAGGATGAGGATGGAAGAATGGGCAGTGAATCCCCAACACAATTGACGCTTCATCTTTTAACTGCATGTGCCCAGGTCGACACTTATCTTCATGGAGCTGCATGCATTCCCTTTTGCACACGTTGCCTCTCCTGGGACTTAAGATAAAAACATGTCTTTCACACAACTTTGGAATAATAATAAATTATTATTCTCAAGGACTTAAGCCCATAAGCTTAGCCCCTATTTCCAACCTTTTCATCCCCCTTTCCCTTACCCACCCTATGGAATCTTAGTCCTGCATCACTCTTTCTTCGTGGTCGGTCTGCACGCAGCGATGTTTATATTTTATTAATGATCTACATAACTACATATACAAAATCAGGCTCCTGGCCTTTAACACTTAGGATCTCCGACCTAGTAAACACATAATCCCACCAGCTTATCAACACTCAGCTCACCAGCCTACAAAACATGTTTACAATTCATAAATACAATAGGGGCTCATCCTTGGGGATATTACAATCCCCTCCCCTTATTTTTTCACTGTCCTCAATGCAACTCTTTACACAACATCAACAAGATTTCTAAAATCTTCAAAAATATGTGGGTATTCTGCCCACATAGCATATTCATGCTCCCATGTCACATCCTCAGGACCGTACCAAGTCCACTGGACCTTTACAATTCCTATGGCTCGATTTTGGAGTTGTTTTCTCTTCCAGTCCAATATGCGCATAGGATGCACTTGCAAGACGCCTTCTTGCTCCACCTGAATCACATTCCAATCAATGACATGATTAGCATCAGGTATATATTTCTTAAGTAATGAAACATGAAACACATTATGTACTGTCATGGAGGTAGGTAATGCAATCATATATGCAACTGGTCCAATCCTTTCTAGGATTTAAAATGGCCCACAAAATGTGGCTTCCAACTTTGAACAATTTCCTAACTTCAGGGAACTTTTGTTAGCTTTCACTTTCAAGAAAACACGGTCACCCACTTTAAACTCTAAAATATGGTTTCCCTTGAGGATTGTTTCTGAAAAAGGGAGGTTTGTTTCCCTTCTGCCTCTACTCTTTCTTAAACTTCTTCTGGTCATCCCAAGCCTTCCGAAAACTAGGATTTTCTCTTTGTTGATCATATAAGAATTTTGTTTTCCTTATCGTTTCTTCCATAACCTTAGGGTCATCAAACAGAATCTTGTCCCCAATGGAAGGTGGTAGTCCACTCAGATACCTTTGAATCTTGACAGTCTCATCTTTGATGAACGGGACATATTTCAACAACTCCAAGAACCTTTGTTTTTATTCATCAATGGTCATGTTGCCCATATTGAGTTAAAAGAACTATTTCATCTTTCTATCACAGTATATTTTAGTCAAGTATTTATTTTCGAAATACCTCTTGAATTCTTTCCAGGTAATATCCTTTGCTTTAATGTGATGCACCTGCACAAGCTGATCCCACCACATGGATGTTTTTCCTTTCAGTTGATACATCACAATTCTTCCTTTGGCATGAGAGGAATAATTATGCAGTTGGAAATACTTCATCATGCCAAGCAACCATGTCTCGACATCTTCCTCCTTCTTATGTTCTCCATCAAACGTAAGAGGCTTAATCTTGTTCATTTCACCCTTCAGTTCATCCACTCCAAATATCCTATGTTTTCTGGTAGGATATGGGCTTGAACTACTATGTGCCTCCTTATTGGAATGTTTCAGGGAGTGACGATGATGCTTCTTGATCTTCTTTTCCTCTCAGGGTTCTTGCAACTCCCTGTTTTGTTGGAGTCACTCTCCTTATCCAACTTCTTTTTTATTATTTCCAAGCTCCACATCAACCTTAAGTTGAATTCTCCCTGTTGATCTATGTCTTTCATGAGCTTTTTGTTATCTGCTCGGTTAGTATGGGCATATTTCTACAATTGATCAATGATTTTCATCATATGCCCTTCGTTATCTATCTCTTCTCCATGTCCATTGGAGTTTGATCCTTCAACTCCCAAATGGACATCCATTCCTTTTGCTTCATTCTCTGAACTAGAAGCATTTTGTGCCTCCTCCATTTCTTTGCACTTAGTGGAAACTCTATTTGGTTCTGGCACTCGTTAAACTTCTACAAACACAACATGTAGACAACTGGAATTTGTCAGGCCATCATTCCTTAACAAATCCCACAAAATTCATAAACAAATCTGATTCAAGAAAACATTCAGTTTTCATTCTTTGTGATTCTCGTTCAATCAAGAATCCTTGCAGATTTCTTCTTTCAGAGCTATGCTCTGCTATAATTTTTTTTTGGACATTAGCCCCTTTTTCTTAGATCCCAATCCATGCGATCAAGGGTTGTGACCAAGCGCTAGATCAATAGGCGCTTACTCGGAACTTCAGGTTTCAGAAACCTTCATAATACATCACAACAAACTCTTGAAGTTCTGAATTAATGAACTCACAAAGTAGGGCAGATCAACCATCCACTACTACTTGGCATCCAATGGTTGACACTCGATGTGGAACTTCAAGAATATGAGCTCCGGGACTTTGGAGCTTCAGAGCTTCGGGACTTCGGAGGATTTCACATCCGCACACCCCCAACGTCTCAAACCGTTAATTTTTGAACACTTCCATGACACTTTTTTTGACGTCATTACATCACACCACTTATGCTTTTCCAATTCTAGGGGCATGAAATGGTGGTTTGGAGTAACCCACCTTTCGTCCCACAATTCTTCTGACGCTGACATGTAACCCCCCAAGAAAATTGTGGTTTGGATTGTGGGAGTGCCTTTGAGAATTAACTCCTGTGCAAATTGGGTCCCCACAATGCCTCCTGGTCGTCGATCTTTATGTATTGTGATCAATGCTAGTGTGGGTCCTCTGACTTTTAACTATGTTATTCAACCTCAGGGCCCACATAGTATAGCTATAAACATTCTGGGTGAGGGAATGTGGTAGGTATAGGAAAGGTCTGCGTCACCTCTTGGTGACATCATCATGACTCACCACTTCGGCTCTTTGCTCTTCAGTATTTTCAACTCCTCTACGCTCACTTTTGCCCGGAGCGCTTTTCCCCATATTTCATGATCTACCAATGTGTGTCCTCCTTCACGATCAACGACTATGAGTGACTTTGGCACTTTGGGCTTCGGGAGTTTCAAACTCACAACACTTTCCTCCTCACGAATTACTTCCACCCAAAGTACATGATCTCTGGATGTGTGTCCTTTGCAACGAATGATTGCGATCTACTTTGGCTATTCCACTTTCTCCTCGATCACCGAACTTTCGAAGTTCTCTCACTCCAGAGTTGTGGATCTTGCGCCACTTTTAAAATTGGATCAGATGACTGTCGATCCTTTGCGCTCATATCCAACAGTTTTGGATCTGTTTCCTCCTCAATGCTCTCCTTTGCTTTCCTGGACACGGATCTAACAGTCCAAAATCCTTCCAACAACAGATCTAACGACTATTTTCACTCCTCCTCTTGAGCTTCATAACACGACCAAGGTAACTTATTGGCACTCAAGAAGGTTCCGAGGTCCAAAATTATCCCCTCCATACATGATTTCCACTTGAAACATTGGGTCCAAAGACCACTTATCCGGCCCATCCAGGCTCAACGTTGAAACCTTGGCTCTAATACCAATTTGTAACATCCCCAGCCACCCACAAGCTGGGAAATTCTACCACTACGGAACATTCACACACACACACACACACACACACACACACATATATATATAACATGCATTTTAATAAAAAATTAAATACATAACACAGAGTTATTGTTACCTTTCAGATTCAAAACAAGATTAACAATAAATCCACATTCAACGGAGCACATGATAACATTCAAGCATCAGTATCAAAAACATGCATAATGTATAAATTAAGCACAGGCTGATACTTATATTTTAAACTGGCATAACACCACCAACTACATGCAGACCTTCCACGAACCTCCCAACCTTATACCACGCTACTCATCATGCTCAGAAGTGGGTCACCCCCGAGCTGGGACTAAGCTCCACCCAGGGCAAGGGAATCCTAGACTAGGCTACAGGAAAAATACATAGTGCAACCAAAAGGATTCTCTCCAGGAGCCTTCTTATGCCCAATACTCACGAACTCTCATTCCCCACGTGCTTGTTCCACCCGGGAGTATACACCTTCACTATCACACATCCCATCGACTACTTCACCTCCCTCTCAGGTTCTCAGCAATAGGTCGGATCATGAATTCTCAAAGCTCCATAGCTAGTGTTGGACTCTCTCTGAGAGAAAACCACTTCCCAGCAAACTCTCTCACCTGGAGAGAGCTTCTCACATGCCTGAAAACATGCCTCTTCAACCATGGGCCTGAAAACCCACTTCTTCAACCACTTTCGACTCAATTCCCGCAAGATAAGGATAACAACAACATCAACATCATTCGGTTAACTCATGGGTGACAACAACAACAAGAAATTGGGTATGGATGTCCAAAAATGACAATAGTCCCACTAAGACACAACACGACTCAGGTAACACATAGAATAACAACCCAAATGGTTAAGCACAAACTCGGATTTGGAGTGTGTATAAACCTAGGTTCACATGACACACAGGTCGACTTCTCCCTTCCCACTGGTTCCTCAGATGTGTGAGGTTATGCAGAGGTAGACACAGACGCAAAACGGGTCCAGACGGAGATCCCCATGAAATCAGGTTGAGGATGGAAGAATGAGCAGTGAACCCCCAACACATCTGACAATTCATATTTTAACTGCATGTGCTTGGGTTGACACTTGTCTTCATGGAAATGCATACGTTCCCTTTTGCACACGTTGCCTCTCCGAGGACTTAGGATAAAAACATGTCTTTCACATAGCTTTGGAATAATAATAAATTATTATTCTCAAGGACTTAAGCCCCTAAGATTAGCCCCTCTTTCCAACTTTTTCATCCCCCTTTGCCTTACCCACCCTGTCGAAGCTTAGTCCCCCATCACTCTTTCTTCGTGGTTGGTCTACATGCAACGATGTTTATATTTTATTAATGATCTACATAATTACATATACAAAATCAGGCTCCTGGCCTTTAACACTTAGGCTCTCCGTCCCAATAAATACATAATCCCACCAACTTATCAACACTCGGCTCACCATCCTACAAAACATGTTTACACTTCATAAATACAACAGGGGCTCGTCCTTGGGGATATTACACCAAGGTAGAGGACTCCATGATATGTGTCAAATGCTTCTCCTCCAATGACCTCTAATGATCCAACACTCCCTCTTGAGTCATGAGTATATTTGGGTCCACCCCACCTACATTACTGCTCCTCAACCCAAGAGTATTTAAGTTAAGTAAAATCGTCCATGCATGAAACCAAGTATCCCCATGCCATATATGGCTCAACATCCTCCTCCAATATGCTCATTTCTCCTCCTCCAATGTTATTCATCCTCCAAATAAAGAAAACAAACTCAATGCATGCCTCATGAAGAAGTAAGCAACCTACATAGGTCTCCAATATCCTAATGAAGTGTGTCTCATAAGAATCAAGTGAAGGCATGGAAATGCATGATAAATTTACCTCCAATGTGTATGGCCAACATAGTACAACCAAGGGTAATAAACACAACATGCACCACACATCACATGAAGCACCTCTAAGCATGGTGTAAACACTTTCAAGTAACCCCAAAATATAACACTCCCTCTTTATGAGAAAAATGTTTTCACAAACACCAATATGCTATCTATGCAAATCAACAAAACCTACCATTTTCAAATATAATCCTATTGTAGTCTCAAAATCAACCACCATCTCCTAGAAACGAATTGTCACCTAGACATCATTTTTCTCCCATCAAGGCATCACATGTCACCTCCTCAAAACAAATTTAAGTATCACAAATGGAAGTAGACAAACAAATATGGTTATCATGCCTCCTAATGCATATACTCACCTTGACCAAATATCTAGGTGCTCCCGCACGCTCTTATGAATACTACAATGTTTTAGGAAGCCATCTAATCTTTCTTCATGCTGGAGTAGAAGGTGAGGGCATATTCTTCCTCACACTCTCCTCATCCATGCCTAGTTTTGACGATTCTATAACATTTGAATTATCCTTTTGAAAAATGACCTTCTCGGTCCCTTCATTTACTAAAGGAGATACTTGTGATATAGAAGACCACACATCCTCATAAAAAATTAACACCTTATGTCACCATAGTCTTTAATAGAGATGGAATATAGATACTATAATATTCAAAAGTATCATTGTATCCAAGAAACTAATCTACTATAACAACATCTCAAACATCCCGTCCATTAGGGACTTGACCACCTATGAATCTAAAATAACATAACCTTGAACTATCACCAACTTGCCAAACTCCAACATCCTTCATATCAACTTCATGGGTCAAAATATTCGAACACCATATCATGAGTTGTTGATCGATTCCTAAAAACATGATTACATATCCATAAAAAACCAAGACATGTGTATTAGATCTATCAAAATCATAAAAAAAAAAATATGAACAAATATTGTACATCCTAAAATACCAAACTCATAATGCAAATAATATCCCACATAAGGCCTCCAACAAATTTTAAAGATGGATATCTAAACCATGCACCTCAAAACCTACAATAACTTAAGAAAAAAACCCAACCATACAATAATAGGCTAAACCAATAAAAAAAGATAATATGTGGAATAGAAATGGACTCCAAGTCAGATCAATGATAGGATTGAATTTCTAGTGTTTCTCTTTGCATACACTTTTGCATGTCATTGCCAATGGAAACTAATCAACCAGTACTAAAAAATAATATAAAAATAGTAATTACCTTAAGACCCCAATTATTTCACCTCGAAACCTCCTTCTTCTATCACTTTCAAAGAAGTACTCTACTAACAATAAAGAATTATTAGGTGTGATGAGAGAACTAAAGATGTAAAGTGAATAACACAAGATTATTTTATTTATTTATTTATTTATTTATTATTATTTTTTTTTATTTTTTTTGGGGGCTCTTAGCATACCATGTAAAGAAAAATTGGAACACTATGGCAATAACTCCATCCTTCTTTTATAACTTCAATTGGTAAGTTGGTAGTTATGAGCTACCTTTATTTTTATTTTACTCTTTATTTTAGAGATGTAAAGAAAAAACGGAACACTATGCCAATAAATTCATCATTCTTTTATAACTTCAATTGGGAAGTTGGTAGGTATGAACTACCTTTATTTTTATTTTATTCTTTGTATTAGAGTTTTAATTTAATAAAGTACTAAAGATAAAGTGAACAAGGAATCACAAAGTAATGTGAACCTTAAATAATAAGGAAGTGAATTTTAAAATATAAAGTGTTCATTGTAGAGTGACCTAGGATAAAAGAGAAATATGAAAGGGGGTGGAATGTGTCTTAGGAAAGTGCTCATTGTAGAGTGACTAAAGTGCGCATAAAAGAGAAATATGAAAGGGGTAGGATGTGTCTTAGGAACTAATTGTGGCCCATGATACTTCTTGTGCATCCTAATAAAATATTCCATATTCCTTATCTCCTTTAGAATAGACACATTTATTTTCTACATTATTCCAGCCTAATGTAAGAATATAAATGACGTGCTTAAATAAATAAAAATAAGAAACCATAATTCATAAAAATATAAATATAATAGATGTTGTCACATGACATCACAACTAATAAAGATACATGTGCTCTTATATGTTAATTTTATTTTTCTATATCCAAAATATATTATCCATTGTCCAAAAATAACCATTGTTTTGTCAAAACAGTCTAAAGTCCATCCCAAAACAAGTGAAATATATTAGTGTGGTGGATGAGATGTAGAAATATCATAATGGGAGGAGGATGTATGGTAGGAAGGATAAATGGGAGGTGAGACCTCACGACACATGTATTTTAAAAATATGACCATCCTCAGGACATGAAACAACATAGGATTAATCAAGGCAATCTAGTTTGGAAAAGTTAGACTAACAATATCATGTGAAAATGATAGAATATACAAAGTATGTGTGGTATTATGGCATACAATATGTCTTAGGGAACCTTGAGAGGCATGGTGAAAACTTGAGTGTTCACTAGTTGTCTTCCTTTTTTTAGAGAGGGATGGTTTTTTGGTTCAGGATTTTAGATTAATATGAGGATAAGAAAAATAATGACCACTTGAAGAGAAAACAATAGAATCATTAGGGTCATCCTACTCAGGTTAAAGGGCTTCATGTCCTATAATACCAACGAAGGGGGGATTTGGATTAGGATCCCAACAATTATTGTTAGGTTGGTGGATAAATTAAAACTCAACAATTGCATATGTGGATGCAAATTAGAGGGAAATGGTAGTAGGGAGGATAAAGGTTCTAGTATTCTAGAAATAAATGTCTAGTTTGTGAAATATGTGCAAACTCATCAAATTCATGTCAAAGTGAATAATATCTTGTTTCTCTCACCCCTCCAAGTGTCATGAGGTCTATTTCCTTGTCCTATTCTAGGGCCGTGTGAACCAAAACTCTAGAATCTCATCTCGAATTATGTAGGTGAATTCTACAAGAAACCTCTTTCTCATTCAAACCATAAACAATTTCTTCACCAACAAACCCATGCTACCAATGATGTTCATAGAAATATCCAAGACGTATTTATACAGAGAGTAAATGGTTACCACCAATTAAATGAATGAATCAATACAACAACCAAATGAACTAGAGCTCAAAATGGTGAAATAATGGAGTGTAAGCACAAGGGATAGAGTCAAAACCATCGAAACCCAAAATCAGAATCTACCCTTGTTAGATCAAATCGGATGGTTAAGAAAGTGTGTGGGTAAAAGTGGCTATAGGTTGTTGAATACATGTGTAAAAACACATACAAGAAGGATATTACATGGTGATGGATGGACAAGCTGGTGTGGACGAAATAAATCCGAAGGTAAGTATTGACATCATAGAAAATACCATGCTTAGATAAAGTGCATCATCAACATGGCTTCAATATAATCCATAGATCACAATATTACATGCACCACAAGTTCAATACCCAAAATCACATACTAAGTGCCACCTTAAATTAACATACTAGTGATCCAAAGGAGGGTCTACACTATGATATGCATATGTTAAAATATGTTACATATGTTGCAATGCACTATGTTGCAATACACCATGGTGATATGCAACACTCATTTGAACCTTGGCTTAATCATTTGTAATACCAAACATATAAATTTTTCTTGATAACATGTGGTGGTAGGCATATGGCTACAAAAATTTTAAACAAATTGTTGTCCCCGTGTTGTGTCTTGTCTCTAATAGAGGGTCCCAATTCTAGGGAATTGTGTGAAAGATGCACTTCCCTATGCCACTCTAGGAATTTGAGCCATTTCTCAAGACAGAGGAAGGGTACCTTCAATATTTCTAAAGGAAAGAGTCTTTGTCTATCACTCTAGGATAACATATTTAATAGATTAATCTTAGACTAGATTTATAATAGAGTAAATGGTACAAAGTTAATATTTTCTATGGATTTCGAACATGAATAAGGAATTGGTTTTTATTTTGGAGGAAATTCAAAGGGTGGGGAACAATAGAGGGGTTTTGATAGGATTTCAAACATAGGAATGATTCTCTAAAAATTGGGAACCCAAATCTAGTTAAGTTAGGAAAATAACTCAGAGAAAAAAAATAAGGCCATAGGATGAGGCATAAATATTTTCCTAGAACATATTTATTAGATAGAAAAAATAACGGGAAAGTCACAATAGAGATCTGTTATCTTACTCATAAATGTATAAGATAGAAATTAAGAAGAGAAAAACACCATAACTTGCTTGAATTAATTATTAACCAGTGACCACAACCTTAGTCCCTATTTCACAATGAATCCAACAGTTTGTTCAACAAAAAAAAGTTTCAATTTTGGGGACTATAGAAGTCTCAGATCTAAAAATATATATATTAATAAAAAAATGCATTAGGGGTTGGGATGAAAAAGAACATTGTCTTGGGATTTTTTTTTCCCTCTATAGATGTTACGAGGGAAAAACTCTCTATGGACAAGGGTAAACCACAACAGACATGTATGACTGCAGAAATCAACTCAATTCCAACATATACTATATAAACTAATGTGCAATACAAGAAAGAGGCCTACCTCAATCCAACGTTTGATGATGTTCCATCGTTGAGCACTTCGCTAAAGATTTATACCTGCAATAAGTTCTTAACAAACGAGCAGAGCAAGTATATAATGATGGTATCAAGGGGTTAGCACATTAAATAGCATAATCCATTAATAAACATTGCAAACATGCCCATGGATAATAATCATGTATTTGCAAGATACCAATAGGATGGGAAAGGAGTATTTCTATTAATAATTGATAAGCGGAAGTGACAACATTACAAACTTCCATGTAGGCATGGTTCGAAACCAAGAAACCAAGAAACCATGTTCCTTCCAACTGGGCCTCCACCACTTCAATCCTCCACCAAAGGCAAGCTCATAGAAGAGAGTCAATGAGGTTCTCTCAACAATAAGGAAAGATCTTGGGGGTTGAACACTATGTTCAGACTTGAGGGATAAAGGGATGTATACTCAATATGAAGTAATTTCTCCATAGTAACTTTGCTCTCAAAGTTGAATTCTTTCTCCTTCTTTTCCATAGCTCGAAATTGTGCTTTTATAGCCTTCAGAATGCATCTGAAGGGCTGAGTCAGAACGTTTACAGTATGTGGAAGGACAAGGATCAAATATCTTCCATCGTCACATGTAAACCCGACCTCATTTTTTATTTTATGGCACAAATCTCGATGTACACGGGCTGTAGTGGAGCAGCCAGCATATATGCATCTTGCATAGCTAATAGGGAGTGTATATGTAGAAACATGTATACTTTTGGATATGGATTCATCAAAAAGGGATGACAAGTATGCATAGGGAAATGGAAAAAGGCCCTCTGTGCAATATAGAAATGGTGAGGCAAATCTCACTATAACAGATGCCCCCTAATATGTGAGGTCAGAGGAGTATCTGCGATGGTCAAAATACATTATAAATAACCCAGGAGTGGAGTGGTAGAGAACCAGCTGGACGAACTCAATTTCTTATTAGATTATGTACTAACTTTGCATACATGGCTTCCAAGAATACAATGCAGATCCATGTGGAAAATATACCAAACAAGTGTTCATGGACATGAATAGGCAAATACAAATTTAGTTCTATGCCAAAAGTTGTCATAGTCACGAACAAGGCCCAGTGAAACCAGTCTCAAAATCAATCTGAAGATATATGTATACCATGACGTACAATCTGATCTCCCATGATCACTAAAGTCAAATAGGTGATGGTCAAATGAAAGAGAAGCAACATCTCAGGAAAGCCATGGCCACATAGTGATGTCTTCAAGTCTTCTACACAATCCGCCAAGGTGCAAGTCTACATCATGTGAAAAACGGAGTTGAGGTCGAACATGATTAGACATCATTTGATTACTAGTCATTGAGGTATACCATTAACAAACGTGAGATAGCCTACCAATAATGAAAGTAGGTATCAAGGCACCGAGTACATTTCTACAAGTGAGAATAAAGGAGTTGGTGTCGAAAACTTGAGAAATCCATTGATCAGGAGACATTGATGTATTCCCATCTGTCAATGGTGAGAGAGCCTGCCACTAATGACTGCAAGCCTCAAGGCACTCACGAAAATCTAGGTCTCATATCCAGAATAAATGAGCTAAAGTCGATGGACAGAGACCCGCTAAAAGGAGATCATTAAGGAATGTCTCACCAGTCAGCACAAGGAACAAAGCAGGAGCTTCATGATTTGGTGGAGATCGGACGAAGAACATGTTCATGAACCAACAACCCTGTGTGTCTTTCGCGTGTACCAATTGCAAGTGGTACATGAAAAAGACCCTCTGAATAGAAACCAATGATGAAAATTGTTGACAAAGGCAAGGAAACCACCAATAAGGATAATGGAAACCAAGACACTGCATGAATCCCAAAGTGTGAATAGATGTCTTGTCGTCGAACACAAGGGAAACCACCCAGTCAACGACCAATGATGAAGTGTCGATTTTTGGGTTCAAGGACCTACCAATGATGAAAGTAGGGTCAAGGTGCATAATAATACCATAGTATGATGTGATTCTGAGAGAAACTGAGGGTATGGACGACATGCAAAATCAAGATTGTTGACGAGTGGCCGACACACGTTGATAGACTTCCTTTGAACAAGAGCATGAGACATGGTGGACTCCGGTAGCATGGACTCAATGATGTGACTATTAGATGCAGGAGGCATCAGTAATGTTCTCTATAAAGACTAGAAGAGTAACCAATCGATAGAGAAAACCCTGTAACAAGATCAGCTTCCTAAGGCCATGTTAAACCCAAAATTATGATGATGCAAGGACTTGATAACTTTGTTCTATGTTCAAAGGTGACATGACTACTGCCAATTACAATATAGTACTCCCTTCTCGCCCATCGTTTTTTGTTTTTCATAACAAATGAATGCTATGATACATTGGAGGGAACGAGTGTCGCAAGTAAGCAAAACTAGTTCTAGTAGTGGAACGTACCTATGCTCAATGTAGTGGAGTGCATGCAGGAGATGGACACTCAGGGTGATGTTCACTCCAGGGTATAGGGTGTCAAATTGCAAAGGATATAAACAAGGCTCTGCTTGGTTGAGGATACAAAAACTGCTTAGGCAATGATTTATAACGCAAAGCAAGAACCGGATAAAGGCTCAATACTACAAGAGAGAGCATGAGATGCAATCTCAAATTAATGCCAAAAAATTTCCTTTTTTATGTCTTTTAGTTTATTTGGTGTTAAAAAGGGGTAAACTTGTGCCAAATAGACCTCTTTTCAAATCCAATTTACGAGTGTGAAAAAGACAAGTTCACTCGGCGATCTTTTCTATTTTTGATAACGAGTCAAAAAAGAGCTTAACTAAGACTTGTGACCTTTCAATCCAATGTGGAAGGCCAAGGATCAGAGATATTCCGTCGTGACATGGAAACCCGACCTCATTTTGTATTTTCTAGCACAAATCCCTATGTACGCGGGCTATAGTGGAGCAGCCAACGTATACGCATCTTGCATAGATGATAGGGAGCGTATATGTGGAAAAATGTATACTTTTGGCTCTGGATTCATCAAAAAGGGATGACAAGTCTGCATAGGGAAATGGAAAAAGGCCCTCTGTGCAAGATAGCAATGGTGAGGAAAATCTCGCTATAACAATAGAGCTTGCTACTTAGAAAATGCTTACAAATGGAATGAGAATGAAGGAGATGTGAAGTGGAAGGAAGAGAAAGCCATATTCTATTATAAATGTGTGATTCTCCATGAATATATTTGATTTATGATTACTTCAGTCTCTATTTCACCCTCTTCAACTGCAAAAACATTAAGCTCTCAAAACCTCCTCTATGAAAGAATTAAATATTTGTATTTATACAATGTTGGGAAAAGTGCACCCAATATTTTTTTTTGAAAGTGCCATGACCCTAGTAATTTTAATTTTACTTAGTTAACTCAAAATTAGGGTCCCCTGGTCTCTCTTTGTCTTGTGAAATTAGGGGCATGCATGTGAACTCACCCTAGCAAAGGTTAATTTGCATACATGGAGGTCCCTGTCCAGGTGTATTTTTCTCATAGGGTTTCATGTATATCTTGAGTATGGAAGTTGTATTTCCTATGTAACTAAATTATTTTTAAAGTGTTTGAAATTTGAAATTAGGTAGGAATATTTCAAACAATGTACACGGGGCTCAATGGAGACATCAAGATGAATTTGGGAATCGACCATGATAAAGGTTTGAATGATGCACAGGGGTCTTGATGGATTCAATCCAGATATATAAATCAACCACAATTAATACTTATAAAGTAAGTAAGGGACCTGATGGGGGCATCATGCTCGATCTAAAAATCGACCATCGTGAACTCCTCAAACAATGTGTAAAGATTCTCTATTAACATGAATATTACTATCCACATGGTGATTATATTTATGTCTCACCTTCCTACAAGGCCAACTATATCTCTCAAAATTCACATGGAAAGTGATTATATTGTCCACATGGACATTCATATCCATGTGTCTTCTTCTCCTCGTGCCACATATCCCATTGTAGTATGAACATTTTCCTTTCCTTTGTAGTTTTAAGGATTTTGTTCAGGATTTTAAAATTAGGCCACGACAACACTAAGTAAGTGAGAAATAATCATGATGGATTCCTCGATGCTGATATAGAAATTAGATGCATTAAAAACTAAGGAAGTGGTCCAAGGGACTAATGGAGGTATTTGGTATGATATGAGAATCAACCCCTATGAACACCTTGAACAATGTGCAAATATTTCCTTGAATATTATTTTCTGACATGGATATTCATATCTTATAGGCCCACCTATCTCTCTCAAACTTCATTTCCATGTGTCTTCTTCTCCTCAAGCCACCTATCCCACCATAGTATGAACCTTCACCTTTCCTTTGAAGTTTTAAGGCCTTTGTTTGAGCTTTGAAATCAAGATAAGTGAACACTAAGTAAGTAAGAAATATCCCTAATGAATTCATCAGGAAATTGACCACATAAAACAATAAGGAAGTGAGCCAAAGGCTTGATGGAGGTATCAAGAGAAATATAAAAATCAACCTTTGTGAACACCTGAAAAAATTTGAAAAGATTCCCCAAAATATTCTTTATTGAAGTGGATATTCCTATCCATGTTGGGATTCGTTTCAACCACCTATCTCTCTTAAACTCCTCATGGAAGGTGGAAACATTGTCAACATGGATATTCTCATCCATGTGTCTTCTTCTCCTCATGCCACTTCTCCCATAATATGGACCTCTGCCCTGCCTTTGATGTTTTAAGGCCTTTGTTCTTGATCCGGATTATTTTAGGCACAAAATGAGAGCGGAGATATAACACAGAAATATTCAAAGATATTGCAAGAGAGACAACAATATAACAAAGATATAGCAGAAATATAAAAAGAGCCACAGATATACAGTAATACACGATTTCTATTAATGAAATAAATGTACAGAGACTGTAAAAGTACAGAGTGAAAGAATCGCTAGAATGGTGGTAGCTTATCTCTGAGAAGAGATGTGATGGCTACTCGCATTTGTGAGAAGATGATTACAATGAGGCTCTGAAGGCCTTTTTACAATAAGCAGGAATGCCAAAAACCCTAGACATCCAAAAACCTAACCCTGGGAGATGAAGCGCCAAAAGTCATGTGGGCCTCGTTTGGGTAAGTTGGTGCATCAACTTCCTGGGGTCGTAACTTTTGCTTATGATCTCCATTTTAGGCATATGATAGCTCATTGGAAATATCTATCTGAAGAATACAACTTTTGGATGGGAAACATTGATCTACTATCCATGTTGCTCCCCATTTTCTCAAAAAACATCGTTTAGGGCCTCAAAATGGCCCTGGAAGTTAAAAACTGCTAAAAATAGTAAATTACCAAAATTGCCAAAAACATGTTTTGGGCTAGTTGGAGAAGGTGGGTGGCCATCGATATTCGCCTAGATCAATCCTCCCTCCTTAGGAAGCAATGGTCTCCATTGCGTTGAGTTACCGGGGGAGAGGGGAAAGCGATTGTTGAATCTGAATCTTGGTGATCTGCTTGCCTTGTTGGAACCGTCGCGCTGCTTGGTTTGTTGAAGGTCGTCACGAACCTATGGCTAGAAGGGTTGGACCTTTTTAACCAATATGGCTACATGAGATGACTGTGTGCAGAAGGAATTTTTGCGCTTTTCTACAACCTTGTCGACCTGCTTCTGGTGGATAGAAGGTGCTTGGGCCGAGGCTATAGTGGTTGCAGTATCCTTTTGTTCCCCTTTTGAACAGATTGTGGAGAAGATGAATTTTGTAGTATGAGATACTACCTTGTGGCACTGTTTAGGTGGGGCAGTAGTTGGAACTAC
>ML789111.1:0-36617 GCA_009831015.1 Picea engelmannii | reverse complement strand
TCAGAGTCCAGCATATACAGCAGCGGTGGAGTTGTTGAGATCAGTCTCCAAGTGGGAGATTGTTGGTTGTGGAGCCTGATTATCTTCCTGATTTATAGGTCTTTTACTTTCAGCCGTGTTTATACCCCATGAAGTATTTACACATTAGAAGTATGTACACTCTTCCACGTGAGGGAGTGCAGAGGGGGGGTACCCCCTCTGCAGGGGTCAGGGGGCCTATCCCCCCGGATGGGGGGTCTGGGGGCAAGCAGACCCCCAGCAAGGGTTCGGGGGTGAAGCCCCCGAAGCAAAAATTGCCTTATAAAAGTATATTGTAATTTCATTGTAAATCTGGACCGTTCATTATAAGGACATAGATCTAATGGTAGAGATTATGTTAGGGTTTTTTTCCCTAGAAGGAAACCCTCTTTTATGAGGGAAATGTATTGCATCTATGGTTGATGGTGAATATTGTATTCTAAGAGAAGAGACTATGAGAGAAAGAAGAGGATGTTACAACGGGTTTTTTTGTAGGTTGTATCCCTTCATTTTCTCAATAATAATAAAGGAAGGACCTGGCAATTTCTCTGGTGGACGTAGCCCACACTGGGTGAACCACGTAAATCTGTGTCGCTCTTCTATTGTGTGTTTTATGTGTTTTGTTTCTGCATTTGTTTTATTTTATTGCTCCGCGGTCCTGTTTTTCTAACATTGGTTTGTACACCTTTGTCTTTATCGCCAATTATTTGACTTTCAGGATGATTCTTTTGAGTAATTCTGGAGGAAGGATTTGATGTTGATTGTTGTCCTGACTCTTCTTGTCTGGGTGTCTCATCACCTTTTTCATCTGACTTAGTGCTTATTCTCTATTGATCTTTTACATGAGATTCTTCATCAATTTGAACATCAATACAGTCTACTAATTTATGCATTCTTTTGTTAAAGAATCTGTATCCTTTACTATTCATTTCATATCCTAAGAATATACCTTCATCATCTCTACCATCAAATGTTCCCATATGATCATCATTATTTTTGATGCAGCATTTACTTCCAAATACTTTGAAGTTCTTGATTGATGCAGGTCGACCAAACCACAACTCATATGGAGTTTTATCTCTGTTCGGCCTTAGATTCACTTTGTTCATAATATGAATAATCGTGTGAACAACCTCCACCTAGAAGGTTTATGAAACTCCCCTTTCACTCATCATAGCCCTTTCCATCAGTTGAAATGATCTATTTTGGCATTTTACAACTCCATTTTGTTGGGGATTACCTGGAATAATATATTCTCTTTTAATTCCATGTCTGTCATGGAATTATTTGAAATCTCTTGACAAGAATTCTCCTCCTCTATCTGAGTGAATCTCCTTTAACTTCCTTCCTGTCTGATTCTCAGCTAACGCCTTAAACATTTTGAACTTCTCAAATGCATCAGATTTTTCTCTTAGAAATGCAACCCACGTAAGTCTGGAGAAGTCATCAAGGACCAGCATAAAGTAACGTTCTCCTCCAATTCCTTCCTTTCAAGATGGTCCACACAGATCCATATGAACACGTTGAAGCAGTTTCTCTGAATATGTGAAAATCTTTGATTTGAATTGAGCACGAGTCAGCTTCCCCATTTGACAAGATTCACATACAGATTTATGAGGCTTAGATATTCTTGGAAGATATTTCAAAGCACCTTCATTATTCAGTTTGACAATATGATCAAAATTCAAGTGTCCAAGCCTTCTGTTCCATAACCAACTTTCATTAAATTTGCTTAAATGACATTTCTCCTTATCTTCCTTCAGAATATAGACATTGTTTTCAGTTCTAACCCCTTTTTCAATCATCTCTCATGTGTTCACTGTTTTTATTTTACAATTCTTGGGAGTGAACATGACTTCAGATCCCCTGTCACACATCTGACTGACACTAAGAAGATTGTGCTTTAAACCATCAACAAATAATAGATCTGGAGTTTTTCCTCTTCCATTACTTAAGAATACTAGACCTTTACCTTTGATCTTTCCTAGAGCATCATTTCTAAAAGTCACACTTTTTGATTTACTTTCTTTGAGTGATAGGAACTTACTTTTGTCACGTGTCATATGACTGGAGCATCCACTATCAATATACCAGGGGTTCTTTTGTCTTTGAGCTGACAATACTAATCCACACTTGTTATCTCCATTCTTCTTCCAAATCTTGACGTTTTCAACTCTGTGATTTAAATCTGGATTATAGTTCTTTAATCGACATTTTGCAGCTTTATGTCCATAATTATGGAAGATGTAACATTCCGGTTCATTGAATAAAGGATCATAATGATTGTTATCCTTAATCTGTGTATTTTTCCCAGCCATCACATGATTTGCAGTTTGTGGTTGTTTGTTATTTGGCTATCTCATTCTTTGTTGTGTCATATATTTATCCCTTGGAAGTCTTGATTTCTCATGTCTAAATCTTAAACAACAATTTACATCTTTGTGGCCAAAGTGAGAATAGTAAAAATAATATCCATAAAAAAAAATCTTTGTACCTACAAAATGGTTGTCTTCTTTGAGCAAGTCGATTTCTTCCATGTTGATGATTTCCTCGAGAAGAGGGTGTATTATTTCTTTGTTTTAAAGATTATGTTCTTGTACCCTTTTCTTCACTCCTCCCAAGCATTTGGTTATCTTCCTTTGTTTCTAGAGTTTTGTTGTTTTCAATGGTTGTAGATTTGACAAACTTGATGGATTCTTTGTTGCTTGGCTGACTACTACTTGATCCCTCTTCATTACCCAAACCAGTTTTCAACTTTGAATTCCTTTGCTGATTCAGAATGGAGGCTAATCCTTCTGAGGCTTTAATACTTGTCAGATTTTGATGATATAAGGCCTGAAATTCCTCTAGATCTTTTCTTACGGTCACTACTTCAGCTTCCAATTTTTCACCTTTTGTTTTTTCTTCCTTCAATTTTTGTTTGAGGATGTCTTCAATCTTCTTATATTCTTCTAACTTAACCTTCATCAAAGAAATTTATTCAGATGGTTCATTGACTATTTTCTCATACCTGAGTAGTAATTTTTTTTCTTTTCTTTTCTTTTCTCTGAGTCTATCAATATCTTCCAGGGCACTGGCAAGTTCTCCTTCAATATCTACTACTGCTTCACAATCAGTAAACTCACTTCCTGTATCTTCAGTATTTAGGTATTCTAAATCTATTAGCATTATATCATTTATTTTACTTTCAATAGACGAGTCACTACTTTCATCATCTGAAGGATCCTCATCATTGTTTACACAAAGGATTTTCTTCTTAAAATTATTCTCTTTATATACCTTCTTGTGTTTGTTCTTCTCTTCATCGTCATATGTATGATCCTTTATTTTGTGAGGACACTTAGATGAAAAATGACCTATCTTACCACAGCTGAAACATTTGAAGGGCAGTTTACCTTAGTGTTTTCCTGATCCTTTTGTCAATCTTCTCACAAAATTTTCTTCAATATCATCTATATCGGAGTCTGTGTTTTTATATGCTTTAAAGGATGCCTCTCTTGTAGTGGATTTACTTTTGGTGATTCTCATTTCATAAGAAGTTAGGGTTCCAATAATTTGATCTAGTGTCAACGTCTTGAGATTAGTTATTTTCTCTATAGCAGAGACCTTTTAGTTAAATCTATTAGGAAGAGATCTTAATATTTTCTGGACTAGAAAAGGTTCATCTATATTTTCACCTAGACCTTTCATAGGGTTGATGAGTACTTATATATGTAAGAAGTACTTACTGATAGTTTCTTCTTCATCTGCTCAAATTTCAGTCTGTGAGTCTGTAGTTTTGCCTCTTTCACCTTTTCATTACCTTCATAACTACTTATCAACTTGTCCCACATAACTTTTGTTGAATCCCAGTGCATGACTTTGACAAACTCGGCTTCTGCAAGTCCACTAAGGATGGAATTCATTTCTTTTGCATTAAATATAAGCTCCAACTTATCATCTTTTGAGGCCAATACTACAAGCTTCACATATCCAGTTTCAATGACATCCCAAACATCAGCACACAAAGACATTAAATATGTTCTCATCCTTATTTACCAGAAGGAAAAAATTGTTCCATCAAACAAAGGGGCTCTATTAGTTGAACTCCCTTCATGACTAGTCATGTTCAAGCTTACGGATCTACCTTTGATCAAAGGCACCAACTCTGATACCAATTGTTGGAAATATAACTAAGAGGGGTGGGGGAGTGAATTAGTTATAATATAATCTTGAAACTTTTATTTTTCTTTTCTGAATCTTTCTAGATTATTATTTAATGTGTTACTGCTAACTTAACATGCATAGATATACAATATTTGATCAATCACACAGAATACACAAAGACACAAATTTTCATGAGGAAACCCATAAAGGGAGGAAACATCTTCTTCTTCGGATGTCAATCAAGCTCCAACCTTCATGTATATCATAGTATTTGAGCACCAACTCAAATATGAGGCTACAACATATGATAGAAAGCTACAACTTGCAGAGAGAACCAACTCTCATGTTTCTCTAGCACCAACTCCCAAGTTTCTCTAGCACCAACTAGATGGAAGCACCAACTCCCAGAATATCTTCTAGCACCAACTAGAATTTAGAGGAATACAATCCTCCCTAGCACCACCCTACCACCCTAATTGAATCTTACAAAACTTTACTTAATTTCTTTGTCTCTGATATGGTCTATTACAGCTCCATGTCTCCTTTGCTTTCTTCATCTTCTATGCTTTGTTCCGCTTCTGCCTCTTTCTGCTTCTATGCTCTGCTCTTTTTTCTCCTGCGCACCACCCCTATTCAACTTCTCTTCTACCTTTTATGCTCTGTGTTTCCTCTTCATACTATACACTGTGCCTCTCATCTTACCTTCAAGTCATGCACCCCATCTATTTCTACCCACATGCCTAGCTATTGAAAAATCACACACTCTTCTTTGTTCTGCATGTCTTTCTCATGCTGAGTCCTCTACATGATCATCATTGCAACTATTCTTCTTCTCTAGCAATTATTCTGAATCTGTTCATCATTAGTGGTCGTCATTTTGATATTATGTGGCTTCTTTGGTAGTCACAACTCTTCATCCTCTCTAGCAGTTACAGTCGGTCGTTTTTGTATTCTTTGGCTTCTGATCCCCCTCCTTTATGTGACCATCAGCGGTGACCACAAACCTATTCAAAAGTCTCTTCGCGATATCGGTCTAGTGAGCACTAGTTCTGTTTTTTGATATGACCTTGGGCGATGATCTCACGTGACAATGTGATTGTAGGCGCGTCCAAAGGTGGTTTGGATCAAACTACATTTTGCCCTGCAATTTACCTCGAGTCTCCACATGTCTTTTCTCCAAAACCATGGTTTCGATTGCGACCCGCACTCAAATTTTTAAAGTTCGTGCACCTTCAATCCCCGCAATTTGACTGTACCGTCGATATTATGATCTTAACAGTTCTTTTGAACTAACAGCTCATATCTATCCCCTTCAACCCTGTCGATTAGATCTAACCTCTTTCAAATCAACAACGGTGATTTGTTTCGGAATTCCAGACTTTGGAATTCTCAAGTCTCAAACTTCCCTTTCTTCCATACGTCAATCTTCTGGAGTTGAAGATCTATAGACACCTATCCTTCTCAATCAATGGCTATACCTCTGCTTCAATGATTTGACCTTTCAACTAGATCAACGGTCCTGTGGGCCCTTTCTCACTCAACGGTCGAGATCTCCTTCAGGTCTCCGGACTTCTGATTTCTAAAATCTCAAACTTCACTTCCCCTTGAAGTACATGGGATTATTCCAAGTGTCCTCTTGAATTAGACGGTTGAGGATTGCTTCGGGCCTTTACCCGAAATCCACAGATTTACACCACGTCTCTTCTGGATCAGACAGCCCAATTCCACCTCGAGTGATCTGACGATTGATATTTACTCTGGATGATCTGACGACTGAGATATACTTTGGGTGATCAGACAATAGATATTTACTTTGGCTCTCTAGCTCTCCAGGCTTCGAGAGTTTCAAATATCAACTAAAAACCTCTCGAACAGATTTATCTGGAGTCCACAATCTGGTGCCACATGTCTCTCTGGATCTGACATTCCAAATCTCCTCCAACTCTCCAGACTTCAGGATTTTCAATTCTCAACTGAAACTCTTGAAGTGATTTCCCTGGAGTTATTGATCTGCTGACACGTACCTCTTGGTGATCGACAGTCATGATCTACTTCAGCTATTTCACCTCCTCCTCATCCACAAACTTCTGGAGTTGTGGATCTCACGCCACCTATCCTCATCGACGATGGATGGCCCTAAAACACTTCGAGACTTCAGAACTTTGGCAAGCTCCCTCTCCTGCGTGTGCAAGGTGATAAGGCTCACACACCTTGATTTGATCAGATGGTTGTTGGTCCTCTTGATCTATGATCCAACGACCACTATCTTTCTTCCTCCTGAGCTTCTTATCTCTCTGACTTACAAGGTTTTCTAAGTTTTCAAGGGTCTCAACCTTTTCTCCTCCTGTGAGTCTGTCTCTTGGACCTCGTTTGCACTTCTAGAAATCACTATCTCTTCTGAGCTTTCTCGTCTTCTGCTCTCATGACTTCTTAAAGATTCACTTCGATACTTAGTCGAATTATGGATCTATGCACTCCTTGCAACAAATTCTTACACAAGGTTTGGTTTCATTATTGTTTTGGCCATCAATGACAAGCACACTCTTCTTGTAAAACATGCCAACAGTTGTGTATATGTTTTATTGAATGTTGTGTGTGTGTTGTTTTGTTGGAATAGTTGCATTCATGGGTTTATATTATGCTGTTAGATGCATTTTGAATTATGGGTATAATGCCCCTTAATTCTTTTATATGTATGGAGTGTTTTAATTTTCATTTTTAGAAGGCAGGTATGTTACAATCTATTATCAAAGATTCTAGTTCAAATATCGGGATTTTATGGGCCAAGACCAGTGCAAATTTGGCAGAAATTCATTTTTACAGATTTTGGGTCTGTGACGAATTTGGGGAAAATTTTTAAACCAGAGTGAAATCTACAAATTTATGAACAAATTCAGGTCAAATTACACCCAAAATGGTTGAGGAGATGAACGATGGCATTGATCTACAAGTTGCAGAGTCAAATGTGGCATGGAAGGTCAATTTTATGTTTTAACAGTGATTGAGGAGTTAGTAAAGTCAACATCCTAGATCGCATTCGACTTGGTGATCAATGGTCGAGATTCATTATGGATCGGTTAAAAATTCTAAGTTCATGGAAGCTAAATTTTAGAGGAATTATAAAATTCTTAAAATTAATTATTATTATTAGGATTTGGAAAAGTTCTTACAGTGATGACATGGACCATACCCTTGATGTGGACTAATAGGGTCCATAGTGGAATTGCGATGGTGGTAGAAGGACGGGGTCGTTGAGTAGATTTGAATGCATCAATGGTCGAGATCACTTGATTTTTAAGAATTAATGATCGAGATTTGTTTGTGGGTTTTGAGAGGCCTGGTGAATTTTGGAGCAGTTTGGTGGGTCAATGATTGAGATCACTTTGATATAAAAAATCGATGGTCTAGATCCAACACAAGGCTCATGGGAACAAGATTTTAGGGAAAGGCTTGCAGTAAAAAGATTCGTGGAAAATGACTCATGGGAAGAGATTTGATGTCTTGACACTCCATAGGGAAAAGTCCGCAAAGGTTTTGTTTATATCCTTTCCCATTGCAACTTTCAGGAAGAATCACAAACATATTAACTTGAAACTTAGTGAGGAAAATTCCATGACAGGGATGATTTTAAGGATGGAAATTTATTTTAAAATGTAGAAACCTTGGTGAATCTTAGTAATCCTTCATATGCCAACTATAAATGTTTGACGATATTTTTGTAAAAATATTCAAATTTCTAAGGATTCTATATAGTTTGTATAAAATTTGGCGATTATTAAGGTAAGATAATTTTATCCTATATAATTTGGGCGAATCATTTTTACAATAGCGAATCGTTTTTTTGGAAAAACCATGGAAAATTAGCCCATGAGAAAAATTTAGCCCCTAAAATCATCCATGTTCCATGAGGAAAATACCAATAGGATTGAGGGCCATAGGTTGCAGAAAAATATTATAACATATTATCTGACAACTCGATGGGAAAACTTTGTTAGGAAAATCCTGATAGGCTTGCGACCTGCAGGTTGCAGGAAAATATTATTAACATGTTATTTGACAACTTGATGGGAAAAGTCCACGAGTAAAAATATCGATAGGATTTTGAGATGCAGGTTATGGGAAAATACTATAGTGTGCTATTTTGCATTCCAATGGGAACAATATGCAAAGGAGAACATGATAGGATTGTAAAAGGTTTGGTCGATGGTCAATGGAGGAGAATGATGGATGATGACATGGTTGATCCTAGAGATGACACATGGACGCATCAGACACGTGCCATGCCATTTCATCCATATTTCCAAGGTCAGCAACATGTTATATTAATATATTGGTACAATAGAAAAGTGGTCAATTTCTACGAATATTTTTAGGAGTTTCAGGGTTATAAACTTGCAGGGGCATTTTTAGGCCCTTTAGGCCCTAAACAACATTTTCACGTAGTCGAAATCGAGAGAACTAGGTGTACCATAGGTACACATATTTTCTACTACTTAAAACTATCACACATAGTCTCTACTAATTAAATGAAAGAAATTGATAATATATTTTCAACGAGATATTCTTAGTGTAAAATAAAGCTCTTATGAGAAAGTCACAGTTGAAATAGTACAAGGTATCATTTAGGTATTGGTTTACTTCTAGAGGGCATAACTCCTTTCTCAAAAGTTGGTTTTGGGAAAAGGAGTAGTTTGTGGAAATATCATGGGACATAGAATACAACCATAGAACCATATTTGGAATATGAGTACCTAAAATTGTACAGGATGGGAGAGAAGACACATGTAGGATAGAGGGATAAAAATGAGAAAACAATCTAAACTTCTACAGACCATAACCACCCTCCCAGAGCCTAGATAAAGGTGAAATTTTGATATATATCTCAAAACTTAAGAATGGAGATACCCATTTAGACTCCTAGTAAAATTCAAAAGGAGTTGGTGTGGAGATGCTCAAGGAGGGTTAAATTTCTAATTTTGGAGAAGGTGGAAAAGGACAAAGTTGCCATTTCAAGATTGATGCATATTTTGACTGGAGCATTAGATAAAAAGTATGAGAGTTTTTGTGAACTCACTATAATCAATATTATTAGTGTCACATACAAAAAAAATTATGTTTCCTAATATATTTTCTTCTATGGGTGACAAAATTTGGCCTCTGAAAATTATTTGAACCAATGAATCATGTGCAAAAATGGGTGAAACTGTTGATTTAAAGCCATAACTTTGGGCTCATAAATCAGATTGAAGAACGAGTATGGTCATTGGAAAGGTAATCTATAGGAAAAAATGATAGAAGGATTGAGATCTCTAAGGAATAATTTGGTTGTTTCATAAATTTGCAAGAACAATGGAGTTGGATTCCATGAACCATGCAACTATTTAAAGGGAAAGTTTTCCAAATAATTTTAATTTTGGAGAAACATTCCCAGATGATAGAGGTGCATGTAAAAGGTGAGTATTGGGTTAGAAAAAGTATTAATATTATGATAGTGCTTATGTAGAGGTATAGAGGCACATTTGAAGTGCATATCCTAGAAAATAAAAAGGGGTTGAGTTTTAAATAATAAGGTATTATTAGTCCCTGTCGAAGGCATAGATTGACTATAGTGATCAATAATTCATTGAATTCATATTAGTTTGTTGTTTGACTACAAATTATTGCATAATCTCTATTTTTCGAACTAGAGAACTAAAAACATTATTTTTAATATAATAAAAAAAAACCTATATGTCATGATCTCATTGGATAATAGATTTGAGGTCTTATTTCCATCTTCACTATTCCCAATGTTTTATATGTTGGCATATCCAATTTGTTTATCATCTATGGTCTTTTTGAATTTGTCCTATTCACATTGAAATGTTTAGATATCCAAATTTTTTAGCATGGATAGTTAGTTTTTTATTAGTTGACTTCATATTACTTTGTCCTTTGAGTAAACATTTTTTGCATAGTATCCATTTTTCGAACTATTGTTATTATTATTATTTTTTATTTTTTTTATTATTATGTACTTAGAGAGGCATTTTCATTATTGCGTACACAAACAAGCCCGCCACATTGCATTCTTTCTTAAATTTGTTCACAGCATGAGGCCCTTCGACGGTTCTGATACCCTTAAGTGCTTACCTAACAGGCCTCACAGCCTTAAAGTTTTACTCAACAGGCGTGTTACAATACAGTTTCCTCCGATTTTCGGATATAGTCTTGTCTGCAGTGAATTTGGGAAATATTGTTCTTCACCGTCATTACTGGTTCACTGGTTGATGCTTGCTCATTGGTTTGTTCGATGTTGGTTATTATTGTTTGATTCAACTTTGCAAAGTTGAGGTCATGCAGCTACAGTTGGACCTCTTGGTGCTTGTTCACTGGTTTGTTGTTTGTTGCTTGCTCTTGTTTGCTTCAACTTTACAAGGTTGGGGTTGTGCATCCATAGTTGGCATTTTACGTGGTTTGGAGTTGTGCTTATTTCGTTCCTCATTCACGAGTAAGTTTTTGTGCATGGTTTCATTGCTATTCCTTGTTTGTTGTTTACTATTTTCAGCTTGCAAGCAAGATTTTTCAATACTACGAATGCCTAAGTCAAATTCTTCTTGCAGAACATCTTTCTGTGTGACTGTTACGAGTAGAGAAACAATAGTGTGTTTCTTTCATATCCTTGTTCTTGAAAATCAATGCTCGACACAGAACCCACCTTTGTCGCAGCCATAGTGACATAAAAAAAAAGACAATCCAATTTTTCTCCTCATTTTTCCTGGTCCTGAAAACCATACGTTTAGTGCATTTTTCCCATTATGTTCCCTTCCAAAATGTCTTGTTCCCCCTTTTAATGTCGATGATGGGCACAAAACCCACATATGTTGCAGTGACAGTGACATAAAAAAGGAAATTGGATGTTCTCCTCATATTTTATGTTCCTAGAAACCATATGTTTGGCCCTTCAATGGTTCTGACAACCTTAAGTGTTTACCTAACATGCCTCACATCCTTAAATGTTTATTCAACATGCGTGTTACAATATAGTTTCCTTCGATTTTCGGATACAGTCTTGTCTGCAGTGAATTTGGGAAATATTGTTCTTCACCGACATTACGATTTCACTGGTTGATGCTTTCTCATTGGTTTGTTCGATGTTTCTTATTGTTGTTTGATTCAACTTTGAAAATTTGAGGTCTTGCAGCTGCAGTTGGACCTCTTGGTGCTTGTTCACTAGTTTGTCGTTTGCTCCTTGCTCTTGTTTGCTTCAACTTTGCAAGGTTGGGGTATTTCATCTGCAGTTGGACATGCTTTTATAGTTTGTTCATTTTGGAAATGTTCTTCTGTCGTTCCTCGTTCACGGGTAAGTTTTAGTGCCATGGTTTCATTGCTATTCCTTGTTTGTTGATTACTATTTGCAGCTTGCAAGCAAGAATTTTCAATCCTAGGAATGCCTGAGTCAAATTCCTCTTACAAAACATATTTCTGTGTGACTGCTATGAGCAGAGAAATAGCAGTGTGCTGATGTCTTTTCCTTGCTCTTGAACGTCAATTCTCGACACATAACCCACCTATGTCACAGCCATAGTGACATAAAAAAAAATGATTTTTTCTCTTCATTTTTCCTAGTCCTGAAAACCTTACGTTGGGTGCATTTTTCCCAGTCTATTTCGTTCCAAAATGTATTGTTCCCCCTTTGAATGTCGATGTTGGACACAAAACCCACATATGTTGCAGTGAAAGTGACATATAAAAAAGGAAATTGAATGTTCTCCTCATATTTTATGTTCATGGAAACCATACGTTTGGTACATTTTTTCCAGGTTGTTCCCTTCCAATAACATATGCCCACTTCCACGTCTTGGATATCATACCATATCTCTTTCGAAAATAGCAATGCAAAGGGGTTTACAAAACGAATTCAGAGTTGTCCTTGCCGAGCAAGCATCTGCCAGGACCTTGTGACAGGCCATGCTTTTATTATTTGAATCAAAAACCTTGTTTACCTGTTGGTTTTATGTTGTCCTTTGTGTCTTGAAAAGCATCTTCCACCACTGAAATTATTATAGGATTTCATGCATGGAATAGGTTCAAAAATGATATGCCTTGAATACTCAGTCTTTGTGGTGAGAAAATTTATAGTGTTATTTCATTTGTGTTGTCTCTTATGTTTGGTCCATTGTTCACTATACATTTGTTTGTTTGTCATATGTTGTAGCAACTAGGAGGATTGAATTTGACAACAATAAGGTTGAAGGATACATAGCATAATTGGTATGCGGTTATGGACTTATAGTTTTCATTTTCCTTTTTTCCCTATTTGCATATTATCTGAATATAGCTAAGAAACATATGGAAAATCAAAACTTAAGAGATAAAGAAAGTAATAGATGTTGAGTGCTATGAAATAGATATAGACTCCATTGTACATGACAAAATTGACTAGGTATTGCATAGAAATGGGATTTTTAGATTGGATTGATTCTCGTATACTGTGGGAGATTGTCTCTTCGATGCATTTCAAGTTCTACTTCATTTTCATTATTCCTCAACCAACCTGCACAATGGATTGATAGATTATTTCTTGGGATCTTTAGAAAATGGCAACGTTGAGGCATTAGAGTTGTATCAATATGAATTGGTATCTGTTTTTATTTTCTAGTTGCATGGAATACATGATGTCGCTATGTATTTTTCAAAGATGTAGTTTTCTGCATCTGCAACTCTGCCTGCACATGAGAGGGCACTTTGGGGAGATACATTTTGTATATGGTGGTTGTCCAAGTGGCTGAATATATCAATTGGAATATGGTCATTGACAAGAAAAACAAGATATCTACTATTCAACAAAACTACATCTAGGGATCCATATTGCATCATGTTCCATGA
Source organism: Picea engelmannii (assembly GCA_009831015.1). Classification (NCBI taxonomy): domain Eukaryota; kingdom Viridiplantae; phylum Streptophyta; class Pinopsida; order Pinales; family Pinaceae; genus Picea; species Picea engelmannii. Next base: position 23,585 of record ML789111.1, on the reverse strand, counting down.
TTCCAATCCTGTCAGTGGTCATTATGAACCACTATTGTATAGAAAATTATCCATATGCAATCTTGGAGGACCTCATATTTAGTTGTCCCTCATTTTCAAATACCTTCAATCACATTGGAAATGAATTATGCATCATATACACTCTCATGGCTTGCACATGGTGACAACTATTGCATCTAGTTTTGGAGATAGTTTGTTCGATGAAATTTTCTATTTGGTAGAAACAGAGTTCGATGTGCACTTGGTGAGGCTTTACATTGTACAATCCTTTTCCAATGCAATTATAGGTGGAAGCCAATAGGCTTTTAACTACTTGCATCTACACCTTTTACCATATCTCCTAGAAAGTAGGTCGATAATTGGAAGTTGGAAACAATACCTTGTAAACATAGCAATGCCATATGAGAAAGGAAATGTAGAGGGTGGAAGATTTTGTTTGCAATGGCTATCTATCATATTCATAGTAAATATCCAGGTCTGGTCAGCCCTGTCGAATGGTACCGTCCATTCCTAATGTATTGATTCAAACTACGATCGAACAATTGACATCATGTCATTGAAAATAGATACACCACATATCCATTATCAACCTTTGATGAAAAATACTACCAGTTCAGGGTCCATTGTCCATTTCAGCCAAACCGCATCGAATCTGCATAAGCATCGCATGTTATTTAATGAGAATGAACCCCGTCCTAGTTGTGATGAGGCCATACAAAGCTTAAACAAAAAAATTAGACTGAATTTTCACAACTTGAAAAATTTCATACGTGATAGAAAACAATACATTCATAGTATAAGAAATACTACCAGTTCAGGATCCAATGTCCATTCCACCCAAACCTCATCGAATCTGCATAAGCGTCGCATGTTATTTAATCAGAATGAGAATCATCCCAGTTGTCATGAGTTCATATAGACCTTAAACAAAAAGCGTATACTAACTTATAACGACTTGAAAAAGGTCATGCATGAGAGAAAAAAATACATTGGTATGCTTCCTTCTAGATAGAAACTCACATATCACAACCTAAAAAAAATTGTTTGTGCACAACAAAATCACATTTTCTCACTTTCTGTTGAACACAAACATAACATGTCTAATGAAAAATAACATCACACTTTGAACCATCGATATGGTGAGGATGAAATGCTCATAAGAAATGTCAATTCCACCTCCAACATAGCTTGTCAACAAGTGAAACTAGTTTCTAGTGGCAACCATAAGTTAACCTACCACATGTTGAAAAAACAGATACATGAGAGAAATAGGTATAACCACATATCCCACAATGGTCATGGTACTGAATGAGAGACAAAAATCACATTTTGAGGCCTAGAGCCAACACCATGCATTGCTAGCAATGAAAACCAACAAACACTTTCTATGCATGCTTGTTTAGGGAAGAAAAATGAAAAACAGATCTATATGAAACAAATTAAAGACAATCCTTCCATTGCATGTGTGATCTGTGATCGATTGAATTTCGCAAAAAAAACTAAGTCTTTCACGCCTGATTTGGAAGAAGAATACCTTGGCTTGACAGTAAATGATAGAACATTTTCCAGTGGCAATATTTATATTACATGCAAACGATCACTTGAAAATGGAAAATTGTCGCACTTTGCAACGCCTAACCAAATAAGATGTAATACACCACTACCAAATGTAAGTACACTTACAGAACTTGAAGAGAGACTTGTTTCTCTTCGAAATTCATTTGCACAAATCAGACCCTGGGGCTATAAACGACCCCAAATGGGCTTAACAAGATCAATTATTAATGTGTTTGTCCAACTAGATGTTGTACAAAAATCCTTGCCACAATTCATTAGCGATACAATGACAATTGTTTTAGCTCTCAAAAGATGTTTGCAATACAAGAATGCATACCAGACATGTAAAGTGTGTGTGCATGTTGTCATGAAAGCATTAAAAGAATTGTGTTCTAGGGCCCTATAGAAAGCATAGAACATTTGTGTAAATGAGAACTAGAACATTTTTCTTGGAGAAGGGGATGACAACTTTGCACAGACTTTCAAAATTTCTAGTGAATTTGATACAAGTGATGAATCAAAGAATGAAAGACCTGTTGAAACACTGATACATGGATTCAGTGACTCACAGCGCATTCGTGACTTGCAAGACAAGATTGTCGAAATTTCACCTTCTAAAGGGAAATGTCCACTTGGAATATTCAAGGACAAATTTGCTAAAGAAATGAACTTCCCAATACTGTTCTATGGAGATCCACATCCCAGTGAAATTACAAAACGATTCAACTACCAAAAAATAGTTTGATGGGAACTGCTACATTCAAGCGGTGACTTCTCCTATAACATAACAAATTTGGTTTTCAAAACAATGCACATAATAATTGAGCAAGTTATCTCTTGCATGTGGGTGCGAATAAGAAAAGGATAGCTACAAGGAAGAAATTTATTGGCCAAAGATGTCAAATACAAAGAAAACCTAGAAAAAATACTAAAATATGATATTGAATACATAGATTTCAAAAACATTTGCATCTCTCCTAACTATTTGCAACAAAACAAGAAAACTATTTTTGCAATGATCCGAAAATTGTGAACACCAACATTTTTCATCACATTTACAAGTGCAGAGCATCACTGGGATTCATTGGTGGCTACGATGTCTTCATTGTATAGGAATAGGAAAAGGAAAAAACAAACTGATACATTGGAAAATGATGACATTGACTACCTCATAAGAAAAGACCCAGTGACATGTACTTGCTACTATAGGCATAGAATAAATTATTTTAGGCAATTGATATGCCATTTTGAAACGTTCTTCAAAAAAATATCAGACTACTTCTTTGTGACTGAGTTCTAGAATAGAGGGAGTGAGCATGACCATGCATTGTTGTGGACAGAGGGTGCACCGGTCAATGGAAATGGAAACAACTCGCAGATTGAGCAGTTTGTGGAAAAATACATAACATGCAACACAGAACATTTGGATCTAGAACTTTCCAAAGTTCATAGCCATTATCATACAACAAGTTGTAAAAAATGAAAAACTTCACATTGCAGATACAACTTCCATGTGTCACCAATGAGAACAACAAGAATCATAGAGCCAATTAGTTTAGAGGACAATGTTCTGATTGAGAAATATAAATACTTGTTCACATTTGTAGAACAACGATACTTTGATGATTTAATGAGCTTCGACGACTTCTTGACAGAGCTAAATCTAACAGAAGATGAGTACATCCAAGCCACACAATCTACACTTAAACAACCAACAATTTTCCTTAAACGAAAACTTTCCCATATTTGGAACAACAATTTCTCCAAGGACATGCCAGTTATGTGGAATGAAAATATAGATGCACAGTATGTCCTCAATGAATATGTTGCAACATCATATTGTACCTCATATATGACAAAGGTTGACAAATCTATGACAAGTTCATTCAGAAGAATGCAAAAAGAACGTGAAAGAAGTCATATTGATGCTATGAAAATGATACGTACACTTGGAAATACATTACTTAATATTCAACAAATGTATGCTCAACAAGAATTCCACACTGCACTTTCCCTGCCCCTCAACTGTAGTTCAAGGAAATGTATCTTCATAAACACATCTCCACTTCAGAAACACACATGTTTTCTTAAACTATCGTCTTTGTTGGAACAAGATCCTGACAATTCAGAGGACGTACTATGTCACTCTATTATTGATTATTACCTCCAGCATTCATCTCCTATTAAGAATATCTTCTTAGTAGAGTTCATATCGCATTACAAAAAAAAGGGTGCACCCATATCAAAAAAAAGACAACCCTTTGTAATATGCTTTGTGAAATACAACAAACATACTGACTATGAAAACTATTTTAGACAAAAACTATATTCGTACGTTCCATTTGATAAAAATGAAAATAAATTAAAAGATAACTTCAATACATGGGAAGTTGTGTATATTTGTTATGAGACTACAGTACAAACCAATGAATCTAGATTTACATACAATGTTAATCCAACACGAGGTGATCTAGAAAGTGTAGTTCATGAACTAGAAAACCCTGACAATGTTGATGAGACATTCACAAACCGTAAAACAACTAGAACTCTCTGTGAGTCCTATGAATTGCAAGCAGATTTGCATCGTCCTTGAGCAACCAACATTGAAAAACGTATCTATCTTGGCTTTCAAGTCACAAAGCATCCTTTCCTTATAGAAAATAATAAATACTACAGAGTCAGACGTTTGTTGAATCGAGAGCAGCAAGCAATTCTAAAGGAAATTGCAATTAAAACACGCTTGAACATGCACACTCCTTTGCACTTGTTCCTTACAGGCGGGGCAGGAACAGGAAAGACATTGGCAGTGAAAGAACTATTTGTAATTCTTATATAAATCTATGATTCAAACAATTCCTTTGATCCTATGAAACCAAAGGGGTGAATAGTTGCATACATAGGAAAAGTCACATATAATGTAGGTGGAACAACAATCCACTCTGCATTTTTATGCCTTTTAACAAGTCACAGTTTCTTCCACTCAACAAGGAAATGTTAGATACCTTGTCTAAGCTTTATGACGAACTACAATTTGTCTTCATAGATGAGGCATCTTTGATTAGAAGTCGCTTCTTGTATTCCATTGACAACTGACCGAGAAACATAAAACATGTGCACACCAAATACTTTTGGAACATTGACATGATATTTTGTGGGTATATTTAATAGGTGCAACCCATCCAAGATTATTTGATATTTGAACAACCTACCTTCAATATGAAAACAATGACGAATGACTTCTAGAAAGATAATATAAAATGCTTTGAATTGCATACTACAATGCGCCAGACAGATGAAACATTTATTGCAATTCTGAATAGAATGCAGACAAACAACCAAACACATGATGACTTAACATATATCAATTCAAGGTGCATGCGAATTCCCTTACTTGTTCTACATGAATAGGGATGTTTCAACACATAACAGGTACATGTTATCACTCATGCATGGCGATGATATCATCATCAATTCAATTGACTTTGAAAAATAAAACCATGTAAATGTACCACGTCATGAACATACAACCACTTTGCCTTTGCAACTTGTCCTGAAATTAGACATGCTAGTTTAAATATATGTCTGCAACTATGATTCACATGATGGCTTAGTAAATTGTGTAGATGGAATACTCAAAGGTTATACCAAAATAGAAAAAGTTGATGTCCTCTAGATTAAGTTCCATGAGCTACATATAAGCCACCAACAAGCAAACAAGTTAGCTTATCTATATAATTCAAACACTGCAAGCGATTGGACACCTATCTTACGGATATCAAAACTAGTATCGACATCGGAAAAGACAGTTCGACTGCAGATTCGAAAACAATTTCCAATTAAAATTGCATGTGCACATACAGTCCACAAATTGCAAGGACTATCACTTGATAGTGTTTCATTTGACCCTATTGGTTTTCAAATACATGGACTCGTATACATAGCATTGTCCCATGTCAGAAGTATAGACTCATTGTATTTACTAAGTGCTCTTACAAAAGATAACTTCAAATTCAAATACAAAGTTGATATTGAGATGCAATGCCTTAGGACTAGTGCAAAGTGGCATCTACAATATGATCACCAATCCATACAAATAAAATCATATGTATCAATTCTCTCACTTAACACACACAGTCTACATGCACATATGGATGATATACTCAATGACTATGACACAATGAAATCAGATATTTTGTGCTTGCAGGAAACATACATGACATTATGCATGAAAAACAAGCAATTTCCAAATCACATTTGCTTATCAAGTTACATTACACATGGGGTGATGATATTAGTGAAAAAACATGTAACAATTTTGGATCATATGCATTTCGAAGAAAAAAATGTTGATATGGTGCTCGCAAAAGTAATTTTCCATGGATCATAAATTGCAATATTGAATCTCTATGTTGCTCCGCATGCAACATTCTCCAACATACTAAATGTTCTTTTTTTTTTTTTACTGGGGGAATCGGCAAATCCTAGTTCTCGTACTTGAGTGACATGTGTCTGATACTCGTACGCTACCACTATAACCCCAGGTGCGCCACACATCCCGCAATCATGGAGCACAAGTAAAGCGGGGTGAGAATCGAACTTGAGACCTCCTTTACATATTTCCTTCCATTTACACGACACATGCCAATCGATCTACACCCCTACGGGCTCCAACATACTAAATGTTATTTCCAATGCATTAGATCATTTGAATCTGAAGGAAACCATTGCCATTGTAGGAGACTTCAATATTGACATGCTACAAAATAATTCCAGAACAAAATAATTGGAAAACTACATGTGCATATACAGTCTCCGCTTTCTTTTGGATAAGATAAACTATGTACAAAACACACTTATTGACCATGTATGGTCGAATGTTCCCATTTCTCGATACAATGTCTTTATATTAGACAAATACTGGTCTGATCATGATACAATTGGTATTTCACTTGAATTATGAAATATTGACGCAGACCCCCAACCCGCAGGTCGAGATTTGCTCACAGGATTGTCCAAATCTCCCTCTCTGAGCCAAAGTGGCTCTTTTGGATCCCTATCAGAACCTTCAACCAATTGATCCACAGGTCCTTATGAGTTGAGACTATGTTTACAAACACCAAGCGCCAACTCAAATCCCCTTAGCTGTAATAGTGTCACACCCTATTCAAATTCAGGACTTCGGGATTCACGACTTCACGATACCTGTTGTCGAGTTTATTGGCCTTCCAACTGTCGAAACCCAAAATGATGAATCCCTAAAATATTTCCACATCCCCCTCTTGCATGCCTTATCGTGTTTCGGGATTTAGGGAATCCCATAACAAAGACCCCAACCTCCCGTCCTCCGAAATGTTGAAATGCCGAATTTTGACACGTTATCAAATGTTGGCCCCACAATGGAACTTCCGCCTTTTTCAGAATTTCGCGCTTCACGAATTCATGAATCTTGATGTCACACTCCTAGCTCTTCGACCTTCAAAACCCAAAACTCTGAAATAGTACCTCCAACAGGATCAATGGTTATAAGCCTCCCTTCAATCTAACGACTAGCGTGATTTCAGACTTTCGGATATCGCGAGTTCGAAACTCTTAACCCCAAGCCACTGTCCTCTCAAGTTCCTGAACCCCAAAATGATCTGACGGCTCACAACAGGTCATGATCAATGGTCCACGTTGATTCCTGATACCAACTGATGAATTCATCCTCCCCTATCCACCTTGTAGCTTCGGTAGATCTTACGGTTCTCACAACTTTGTAAGTTTTCCTGGGAGAATTCTGACCATCCATTCCTCCCTTAACAACTTCTACGAAATGAACAAGATATTCCTTCATCGGGACTTATCCACCTACAAAGAAACTTCACTTCACTGCACTTTGGATACTTCAAAGGCACTAACCCTCCTGAGCTTTCTTCGCAACTCAAGTCTCCAAAGGACTTCTGTGCGCACTCCTTGCGGCAATCCCTCAAATACTTCTAAGTATTTGAACTCTTCGACTCTATGCACCTTCTCTGCAACAACAGTCCTTCAACTCCCCTTGGTTGATAATTTCTCAGCTTTCGACTGACCTGCGCACACCTTGCACAAATTCTATGCTTCATCTGCACTTCTGCGGGAATGAGAACAACAATATCCCTCCTGAGCTTTCAAATATAAACTCTGAGCCTTCGTCAATGCACTCCTTGCAGGAACTTCTCTTACTCAAGAAGAGAAACAATTGAAACTCATTCTCTCTCTCTCTCTCTCTCTCTCTCTCTCTCTCTCTCTCTCTCAGACTTCAAACATTCAACATGAAATCATACATTCACACAATATTAAAGTAAATTCATAACAGAGAGAATAAAAACCATGAGCATATCATTCAACATGTATACACAGAAAGCATCACAACACCATGAATCTGAATCAAAGCTTCATATATTAATTCAGAACTTTTGTACATGGGTTCTTCTCTACAACTCTCTGCTACATCTATCTCTTCTTCTCTATGCTCAATGTTATTAATGATCTAATGATACAAAGATACAAAGATGAGGGTGTCTATATCCATTTTCCCTCCTACTCTCTAAATTGTCTAATCTAACACTCAAATCTACCTGCTTTCATTAACTTTGCATAAATGCCTCTACCTCCTATAGATGAGAGTGAATCACTCATGATCTGTTTACATCCTCCAAGATATAAATGCAAGGTACGCCTTCTAGCTATTACATCAATATTTCAAAAAAATTCCAACACGTGTGTTGGTGGTCTTCCAGTTGTCTTCTGCCTCTGCGCTTGATTGTTGTTGACGATGCTACTGCATCATACTCCCTCGCTTGAAAATTTTCATGGACTCCTGTTCATGAGTTCTTTCACAGTCTGTCCATGCCTCTGAACTTTTGCTTCATTCTCCCAACTAGCATCTTCAACTGCATGTCCCTTCCATTTGACCAAGTATTCAAAATACTCTTTTCTCCTGGTCCTCTTGTTGATTTTCTTGTCAAGTATACTTTCCATCTGTGGATTTCCAGCTACAGGCATTTGTTTAATCCACTGAAACTATGTATGTTCATTGTCTGCTCCTTCTTCTTCATCTCTATAAGGGTATAAATCTGAGATATTGAATATCGGTGAAATTCTGATCCCATCGGGTAATTCGATCTCATATGTGTTTGCCCCAAATTTCTTCAAGACCTTGCATGGTCCAATCTTCTTCATTTTCAACTTGTTATATGTTCCCCTTGGGAACCTTTCCTTCCTCAGATGTGCAAGTACCATATCACCAATTTCAAACTGAAGCTCTCGCCTATGTTGATCTGCTTTGTGCTTATACTCTTGATTTGAATTTTGCAAACGTTCCCTCACCTGGCTGTGAAGTTCCTTCATTGCCTCTGCAAAATCCTCTGCACTAGCACTCCTGAATTAATTATGTTCTAAATCTTTCAATTCAGAAACTCCCCTTGGTTGCATTCCATACACAATTTGGAATGGACTCTACCCTGTGCTTCTGTTGATCAAATCATTATAAGCAAATTCCGCCTGTGGCAGAATGTGATCCCACTGACTGTGGTGTTCAGTCACTAGGCTCCTCAATAGATCTCCCAAGCTTCTATTCACAACTTATGTTTGCCCATCCGTCTGAGGATGATACGCTGAGCTAAATGAAAAATTCGTCTCAAGCTTCTTCCATAAATTCCTCCAAAAATGTCCCACGAACTTGGTGTCTTGATCTGAAACAATACTCCTTGGTAAGTCGTGAAGTCTGACAACTTCCTTGAAAAATAGGTTCACAATATGTGTTGCGTCATTGGTTTTCTGGCATGGTATGAAATGTGTCATCTTTGAAAATCTGTCTACTACCATAAAGATTGAATCAAATCCTCTTTGCATTCTTGGCAGCCCCAATATAAAATCCATGCTTATTGCATCCCATGGCCTTTTTGGTATGGGTAATGGCAGGTACAACCCTGTATTCTTCCTTTTTCCCTTTGTGTGATAAAAATTTCTACATATGGCCACAAATATTTTGACATCTGTCCTCATCCCTGGCCAAAAATATGAGCCATTCAGTTTTGAGAACGTTTTGTCATGACTGAAATGTCCAGCCAATCCACCACCATGTTTTTCTTTCAACAGATTCTCCCTCATGAAGCATTTTGGAATACATAACTGATTTCCCCTAAATAATAATCCATCCTAGATCATATATTCGGTCCATTGACTTCTGTCCCTGAGAATTGGATTCTCATATGCCTCGTACACCTCTTTAAAATCTAGATCGTTCTTGTACATTTCTTTGAGATTATCAAAACCCAATGTTTTGACTTTGAACTCCTGCATAAGCAAACATTTCCTCCTCAAAGCATCAGTAACTTTGTTAACAGTTCCAGAAATATGTTTAATTACAAAAGTAAAATTATGCATGTATTCAACCCATTTAACATGTCTTTGGTTCAACTTCTCTTGTTGAATCACGAATTGTAAGGCATGATTATCACTGTACAAAACAAACTCTTTAGGAACCAAATAATGTCTCCATTTCTGCAGCGCTTGTATGGCTGCATAAAATTCATTGTCATATGTTGAGTATTTAATATTCACCTCATTCAATTTCTCACTAAAATATGAAATCGGTCTTTCATCATGGCTCAAGACCGCTCCAATTGCAAACCCAATAGCGTCACACTTGACCTAAAATGTCTTATTGAAATCTGGCAACACCAGAATTGGTTGTTCAGTAATCTTTTTCTTCAGCAGGTTGAAACTTTTCTCTGCTTCCTCTGTCCAATGAAAATATTTATGTCTTTTCTTCACCGTATCCATCATCGGTGCGCTAATCCCACTAAAATTTCGAATGAATTTCCTATAGAAACTAGCTAATCCATGGAAGCTTCGAACCTAAAATACACTCTTCGGTGATGGCCAATTCTTGATTGCATCCACCTTTTCCGTATCCATCTTCAACTCATTTGCAGAGATAAAAAAACCCAAATAAATGAATTATGTCCTCATGAATGTTGATTTCTTCATATTTATCAGCAACTTCTCTCGCTGTAATCTCCTCATCACTGTAGCTAACTGCTTCAAGTGTTCTTCTTCTGTTTTGCTGAAAATCAATATATCATCAAGATATACAATGACGAATTTTCCTATGAAATCCTTCAGGACTTCATTCATCAATCTCATGAAATTACTAGGTGCATTTGTTAAGCCAAATGGCATAACAAGCCATTCATACAACCCTTCATTTGTCTTGAATGTTGTCTTCCATTCATCACCTTCTCTCATACGAATTTGATGATATCCGCTTTTCAAATAAATCTTTGAAAAAAATCTTGCTACACTCAAGCAATCCATCAAATCATCCATCCTTGGCAAAGGAAATCTATATCTGATGGTAATCTTGTTGATTGTTCTTGAATCTGTACACATCCTCCAGCCTCTATCTTTCTTTAGGCTGAGCAATGTTGGAACAACACATGGACTCAAGCTTTCTCGAATAAACCCTTTGTCCATTAAGTCATGGACTTGTCTCTTGACCTCTTCATTCTCCTACGGCGTCAATCTGTACGTTGATTGGTTTAGTAAACTAGCTCCAGGTATAAGATCGATGTGATGACTTATACTTCTGATCAGTGGCAACGAACGAGGTAGTTCGTCCACTACTATATCAGCGAATTCTTCCAGCAACTTCTGGATTTCCTCTGGAAAATCATCCACTCTTGTACTGGTTAAAAAAATTATAGGCTTCCTGACCACAATGAATTGTGTATCTTCCTTGTTCTTAACTGCCTTAAGAAGTTCCTTCCCACTCATGAGAAGTACAATGTTTCTTACCTCAGGTTTCACTTCTTTATCCTTAATCGGTAACAACATGTGAGTTCTCCCATTCTTCTCTAGGGTGTATGTGTTCTTTCTCCCATCATGAATCACATTTCTGTCATATTTCCACGGTCTCCCAGCAATAGATGATAAACATCCATGGGAATGACATCACATAATATTTCATCCTTATATCCTCGTATTTTAAATTCAACTAAACATTGTTTAGTAACATTTACCTGATGTCCTTTCTATAGCCACGAAACTCTGTATGCGCTTGGATGTTCAATAGTCTCCAGCTCCAACTTTTATACCATCTCTGTAGAAACGAGATTTTCTGTGCTACCACTGTCCACGATGACTTTGCATACCCTGTCTTTGGTCTTGCAAGTAGTTCGAAAAAGTCTTTTCCTTTGGGCTAGGTTCTCTGCCTCCTTCTCTGGCATTAAGAGAAATTTTCTCATCATTAGTGATCTTCCGCCCTCAGCATCTTTTGCCTCAACATTCCATCCTTGTGCTTCAACAATGTGAGATTTACCTCCTTCCTTCTTTCTATATAGACATTCATAGGATTTGTGTCCATTTTTTCCACAGGTAAATCATTTTATTTCTCCACCTCAGCCTCTTCCTCTTCCTCTGGTTCGAGGAAAAGTATTCCTATCAGCATACTATCCTCTCTGTGAGCTTCCACCTCTCTCAGTTTGAGTTTGAGGTTTATTCCACTCTTCTTGAGGTTTCTGATCTCTATCTTGGGCAATTTCTTTGCCTCTATCTTGATTTCTACCTCGGCCTCTTTGACCTTGCTTTCAGCTCAAATTCTCTTCAGCTTTCAGAGCCATCTGATAGGCATCTTCCACATTTCTAAGGGTTATCATGCTCATCTCCTCTTGAATGTCGTATCTTAGAACATTCATGTACCTGACAACCTTTTTATCATCGCTTTCCTGATGACCTAATCTGATGTTCAATTTGTATAATTCTTCAGTGTATTCTTTCACTGTCATCAGCTTTTGTCTCAAGATCCGCATCCTCCAAAACAGAGTAATTTGATAATCCTTAGGTATGAATTTTGCCTTCATATTCGCAACCATTCTATCCCAGCTTTTGATTTTTTGCTTGCCTTTGCAGCGTCTATCAGCTTGTAGTTCATCCCACCATAATGATGCATGCCCTTTAAGTCTTGTGACAACATGTTTGACTTTCTTGTCTTCGTCGACATCCTCATAGTCAAAATATTTATCCAGAGCTCTAATCTAGTCTAGAATATCTTCAACGTCTAAGTTCCCTTCATACATGGGAATTTCCATCTTTTCTCTGGCACATATCCTTGAAACAACCCTGAATAGACGTTCATCTACAACATCTTCGGCTGTGACTTCTTCTCCCTCGTGTCAAGCTTCATTTTCACTTTCAGCCTCGCTGATATCCCCAGTGTCAACTGTGTGCCTCTGTGTTGTCTCCATGGCATCAAACCTGGAATGTAGCTCGCGCATTTCCCTTTCCACTACTGGTTCAAGCATTGATCTGTCTCTCCTTCTCGGCGGCATGGCTAAGAAATATTCTTCCTTCCTCTGCTACAGAAAACAAAGAACTTTTTCTGTGCTTCTGATATCAGAACTGATGTGTACTAGAGTACACCTTTACCTTATTGCTTTCTATGCCTAAAATATACAAACAGAGTCAAACTATGATACCACAACTGATGCAAACCCCCAACCCGCAGGTCGAGATCCACTCACAAGATCGTTCAAATCTCCCTCTATGAGCCAAAGTGGCTCTTTTGGATCCCTATCGGAACCTTCAACCAATTGATCCACAGGTCCTTATGAGCTGAGCATGTGTTTAAGAACACCAAGCGCCAACTCAAATCCCCTTGGTTGTAATAGTGTCACACCCTATTCAAATTCGGGACTTTGGGGTTCGTGACTTCGTGATACCTGTCGTCGAGTTTATCGCCCTTCCAACTGTCGAAACCCAAAATGAAGAATCCCCGAAATGTTTCCACGTCCCCCTCTTGCATGCATTATCGCATTTCATGATTTTGGGAATCCTGTAACAAAGACCCAGACCTCCCGTCTTCCAAAATGTCGAAATGTCGAATTTCGACACGTTATCAAATGCTGGCCCCACAACGAAACTTCCACCTTTTTCATAATTTCTCACATCATGATTTCGCGAATCCTGATGCCAAGCTCCTAGCTCTTCAAACTTCAAAACCCCGAACTCCGAAATAGTACCTCTAACGGGATCAATGGCTATAAGTCTCCCTTCAATATAATGGCTAGCGTGATTTCGGACTTTCGGATATCGGGAATTTGAAACTCTCAACCCCAAGCCACTATCCTCTTAGGTTCTCGAACCCTGAAATGATCTGACGGCTCACAACAGGTCATGATCAATGATCCACGTTGATTCCTGATACCAACTGATGGATTCTTCCTCCCATATCCACCTTGTAGCTTCGGTAGATTCTACGGTTCTCGTGACTTCAGAAGTTTTCCTAGGAGAATTCTGACCATTCGTTCCTCCCTTAACAACTTCTGCGAAATGAACAAGATAGTCCTTCGTCGATACTTATCCACCTACAAAGCAACTTCGCTTCGCCGCACTTTGGATGCTTCAAAGGCACTAAACCTCATGAGATTTCTTCGCAACTCAAGTCTCCAAAGGACTTCTGCGTGCACTCCTTGCGGCAATCCCTCAAATACTTCTAAGTATTTGAACTCTTCGACTCTGTGCACCTTCTCTGCAATAGCAGTCCTTCAACTCACCTTGGTTGATAAGTTCTTAGCTTTCGACAGGCCTATGCACACCTTGCACGGATTTTGTGCTTCAATTGCACTTCTGCGAGAATGAGAACAATGGTATCCCTCCTGAGCTTTTAGAGATAAACTCTGAGCCTCCGTCAATGCACTCCTTGCAGGAACTTCTCTTACTCAGGAAGAGAAACAATTGAAACTCATTCTCTCTCTCTCTCTCTCTCTCTCTCTCTCAGACTTCAAACATTCAACATGAAATCATACATTCACACAATATTAAAGTAAATTCATAACAGAGAGAATAACAACTATGAGCATATCATTCAGCATGTATACACAGAAAGCATCATAACACCATGAATCTGAATCAAAGCTTCATATATTAATTCAGAACTTATGTACATGGGTTCTTCTCTACAACTCTCTGCTACAACTCTCTCTTCTTATCTACATTCAATGTTCTTAATGATCTAATGATACAAAGATACAAAGATGAGGGTGTCTATATCCGTTTTCCCTCCCACTCTCTAAACTGTCTAATCTAACATTCAAATCTACCTACTTTCATTAACAATGCATAAATTCCTCTACCTCCTATAGATGAGAGCGAATCGCTCATCATATGTTTACATCCTCCAAGATATAACTGCAAGGTATGCCTTCTATCTATTACATCAATATTTCAAAAACATTCCAATACGTGTGTTGGTGGTCTTCCAGCTGTCTTCCGCCTCCGTGCTTGCTTGCTGTTGATGATGCTCCTGCATCATACTCCCTCGCTTGAAAATTTTCATGGACTCTTGTTAATGAGTTCTTGCATGGTATGTCCATGCCTCTGAATTTCTGCTTCATTCTCCCAACTAACATCTTCAACTAGATGTCCCTTCCATTTGACCAAGTATTCAAAATACTCTTTTCTCCTGGTCCTCTTGCTGATTTTCTTGTCAAGTATACTTTCCATCTGTGGCTTTCTAGCTACATGAATTTGTTTAATCCAATAAACCTCTGTATGTTCAATGTTTTCTCCTTCTTCTTCAGCTCTGTAAGGGTATAAATATGAGATATTGAATATCATTGAAACTCCGATCCCATCGGGTAATTCGATCTCATATGTGTTTGCCCCAAATTTCTTCAAGACCTTGCATGGTCTAATCTTCTTCATTTTCAGCTTGTTATATGTTCCCCTTGGGAACCTTTCCTTCCTTACATGTGCAAGTACCATATCACCAATTTCAAACTGAAGTTCTCGCCTGTGTTGATCTGCTCTGCGCTTGTACTCTTGATTCAAATTTTGCAAATGTTCCCTCACTTGGCTGTGAAGTTCCTTCATTGCCTCTGCAAAATCCTCTACACTAGCACTCCTGAATTCATTATGTTCCGAATCTTTCAATTCACAAACTCCCCTTGGTTGCATTCCATACACAATTTGGAATGGAATCTTCCCTATGCTTATGTTGATCAAAACATTATAAGAAAATTCCGCCTATGGCAGAATGTGATCCCACTAACTGTGGTGTTCAGTCACTAGGCTCCTCAATAGATCTCCCAAGCTTCTATTCACAAATGTTGTTTGCCTATTTTTCTGAGGATGATACACTAAGATAAATGACAAATTCATCCCCAGCTTCTTCCATAAATTCCTCCAGAAATGTCCCACGAACTTGGTGTCTCAATCTGAAACAATACTCCTTTGTAAGCCGTGAAGTCTGACAACTTCCTTGAAAAACAAGTTCGTAATATGTGTTGTGTCACTAGTTTTCTGACATGGTATGAAATGTGCCATCTTTGAAAATCTATCTACTACCACAAAGATTGAATCAAATCCTCTTTGCGTTCTTGGCAACGCCAATATAAAATCCATGCTTACTGCATCCCACGACTTTTTTGGTATGGGTAATGGCTGGTACAACCCTGTATTCTGCCTTTTCCCTTTGTGTGCTGGAAAATTCTACATCTGTCCACAAATTGTTTGACATCTGTCCTCATCCCTAGCCAAAAATATGATCCATTCAGTTTTGAGAACATTTTGTCATGACCGAAATGTCCAGCCAATCCTCCACTATGTTTTTCTTTCAATAGATTCTCCCTCATGGAGCATTTTGGAATACATATTGATTTCCCCTGAATAATAATCCATCTTGGATCATATATTCGGTCCATTGACTTCTATCCCTGAAAATTGGATTCTTAGATTCCTCGTACACCTCTTTAAAATCTGGATCATCCTTGTACATTTCTTTGATATTATCAAAACCCAATGTTTTGACTCTGAACTCCTGCATAAGCAAACATTTCCTGCTCAAAGCATCAACAACTTTGTTAGCAGTTCCAGAAATATGTTTAATTACAAAAGTAAAATTATGCATGTATTTAACACATTTAACATGTCTTTGGTTCAACTTCTCCTATTGAATCACGAATTGTAAGGCATGATTATCACTGTACAAAACAAACTCTTTAGGAACCAAATAATGTCACCATTTCTGCAACGTTTGTATGACTGCATAAAATTCCTTGTCATATGTTAAGTATTTAATCTTCGCCTCATTCAATTTCTCACTGAAGTATGTGATCAACCTGTCATCTTGGCTCAAGACCGCTCCAATTGCAAACCCACTAGCGTCACACTTGACCTGAAATGTCTAACTGAAATCTGGCAACACCAGAATTGGTTGTTCAGTAATATTTTTCTTCAACAGGTTGAAACTTTTCTCTTCTTCCTTTGTCCAATGAAAAGATTTATGTCTTTTCTTCACTGTATCCATCATCGGTGCGCTAATCCCACTAAAATTTTGAATGAATTTTCTGTAGAAACTAGCTAATCCGTGGAAGCTTCGAACCTCAAATACACTCTTCGGTGATGGCCAATTCTTGATTGCATCCACCTTTTCCGGATCCATCTTCAACTCATTTGCAGAGATAACAAAACCCAAATAAATGAGTTATGTCCTCATGAATGTTGATTTTTTCATATTTATCAGCAACTTCTCTCGTTGTAATCTCCTCATCACTGTAGCTAAATGCTTCAAGTGTTCTGCTTCTGTTTTGCTGAAAATCAATATATCATCAAGATATACAATGAGAAAATTTCCTATGAAATCCTTCAGGACTTCATTCATCAATATCATGAAAGTACTAGGTGCATTTGTTAAGCCAAATGGCATAACAAGCCATTCATACAACCCTTCATTCATCTTGAATGTTGTCTTCCATTCATCACCTTCTCTCATATGAATTTGATGATATCCGCTTTTCAAATCAATCTTTGAAAAGAATCTTGCTCCACGCAAGCAATCCATCAAATCATCCATCCTTGGCAAAGGAAATCTATATCTGATGGTAATCTTGTTTATTGTTCTTGAATCTATACACATCCTCCATCCTCCATATTTCTTTGGGCTGCGCACTGTTGGAACAACACATGGACTCAAGCTTTCTCGAATCAACCCTTTTTCCATTAAGTCCTGGACTTGTCTCTTGACCTCTTCATTCTCCTATAGCATCAATCTGTACGCTTCTTTGTTTGGTAAACTAGCTCTAGGTATAAGACCGATGTCATGACTTATACTTCTGATCGGTGGCAACGAACAAGGTAGTTCATGCACTACTATATCAGAGAATTCTTCCAACAACTTATGGATTTCCTCTGGCAAATAATCCACTCTTGTGTTGGTTAAAACAATTCTAGGCTTCCTAACCACAATGAATTGTGTATCTTCCTTCTTCTTAACCTTATTAAGAAGTTCCTTCCCACTCATGAGAAGTATAGTGTTGCTTACCTCAAGTTTCACTTCTTTATCCTTAATCGGCAATAGCATATGAGTTCTCCCATTCTTCTCTAGGGTGTATGTGTTCTTTCTCCCATCATGAATCACATTTATGTCATATTTCCACGGTCTACCTAGCAATAGATGACAAACATCCATGGGAATGACATCACATAATATTTCATCCTTATATCCTCCTATTTTGAATTCAACTAAACATTGTTTAGTGACATTTACCTGATGTCCTTTCTGTAGCCACGAAACTCTGTATGTGCTTGGATGTTCAATAGTCTCTAGCTCCAGCTTTTCTACCATCTCTATAGAAATGAGATTTTCTGTGCTACCACTATCCACGATGACTTTTCATACCCTGTCTTTGGTCTTGCAAGCAATTCGAAAAATTCTGTTCCTTTGGGCTGGGTTCTCTACCTCCTTCGCTGGTGTTAAGAGAACTTTTCTCATCATCAGTGATCTTTCGCCCTCAACATCTTCTACCTCAACATTCCTTCCTTGTGATTCGGCAATGTGAGTTTCACAAACTTCCTTCTTTCTATCTAGACATTCATAGGATTTGTGTCCATTTTTTCCATAGGTAAAGCATTTTATTTCTCCACCTCGGCCTCTTCATCTTCCTCTGGTTCAGGGAAAAGTATTCCTATCAGCATACTGTCCTCTCTGTGAGCTTCCACCTCTCTCAATTTGAGTTTGAGGTTTCTTCCACTCTTCTTGAGGGTTCTGAGCTCTATCTTAGGCAATTTCTTTGCCTCTAGCTTGACTTCTACCTCGGCCTCTTTGACCTTGCTTTCGTCTTAGCTTCTCTTCATCTTTCAGAGCCATCTAATAAGCATCTTCCACATTTCTAAGGGTCATCATGCTCATCTCCTCTTGAATGTCGTATCTTATAACATTCATGTACTTGGCAACATTTTCATCATCGCTTTCTCGATGACCTGCTCTGATGTTCAGTTTGTATAATTCTTCAGTGTATTCTTTCACTCTCATCAGCTTCTGTCTCAAGTTTTGCATCCTCCGAAACAGAGTAATTCGATAATCCTTGGGTATGAATTTTGCCTTCATCTTCGCAACCATTCTATCCCATATTTTTATTTTCTACTTGCCTTTGCAGCATCTGATAGCTTACAGTTCATCCCACCATAATGTTGCATGCCCTTCAAGTCTTGTGACAACATGTTTGACTTTCTTGTCTTGCTCGACATCCTCATAGTCAAAATATTTATCCAGAGCTCTAATCCAGTCTAGAAGCTCTTCAACGTCTAAGTTCCCTTCATACATGGGAATTTCCATATTTTCTGTGGCACCTATCCTTGTAACAACCCTGAATAGACGTTCGTCTGTAGCATCTTCGGTTGCGACTTCTTCTCCCTCATGTCCAGCTTCATTTTCACTTTCATCCTCACTGATATCCCCAGCGTCAACTCTGCACCTCTATTATGTCTCCATGGCATCAAGCCTGACATGTACCTCATGCATTTCCCTTTCCACTACTGGATCAGGCATTGGTTTGTCTCTCTTTCTCGGTGGCATGGCTAAGAAATATTCTTCCTTCCTCTACTACAGAAAACAAAGAACTTTTTTTGTGCTTCTGATACCACAACTAATGTGTACCAGAGTACACCTTTCCCTTCTCGCATTCTCTGCCTGAAATATACAAACATAGTCAAGCTCTGATACCACAACTGACGCAAACCCCCAACCCGCAGGTCAAGATCCGCTCACAGGATCATTCAAATCTCCCTCTCTGAGCCAAAGTGGATCTTTTGGATCCCTATCAAAACCTTCAACCAATTGATCCACAGGTCCTTATGAGTTGAGCCTGTGTTTACAAACACCAAGTGCCAACTCAAATCCCCTTGGTTGTAATAGTGTCACACCCTATTCAAATTTGGGACTTCGGTGTTCGCGACTTCGCGATACCTGTCGTCAAGTTTATCGGCCTTCCAACTATCGAAACCCGAAATGACGAATCCCCGAAATGTTTCCATGTCCCCCTCTTGCACGCCTTATCACGTTTCATGATTTCAGGAATCCCGTAAAAAAGACCCCGACCTCCCATCTTCCAAAATGTTGAAATTCCAAATTCCAACACGTTATCAAATGCTGGCCCCACAACGGAACTTCTGCCTTTTTCGGAATTTCGCACTTCACAATTTCACGAATCCTGATGCCAAGCTCCTAGCTCTTCGACCTTCAAAACCCCGAACTCAGAAATAGTACCTCCAACGGCATCAACAACTATAAGCCTCCCTTCAATCTAACGGCTAGCATGATTTTGGACTTTCGGATATCAGGAGTTCGAAACTCTCGACCCCAAGCCACTATCCTCTTAGGTTCCTGAACCTCAAAATGATCTGATGGCTCACAACAGGTCGTGATCAAAGGTCCACATTGATTCCTGATACCAACTGATGGATTCTTCATCCCCTATCCACCTTGTAGCTTCGGTAGATCCTACGGTTCTCACGACTTCGGAAGTTTTCCTAGGAGAATTCTGACGATTTGTTCCTCCCTTAACAACTTCTGCAAAATGAACAAGATATTCCTTTGTCGGGACTTATCCACCTATAAAGCAACTTCGCTTCGTCGAAATTTGGATACTTCAAAGGCACTAACCCTCTTGAGATTTCTTTGCAACTCAAGTCTCCAAAGGACTTCTACGCGCACTCCTTGCGACAATCCCTCAAATACTTCTAAGTATTTGAACTCTTCGACTCTATGCTCCTTCTCTACAACAACAGTCCTTCAAATCCCCTTGGTTGATAAGTTCTCAACTTTCAACCGGCCTGCGCACACCTTGCATGGATTATGTGCTTCAGATGCACTTCTGCAGGAATGAGAACAATAGTATCCCTCCTGAGCTTTCAGAGATAAACTCTGAGCCTCCGTCAACGCACTCCTTGCGAACGATTTCACTGCACTCCTTGCAGGAACTTCTCTTACACAGAAAGAGAAAAAATCGAAACTCTCTCTCTCTCTCTCTCTCAGACTTCAAACATTCAACATGAAATCATACATTCACACAATATTAAAGTAAATGCATAACAGAGAGAATAACAACCATGAGCATATCATTCAACATGTATACACAAAAAGCATCATAAAACCATGAATCTGAATCAAAGCTTCATATATTAATTCAGATTTTTTGTACATGGGTTCTTCTCTACAACTCTCTGCTACAACTCTCTCTTCTTCTCTATGCTCAATGTTCTTAATGATCTAATGATACAAAGATACAAAGATGAGGGTGTCTATATCCATTTTCCCTCCTACTCTCTAAATTGTCTAATCTAACATTCAAATCTACCTACTTTAATTAACTATGCATAAATGCCTCTACCTCCTACAAATTAGAGCGAATCGCTCATGATCTCTTTACATCCTCCAAGATATAAATGCAAGGTACACCTTCTAGCTATTACATCAATATTTCAAAAACATTCGAAGACGTGCGCTAGTGGTCTTCCAGCTGTCTTCCGCCTCCACGCTTGCTTGCTGCTGACGATGCTCTTGCATCAAATATACATTAAACATATTGCAAAATCATATTTCTATGTGTCAAAGCATATTTGTCTAGCTTGTTGCACAAAACCAAGTTATCCAACTTCTTAGTTTTTCCTGGTTTGTAATTGATTTTGGACACACAAAAAAAATTACACAATTTTTTTATATATACACATACATGGATGAAGAAAAAAAAAATGGTACATTCTTCTACCACTATATGTTACTCTATTCCTTTTATTCTATGTTATTTACTATATGTACATATTCCTTGTTTTTTCCTTATATATCAACTTACGTTCATGTTCATTGTGTTTTGTAGTTTCCTTCATTGAAACAAATAGGAAATTGGACAAGGTTAAAAACTCTTAACGAGAAATGTAGAAGAATACATACAAAGATGCATACTTCTACCCGTATTCCATATCCAATTGTTTTTCATTTACTCTGTCTATATTTATTCCACTGGTTTGTAGCTCTTCTTTTTTTTTCCTTAGATACTGCATATTTTCCTATATATTAACTTATCTTCGTGTC
This sequence comes from Picea engelmannii, assembly GCA_009831015.1. Classification (NCBI taxonomy): domain Eukaryota; kingdom Viridiplantae; phylum Streptophyta; class Pinopsida; order Pinales; family Pinaceae; genus Picea; species Picea engelmannii. Next base: position 1,639 of record ML789111.1, on the reverse strand, counting down.
AATTTTATTTTTTGTGCCGCTACCTTGAAATAAATAAATTTGTACTCCATACTTTTTCCATGTGTTCCTACATAGAAACTTGCCTTCATGTCCATTGTATTCTTTGTATTTCTACATTGAAAAAAGAACAGACTAATTGAACAGGAGGATGGAGCCTTATGTGCCACAGCTGAGAAAGATGGAGTGAAATCTTCCAAAAGGTATAGCTACAGTGGTGCCACATAAAAAAAAATGTGTATACCTAATGCACATTCATATCGAGTATGAACAATATACACATGTTCATAGCCACTGTTTCAGAAGTGACATGGGCATGAGCAGTGATCCATCGCAAACATCAACACAACAATAATGTTGAAGGCAAGGATTCATAGATTACGCTCTTGCTATGTTTACGAAACAAATATCCCCAATTATTTATTCTGCTATGACAGTTATTTATTCTCATGCCCCGTGTTTGGGGTATACATTATGCACCCAAAACTTCGGTGATCTACAATTCGACCCCAGACTCCTCCAACTCGCAAGCCTCACTCTACCTATGATGACTTCATTTGAATGCTTGCATATAAGAATTCCAATTGATATTTTTTGTCTATTTCTTGTTGAGATAGATATAAACAACATCTCTTTTAACTTGAACCAGGGTCTGTTGAGCTCCAGCTATATTTCATGGCTGAGAATTTTTTTCCCATAGTTGATGTGTTTCTATCGCTTGATAATTAGCAAACTAAGTGTTATTGTATGCGGCATAAATTTCTTTGCTCTCTTTCTTTTTCCTCTTCTATAATTACATGTTTTTCCCTTTTCTTCTTCCCCTCTATTATTCCTTTATGCTTCTATACTTAGTCGCATATCTATTCTCACGGGATCTCGACGTGGCGGAGTGAGAAATTATATATCCATTGATATCTTCACATCACAATTCTGACCAACCGTCATTCGTTTCCATACTTAGCCAATTTTATGGCCGCGGGTTTCCTGCGTAGGCACAATCGAACTCTCATGCCTCGTCTTTGAGGTATACATATTTCACCCAAAGCTTCGGTGATCTACAATTTGACCCCAGACTCCTCGAACTCGCAAGCCTCACTCTACCTAAAATGACTCTGTCTAACCACCTTGCCTTTCCATACTTAAGACCAAGTGTTATCCTGTGACGCATAAATTTCTTTGCTCCCTTTATTTTTCCTCTTCTATACTTTCTCATTTTTACCTTTTCTTCTTCCCCTCTATTATCCATTTTTTGTTCTATAATTAGTCGCATATCTATGCTCCCAGGTTCCCAAGATGGCAGAGTGAGAAATTATATATCCATCTATATCTTCACATGACGAGTCCAAATGACGCTCGTTTATTTCCATACTTAGCCAATTTTATGGTTGTGGGTTCCCAACTAGGCCCTATCAAACTCTCATGCCCCATGTTCGAGGTATACATCTTGCAACCAAAACTTCAGTGATCTACAATTCGAACCCAGACTCCTAGAACTCACAAGCCTCACTCTACCTACGAGCTTGTTGAAATAGATATAAACAACATCTCTTTAGACTTGAACCAGGGTCTGTTGAGCTCCAACTATACTTCATGGTTGAAATTTTATTTCCCATAGTTAATGTGTTTCTATCGCTTGATAATT
>ML789110.1:266192-278889 GCA_009831015.1 Picea engelmannii | reverse complement strand
TTGATTGGTTTAAAAATTGCGGCTAGGTCATCATTTGATTGGCATTGATGTGTTGAATATTTTCATGGGTCTAATTTGCAAAACGTCCACCTCTTTGCCCCTTAAACTGACCTCAAATTAGGGCTGACGTCACCTTTGTAGCAGCAGCAATATTGATGACGTCAGGCCTCTTTTTAACCATTGTTTAGGTGTAAGACGTTGTGATTTGGTTGGCATTTGAAGTATGGATTATTTTCTTTGGTTTAATGTGTAAAATTTTCACTTTTTGCCTTCCAAAAAACTAATTCAGAAATAGGGCTGACGTCACCTTTTAGCAGGTTTGACGCAGCAACATTATGTATATATGAGCAGATTTATGATATTGATTGCATTGTGATAATACAAGGACTTGATTTTATACATTGAATGCCAATATCTCTTGTGTATTTATTGAAGAAGTGACATAAAGTACAAGCTTTTATTGCAATCATTGACCTCGTCAATAATTACTTTCATTAATGCTCATATGTATAAAGGATAGTCATTGATATTGTGAAGTACTAACCACTGCAACACACTCTTTTAGTTTTATTTGCCTTGTCTCGAACAGGTGCCATTCAGTGGAATATCTTCTTCTTTTTGACTATCTCTTTGGCAGTAATTTTTGAAAGGAAACCATCATCTTGATCTTTTAGACCTTTAGACCTTTCAGAACCCCAGATTACTAGGGACGTCTCCCTTGGGATTAGCCATCCTAAATAGAAAGAGCTCCCCATCGAGGTGACAGTGTGTGGGGAAGCTCCTGTTACGCCAGTTTGAAGCCTTGACTCAAGCTACCTAAACCCTTCCTACAAACTGTGCGATAACAGGTTCAAGAGTGCATAACCATTCAACACCAAGGACAATGTCACAATCACCCATGTCAATAGCAAACATGTGAGATTTCAGGTTACGTTGACCAATTTGTAGGCGCACATTTTCACAACGCTCTCCACATTTCATGGAACCACCATTAGCAATCATGATTTGAAATTTATTGACAAAATGGATATAACAATTGACTTCTTGGACAAGGCAACAATGAATAAAATTGCGAGTGCTACCACTGTCAACAAGGATGATGACTTTCTAGTGCTTAATGTAACCAATCAATTTGAGGGTTTGGGGACCAGAAAAACCAGTGAGAGCATGCAACGAAATCAATGGTTCAACTTCAGGAGGATCAAAGGGCGACATAATATCATCATTTGGGGGTAACACTGCTTCAGGTGAAACCTCAACATCTTCATCAAAAACATCCTCGGAAATGGCCATAAAAAGTTTCAATTCTTTACATTTGTGACATGGATAGTATTTATCATCACAATTATAGCAAAGACCCTTGAGTTGGCATTCAACCATTTCCTCCCTTGTTAATTTTTGGACCTTGAGAGGAGTGGCATGAAGGCCAGGGGTGTTGAGCTTAGGGCGGGGAATAAAAGTGAGTTTTCTGCTCTGGGCCAAGATGACCTGTTGTTCCTCCTTGGCACGCTTAGTGGATTCCAACCAAGTCTGGGGGCGAGCCATGATGACCTAGGCGTGGATTTCATCCTCGATGCCACTGATAAAACATTCCCCGAATAAAACATCTGTCATGCCCTTCGTGCAGAAATCCAAGTGCTTAAAGGCAACACTACAATCTTCCAATATTCCAGATTGTTTCAACTTGGTTAGACATCCTAAATGGTGGGTATCCATGTCAATGCGTTCATACAGTTCTGTAATAAACCGTGACCAAGCAACATACCCTTGGCGTGCATTTCAACGCCATTGTTACCATTTGCATCGTTCTAGATCCAAATAGAAAATTCCATAACGAAGCTTGGTTAACTCATCGGTGATACCATGCAGGGGGAAATAATGTTCCATCTGAGTAACCCAAACTTGTGGATCCGAGCCATCAAATTTGTTTATCTCGACTCTTGGAAGACGGGGGTCACGAGGTAGGGAGTTGGAATGAGAGTGTAGAGGTTGGTTGGAGTCAACACCTTTAGTATAGAGAGGTGGGTTAGAGGAGGAAGGACCCTGGAATTTGTTCATGAATTGGTGTAGAGCGGAATGGACTTCAACAATTTTTGCATGAATGGCCAGAATGTCCCTATTTACTTGGTCTTGAAGGGCAGTAAGGTTAGTACTCAGTTTCTGATTGGTTTCTTCTTGGCGGGTGGGAGCCATGACAAGGTGAGGGGTGGGTCCATGGACAAAAAAATAGATAAGTGATATATACCACTATGATCAGGGAAGCGAGAGGAGACTAATGGGATAAGTGAGAACTAAGGGTGTTGGAAAGGGTATGCGTCCACGAGGTGGAAAAAATGGTTAAAAATTATAGGTATCATAACGATCAGTGCAAAAAGAGGAATCTAATGGGATAGGTCTCAAATAAGGGTGTGCACATGCCCCAAACTTTTTTTTTTTCTACTCATGCGAAGTTATACTCTGATCTAAATAATATTGTAGTGTCGAAATGCCCAAATTCTTAACAGGAAAAATGTGTAGTAATTTTGCAACCAAAATGTAGGAGGCAAGGTTGGACGATAATAGATCTTGTCTATTCCTTTTCTGTTCTGTTTCCATCCCAAGGGCTAGGACTTTCAAGGTTCCTACAGACAAGGCTTTTCCTAGTGCTATAACTCTCTGATATATGTGCGGGGTCAAAAAATAGTACTTGGCTCAATATCTCAAGGCACCAACTAAGGAGGATAGACCGTACCCTTAGCCGTACTACCCAATTACCCAGGTACTAGAGAGTATCTTCCCGAGTGTTGTTTTCGGTGGCACTATAGCAGTCAGGTAGCCAATCAATTGATCTAGGGTTGGTTTCAGGATACCTAGGGGTCTCTCGATATACCAGAGGTACTTGGAAGAGCAAGTTCATATACATGCATTGTCTAATGCGCTACCATTTGAAGGGGTACCAGCATGAGTTACAAGGGTGTCCAACAATGTGCGCTTAAAAACCTCTTGTATTTCCTGCGTGTATGCTTCCCCAACTGTGGATTTATGTGTTGAACACAAGATCATTGTAGTTTAAAGACGCTGGAACATGTTTCTACCTTGAAAAAAATTTAACCCACAATTCTTGCCAAGGAAAGTGCTCTGATACCACTTGTAAGATACCAGATATAATATAATATGTAGAAACATGAATATTCAACATATATCAATGGAACACCAAAATATTGAGAAGAACAATAACATACATAATACCTTTATTCAAAGAAAACAATGGGGCAACCTCCAGCAGAGCATAGCTCTATTACAACAATTCCCAAGACAAAGCTTTCTTATGCCTCCTACTCTTATTTATACTAATTCTATCTTCTAAAGATATTCTAAAGAAAGATCTTTCTATAAGTTGAAGCTTCTATTAAACCTTGTTACATTGACTTGGGGTTAGGGAGATTAGGTCCCTAACAACAACCAATAATTAGGCTGAGGCATTGGCAATATATATGGGACTAAAATTAATTGACTATGAAAGGTGCAATGAGGTTATTGTAATATGAGAAGCTCATAATTAAGGGAGTAAGAAAGCAATGAGGTTATTATAATAGGAGACTCTCGACAGAAACATGAAGAGAATATTGAAAACATACATATTGGGCAAAGCTAAAGAACAACCAAGCTTTAGAAACTGAACTCCTACCATAAGTTTAATGTTTCGCAAATCAAAATTGGATGGAGGGTTTTCCCTTACCTCTTCATATAATCATGAAAAAACTAATGAATTTTTGCATGCATGTGTGTCGTTGGACCAGGGCGTCACCTTGCATGGCATTCTGCTCACCTCATTCATGGTGGAGCTTTTATTTGGTATATGGTTGAAGCGTGGGTGGATTTATCATTTGTCTCTTCGCTTAATGATTACAGCAGGCGAGAGATTTCTCCTTCGTTTTCATATCCAAGCTCCAATGGCATCCAAATGATTTATCTATGATTAAAACAGGCGAGAGATTTCTCCTTCGTTTTCATATCCAAGCTTCAATGGCATCCAAATGATTTATCTATGGCATCGGTGAAGGTGTAGACTTCGTGGAGTTTCTCTTTGGTTTTCGTTGGGAATTGTATCCTTGTTTCACTTGCACGAACCTCTCTGTGTGGGCAACCTTTTGTGTTGGGTTTTCCAGGAATCAAGGGTCTCTCCTTGGCTTGGTTATACAACCCTCCTATATTTGCTCTGGTGCTTCATCTTGTGCACATTTATCTGCGTTCCGTGGTTAATCACCAGATTGGAACTGGGATAGTTAAGGAAATTCTCGGTAGGAAGGCTATAAGCTTGCATAAGAACAATTTACTTCAGTCATTTTTGAAAACTTGATGTCTTAGATTGCTGTTCAACTAGGATGCAACATTTTGCTAATATCAAATCAATAATTTTTGTTAAAAAAAAGATGGAAGAAAAACCGGATTATAAGGGATTCCATGAGATTTGAACAAATTGTAAATTTGTCATTTCTCCAAAAACAATGTTCTTTGTTCCATACCAAAAAAATCATGGCTCAATCACCAAATGCTGGTAAAGGTTAAAGGAAAGGGAAAAAAGTTATGCTGGTAAAGGTCAAAGGAAACGGAAAAAAGTTAGTGTTATTGTTGCCCCAGCCCCCTTCCCTCCTCCAAGTCCATCTATTGTTGTCATTGCTCCATCTGCTGTAAATGGAGATGCCAGTGCTGTAAATTATATTGCTACAACAAGCTCAACAATGAAAAAAATGAAAATATCTGTTAGTATCGTATTTTTTATTTACATTGACATTCTTATCCATAATTTCGGTCTATGTAATTTACTTATTTTGTATTTACCATTGACATTCTTATCCATAATTTCAGTCTATGTAATTTATTTTGATTTTAGTGAAATCAAATCAGTTATGACATCAAATCTAACCCAAAACAAGATAGAGGATAAAATCTGTTGTTCTAAGTCGAAGTCAATCACCAACCATTTGTATACAATCCTCTTGAGCCTAAGAACACATCCTGCTACGAGAGACTAAATCATAGTGATCTTTGTATTGGTTTGGAAGCCAAACTATCCCGTACGACAAAAATAAATTTGGATTTCTCCTTTGAGCCTCCACTGTCTTGACGCTTGGCCAAACTCCCATAAACGTCTCGATCAAGTTAAGGGTTTCATATTGGTTTGCTTTTCTCTTCGGCCCCGCAGTTTGGGGATATTTCCATGCTCTTGATGAACTATGAGTCACTAATGGTAGATTTGGGTCTTTTCGGAGTGTTAGTTGCTAGAATTTTGCTAGGACATTCACGTTAGAAACATGGCTCTTTTCGGAGAGTGTTAGTTGCCAGGACATTCAGGATAGAAACATGGCTCTTTCCTCTTAGGGTTTGGGTGACAACTAGGCAAACCCCGGGGCCGGTAGAGTAAAGGTGCTTCCTTTTCATAGGTCGTTAATATCCAGCATGCTACTTAACATTAAATGTGTGGGTAGAACATAGATGATACTTTTTCATGCTACAACTGCTCGTTGTGAAATCTATTCAAGTTAGAACCTATGCGTGGGTGGAGCATAGGTGCTCCGTCTTCATGCTCCAACTCACTGTTTAGCCCGTTAAGCCCTTGATTGGTTAATTAACACATCATTCAAATTTACTTTTTTGTATCAGTGGGTGGAGCATAGGTGCTCCGTCTTCATGCTCCAACTCACTGTTTAGCCAGTTAAGCCCTTGATTGGTCAATCAACACATCATTCAAATTTATTTTTTTGTATTAGTGTAAATGTCAAGTGTAACTTTTTGTATGGTGTTGTTTAATTATTCTAAGTTTTTGTCTATTTGATTGGAATTAGCGAACATAAATATTCACAAATCACAACTTTTTATTGTTTAAATTGCATTTCTGAATGCATAAATAAATTTAATGTGTTGAAAAACTCAGACACTAGGATTATACAAAAATAACCACTCCAATATGCAGATTCAATAATTTTTTGTCGGATTTAAAATAAGGAAAAAAAATCCCCTATAAAATAAAATAGTTATACTACACCTTTTTGCATAGCCCCAACTTCAAATGCTATTTTTGCCATTTGAAAAAAGGTAGAATTAAAAAATAATTAAAACATGGTTTAATTCATTTTAGAACATTTAATTTTATTGATTACATTAATTTAAATAAAATGGATATGGAATATAGCATAGCCCCAACTTCAAATGCTATTTTTGCCATTTGAAAAAAGGTAGAATTAAAAAATAATTAAAACATGGTTTAATTCATTTTAGAACATTTAATTTTATTGATTACATTAATTTAAATAAAATGGATATGGAATATAATTTCTTATTGAGTACATGCCATGTTCATGTAAATAAAATGGATATGAGATATAATTTTTAAAATATTGAGAATATATCTTTATGAAAATAGTCGTCAAAAGAGTAATGTTTTTGTAGTGATAATAAAATGGTTTAATAAAATGAATAAAATGTGGGGAAGACTTTTTTTTATACAAACCATGTTATAATATTCTAATTTGTGATGAAGTCATCTTTATAACAATAATAATAATCTAATTTTGTGGTCATAACTTAAACTAAATGTTGAATTGACATATGTGATCTTCTTGTTTTAGACTATTTTATGACTAATTAACACTAAAACTATTAATTATGTATTTGAGGTTTTATTTAACATAAGTGTTTTATTACAAATATCAAATAGCGATATCAAAGCTATGACCTTGCATACAAAATACCTTATAAATATATATTTATTTCCATGCATAAAAATGTTGTGTTTAGGGACACAACATGTCCTCACCTTTGAGACACTGTCCTAAAGTTTGAGGACCAAAGTGAAGCTTGACCATATGTCTTATTATCCCCAATTCCTAGGGATAACTAAGGAGATGATGTCTCGAGGCCCTCAGGTTGCAAACATGGACTATCGAGAGACAGTTTGACCAACAGTTTCCACTTGCACAGACAAAGACCCACATTAACACCGCAACTCCAATTTCATCACGACGGTATCCACCACATTAGCTGGCCTCTAGAAGACATTGGGTCTTGCTCCATGATGCACAAGTAAGATATTATGGTGAGTGTCATTTCAATATTTGAGGCATTTGAGTTTGCTGCATCTATTACTACTTTTGATTATGTAACATTTGCTTGAACATTATGCTCTTTGCCCTGTTTCATTTTGGTGGTTGACATTGCACCTTAGCAAGTGGGTCACTCTTAGGGATATGATTGCTACTGGGAGGTTTTCTTGATGAGTCATCGTGCCATTCCTGACCATACTTGTCACTTTTCACACTTCATCCCCTCATCTCCTTACCTTTTGGGATTTTGGGTGTACTAACCCAAGAAGGGGTTGTCCCTCATTTCATTGGAAGAAGGGGCTGAAGGCCCAAAGGCTTGTAGCTAGAAAAAGATAAAAGCCAATCATTAACCTTCTAGATGCTCGCCCAGGAATCCCGAAGACAATGAAATGTCTCTCATAAGAAACAGATGGGACCCATAAAAAAATAACTAATAACTAAATGCCAACCAGGGTGGAGCATGTGTGGCCATTCTTTTTATTGCTTAGGTAGAAGCCCCACACATGTTTTCAACATGGGGAAGCATGATGTGACTAGGGTAGAGTCAATGTGAACACAATTTTTCATGCTTAGGTAAAATCCCCACCTTGGCTTCAACCTGGAAACATTCTAAAATAATAAAAGGTAATAAATGGGCTTGGAAAAAGCTTGCATTGAAAATGAAGGTGCAACACACCCTCTACAAAGGCACCCATAAATGAGACACTACAACCTCTTGTATGTCATGAACCCCATGCCCAAAAGTCTTCCCCCCATCCATGACACCTCATCCACATGACTTAGAAGGAGATCCCCTCGGGAAACACCCATAAACGTGAGGTACGATTCACCCAATAAGTCGTTTTGTCAACCCTTCCATACCTAAACTTGACAAATTTCATAGAGTCTTTGAGCATTGGTTTATTTTGATGATGTGGTTTGGATTTACTTGCTTAGATGACTCTTTTATTGATTTGATTTACTCATCATGATGCATTTGACTTGAGATCCTCGGAGGGTGTATCCATTTGTCTTTACATGACCTAATTGGTGGACATTTTGGAAGAACAAGCCTAGCTTGGGCTTCCATGGGGCTTGACGCTCACATGTTGGATGTCAAGGGCCCACATGCCGAATAACGAAGACACACCTTTGGAGGCCTAGAAGACACCATGGAGGACCTCACTTAGCCCCTACCACCCAAACGACTTGCCTAAGAAGGCCAAAACGTCACCTTTGAGGGCTTGACGTCACCCTAGGGCTAGGGTTTGGTGGTGATTGATGACACTTGGCACTTTCAGAAGGAAGGAACCCATGGATCATGGAGGAGAGGCTTGGATCAAAGACACTTGGCCTTTGGAGGCCTAGCTCACCCATCTACAACTCATTGAATTGACCTAAAGTGCCAAAAGTTACCCAAAAGGAGGGTGACGTCATGTTTTTAGGGTTTCTTTTAGATGCAAAGTATGAATTAAATAATAATATTTTTGTAAAGAGGCAAGATAAGGGTTGTTGACCCCTTATCTTGTGTTTTACCCTAAGTTTTGTGGACAAACTATGTTGAGAGGATTTGTATAAATAAAATCATCTATATTTCATTTTTCATCATAGCTCTCCAATGCTTGATCTAGGGTGGTGCACACCTCTTGGAGGCTTCTTTGCTTGTTATGAATGAAAAATGCTTGGTGAACTAGGGTTTGATCTCTCTCTTTCTTGGAATTGGTAAGGAAAATATGCATTTGGTAAGGGAACTTTGTCTACAAATGTCCCTAGCTCTAGCTTAATCCTGGTTGCTTTGCTTTAAGGGTTTCTTCCCTGTTGCTTAACGATTTCTCCATCCCAAGGTTAAGAGGAAGGTGGGGGCAATATAACCCAAACCAATATAGAGGATGAAATCTGTTGTTTTAAGTTGAAGTCAATCACCAACCATTTGTATACAATACTCTTGAGCCTAAGAACACGACCTGCTACGAGAGACCAAATCATAGTAATCTTTGTATTGATTTGGAAGCCAAACTATCCCTTATGACAAAAATAAAATTGGATTTCACCTTTCATACGAGGATCCATTAACGCTGAACCCGAGCCTCCACTTTCTTGACGCTCGGCCAAACTCCCATAAACTTCTCGATCAAGTTAAAGTTTTCATATTGGTGTGCTTTTCTCTTCGGCCCTGCAGTTTAGATGTTCAATTTAGGGATATTTTCCATGGTCTTGTTGAACTATGAGTCACTGATGGTAGATTTGGCTCTTTACGAGGTGTTAGTTGCTAGACTTTTGAACACTGTAATTCCCTCAAGGGAATGCTCTCTCGAGTTCGCGTCCATCTCGCAATGCTAGAGGTGACGCTGCAAAACCACACCCACGAAAGATTCATCCTGCGAGGACATTTAGGTTAGAAACATGGCTCTTTCTCCTTAGGGTTTGGGGTTTGGATGACGACTAGGCAAACCCTGGTGCAGGTAGATCAAATGTGCTCCCTATTCATAGGCTATCAATATATACCCTTCATTGAATGCTGCGGTAAGGGTAGCATTGAATGCTGCAGATTATAGGCCGTAGATGGATTATAGACCATCAGATCTAATTTTCTTTTGGATCCGACGACCTATAATCCACCAACCTGCATATTAGGCTCGATATTAATCGCCCCCTTCATGCTCCAACTTACTGTTGAGCCCTTTGATTGGTCAATTATCACTCAATTTACTTCTTTTGTATCAACCCCTATATTGCTCGCCCTCTTCATGCTCAACTTACGGTTGAGTCCGTTAAGCCCTTGATTGGTCAATTAACAGATCACTCAAATTCATTTTTTTTTGTATCAGCCCCAATGCCAAGTGGGATTTTTTCCATTTGAAAAAAGGTAGAATTAAAAAAATAATTAAAACATGGTTTAATTCATTTTGGAACATTTAATTTTATTGATTATATGCTATGTTAATGTAAATAAAATGGATATGCGATATAATTTCTAAAATATTGAGGAATATATTTTTATGAAAATAGTACTCGAAAGAGTAATATTTTTGTGGTGATAATAAAATGGTTTAATAAAATGAATAAAATGGGGGAAACTCTTTTTATACAAACCATGTTATAATATTCTGATTTGTGATGAAGTTATTTTTATAACAATAATAATAATCTAATTTTACGGTCATAACTTAAACTAAATGTTGAATTGACATATGTCATCTTCTTGTTTTAGACTATTTTATGGCTAATTAACACTAAAACTATTAATTATGTATTTGAGTTTTTATTTAACATAAGTGCTTTATTACAAATATCAAATAGCGATATCATAGCTATGACCTTGCATACAAAATAACTTATAAATATATATTTATTTCCATGCATAAAAATGTTGTGTTTAGGTACACAACATGTCCTCACCTTTGATACACCGTCCTAAGGTTTGAGGACCAAAGTGAAGCTTGACCATATGTCTTGTTATCCCAAACTCCTAAGGATAACTAAGGAGATGATGTCTCAAGGCCCTCAGGTTACAGACATGGAGTACCGAGAGACAACTTGACCAACAATGTCCACTTGCATAGACATAGACCACATCACCACCACAACTCCAAGTTCATCACGACAGTATCCACCACATTAGCTGGCCTCCAGAAGACATTGGGTCTTGCTCCATGAGGCACAAGTCAGGTATTATGCTGAGTGTCATTTCAATATTTGAGGCATTTGAGTTTGTTGCATCTATTACTGCTTTTGATTATGTAACGTTTGCTTGAACATTACACTCTTTTCCCTGTTTCACTTTGGTGGTTGACATTGTGCCTTAGCAAGTGGGTCACCCTTAGGGATATGATTGCTACTGGGAGGTTCTCTTGACGAGTCATCGTGCCATTCCCGACCATACTTGTCACTTTCCACACTTCATCCCCTCATCTCCTTACCTTTTGGGATTTTTGGGTGTACTAACCCAAGAAGGGATTGTCCCTCATTTCATGGGAAGAAGGGGATGAATGTCCAGAGGCTTGTAGCTGGCAAAAGATAAAATCCAATCATTAACCTTCTAGATGCTCGCCCGGGTATCCCGAGGACAATGAAATGTTTCTCATAAGAAACATATGGGACCCGTAAAAAAATAACTAATAACAAAATGCCAACCAGGGTGGAGCATGCGTGGGCACTGTTTTTATTGCTTAGGTAGAAGCACCCCATATGTTTTCAACACGGGGAAGCATGATGTGACTAGGGTAGAGTCAAGGTGGGCACAATTTTTCATGCTTAGGTAGAATCCCCACCTTGAATTCAACCTAGAAACATCCTAAAAGAATAAAAGACAATAAATGGGCTTGGAAAAAGGTTGCATTGAAAACGAAGGTGCAACACACCCTCTACAAAGGCACCCGTAAATGAGACACTACAACCTCTTGTATGTCATGAACCCCATGCCCAAAAGTCTTCCCCCCATCTATGACACCTCATCCACATGACTTAGAAGGAGGTCCCCTCAGGAAACACCCCTACAATTGAGGTATGATTCACCCAATAGGTCGTTTTGTCTACCCTCCCATACCTAAACTTGGAAAATTGCATAGTCTTTGAGCATTGGTTTATTTTGATGAGGTTGTTTGGATTTACTTGCTTAGATGGCTCTTTTGCTAATTTGATTTACTCATCATGATGCATGTAACATCCCGCTCTGGCGCACTGAGCGAACTTATTCTTTGAGGACACTTGCTCGCAAGTGATCCGGATTTTATGCTATCAAAACTTTTGATTTTGATTATGATGCGTTATGGGTTGATGACATGTTGTTTTACTACATCGGCATAGACAGGTGCTATTAACTCGGTTTTACTGAGTGTGCAGGTTTTGGACCTTGAGGATGCAGAGGCATAGATGGAACCCCTAGGACTCCGGATCGAGTCAGGGAGTGTGCCATTGGGGTTTAATTGTTTTACTGTGCTATTAGTGCATCTGACTAGATGATATGATGTGGATATGTTCTGACATAATTTGTTGATGATGCACGCTGACGATAGCTTGCCGACCAGACTCACATATGGAGTAAAGGGGCCACACATGACTACCAGAGATGTTGAGGGAGAGGTGTGGACAACAACCCTGCCACAACCTACTAGCACTCCTGCCGTGGCTCGAACTGTAGGCTAACTATTACCTAGTTCGAGAGGACCCACGATGCCGTGAGGGCAGACTGCGACAGTCGCTCACGATGATTCTAAGGGGCGTGCAATAAGGTAGGGGCCTTATTCCTTAGAAGCCCTTAGTCTCCCACAAGTTCACCTGGCATAGTATTGACTCCAAGGGTTATTGATGTCTACCAAGTCAGTCAAGAGGTGAGTGGCACCCTTGGAGCATGTGGTGCGTCCTGAAGGGCACATCGCACAAGAAAAATGGAGAATGGCGAGTGACACCCTTGGAGCACGTAGTGCGTCCTGAAGGGCACATCGCGCAAGGGAACAGATAAGGCGAGTGGCACCCTTGGAGCATCTAGTGCGTCCTGAAGGGCACGTCGCGTTGTTGATGATAGAGGAATGAACCTAGATGGCCTTAGGACAAATAATGTGTTAAGTATTTTTTTTAAAAACAATTTCCCTAATTAAATTTCGTCCAGTACAAAATCTAAGTTCTAAGTCTAAAAT
>ML789110.1:242105-255838 GCA_009831015.1 Picea engelmannii | reverse complement strand
TTTTTTTTTTTTTTTTTTATAACTTTATTTATTAATATTATTTTTTTATTATTATTTAATTATCTTAGTTTTAAATCTTTAAAACTAATGTTTAAACTTTAATCTTAATAACATACATTTAAACCTTTAATTTTAAAAACATAAAACATTAGTTACCATAATTAAAACACAATTTCCTAAATTAGCAAATATAAATTTATAAATTTAAAACATCTTTAATTGTTTAATTTCTAAATTTATGAGATCTATTTCTAAATTTATGTTTAATTTCTAAATTTGAAACATGTTTAAATATGTTTATCCTGATTTTTAAAACATAATATATATAATGTTTAGACCTAATATAATAATTAAAATAAGTAAATAAAATAATAAAAATTAAAATAAAATAATTAAAATAGAATAATTTTTATTTTTATTTTTTAAATTACTTAAATTTAAAACCAATTAATTTTTTATTTTTATTTTTTAAACCAAACGATCGTGGGCCTGGCATGAGGCCCACATGCCCTCTTATCCCTCCAAAACCCTACACCTAGCTCTCCAAACCCTAAACACATCCTTCTCTAGCCGCTGCTAAGTGTGGCGATATAGCCTCTTGCCAAGCATAGATTGTTTTACACACTAACTCTGAGTCCACCGAACCCCTGTCCTTGTTGAAGCTCTGCAATGCCCGACCTTCATAAGAGTTTAGATCCACCATGCCGGATTCGTCGAGTCCCGGGTCGCGCATTTTACTCTCATCCGCATCTTTGGATCCCGGAAAACAACGCCAGGCCAAAGGAGAGACCTTCAACAAATGGTTGGAGACGTAAGGGTTATTCGCGGGTCTTCTGTGCTTGAAAATCTCGGACACCTTGCGCGACACGAACCTAGAGTCGGAATCCTGAGGAGGTTTGGGCGTTTTAATTTGTGGAGAGTGGAGGCGGTTGTATAATACACAGGCTGGGTGTTTGGCTTGGATGTTTGAGTTGGGCTTGTATTTTGACTTGTGGATCGACTTGTATTGGTTTTTTTTTGTTTGTTTGTGCAGGGGCGGCTTCTTGGCGGCTTTGCGCTTGGGCGCTATGTTCTGGCTGTATGCGTAGCGCAAACGAAGATCCATCGTGGGCTCTCCCTCCACGGCCTATATATATGGTACGCTGCTTTAGATTGCATATATTGTATATACAGGGGCATATTTGGAAACTAGGTCACTTTATTTGACTATGGGTTTGGTGCGCGGTGCGTTTGGGCACTGGCTTGTGCGTTGGCTTTGTGTTGTTTTGACTTGTGCCTGGCCGCTATAGAAACTCGTGTAGTCTTATTTCGTGAGCTCCACCTTTGTGGCTTGGTACCTGGCGCAAAGCTCTTGGTCACTGCTGGTGCGTAGTGCAAATGAAAGGTGCTATGGTGAAGAAATACGTTTGATCCAAGGCCAAGAGCTAGGCGCCATCCATTACCTATGCCATTCAGCCCCAATAAATGTTCACAGCAGAGCCCGTACACAGAAAAAAAAGTGCCGCCCATTGGACAATCCATCGAAAGACCTATTCCATCCCGTTTCATAACGAACCCAGAGCTTTCAGCGTCAAAAAATATAATGTAAGCGGATCCCATGTGGGCTCCTCCTTCTCGATAGCTTGGGCGTTGTTGATAACTGCTTCGATGGTGAGATTGTGCATATTGCTGTTTGTTTTGTAGCTAGGGCCTCAAATTGAACCGAGGTTTTCTATTTTTGAGTTGTTGCAGAAATTATTTTTCCCTAGAATCTCTGCAGATTTGATTTAGGGAAGAAATTTGTGTGTTTTTCCGCTATTATATGAACTGCAATAGGGAATTTTTTTTGTTTCAGGCCTGTTTCTATATGTCGTCCCCCGAATATAACCGTAGGAGTAGAGCAGGTTGATATCATTGCTTTTCTGTTTGATGAAGGCGAGCGTCTGTATCCACCATCCTGAAACCCCATCACTAGATTCACATGTGCAGGATCCACTTGGGGTAAAAGTAGCCAGACTCGCCTTACCTGTCCGTGCTTCTCCATGGTATTTTTCGTGTTGTTTTGCTGTTGCAGGGTCTGTTTTAGGGAAAATTTATGCTCGCAGGGTCATTTTTCGGTCTTTTGGCTGAAATTTTAGGGCATAATTTGTTGGGCCTGTTTTGGCCTCCCCATATCTCCTCTGTGTCTTTTTTTTATTTTGTTCCATTTCTGACAGCGTGCCCTAAATTTTCCCTGCAAACCTAGGGTTTGAGCAAATCTGTTGTGTGCCTATGGCACATTTTTTTTTCAATAGATTTTTGGCAGTTTTCTCTTCTGCTGTGTCGCTAGTACAGAGACGTAACTTCCGTGTGACTACTTTTGTTGTTGGTTGGAGGGTTCACTGTCCCCTCTTCTTCTTTCTGTTGTGGTTGTTTCGAGCCCATGTCAGGAGTGCTCTTTGTTCTCTGTTGAACTTGCTTCGTGGACTGAGACTATGGACATTAAGGGTTTATAGCTTTATCATAGTTAGATTTCCCCTGTTATTTTTTTTTTTTTTATTTCAAAAGGTTTGAAAGCAGGTGTGGAGTTGGAGCAGGGCAATGTTTTATGTCCAGTCTCGGTCTTCATTTTCAAGGTTAAAGCATAGGCAGATTAGGTTAATGGCAATACACTGGATACTGGACAGGTCGATCCATTGTGTCTAACTCAAGCTTTTCCTTTTAAAAGGACCAAAAGCAAAGAAAGAAAAAGGAAAAGCAATGGACGAATATATAACCTTCCCTGCTTGTGCTTTTCTTCAGAACAAAAGCGTGAAAAGGCAATGGAAATAAATTCATTTAGTACTTATTTACCAGTTAAATTAGGGTAATCATGTTTTCTGAAATGTTTTCAACGAGATAAGTCCAAAGATGCATGAAATACATCATATTATAAATAGCATGGTTGCACTTAAATCGACATAAATATATATTTTGGTTTTTATTATTTATTTGTTTATTTGAACTAGTGTTAAAATTCATTCAACACTCACAATATGTATAATATTATACTATTTTCATTTTTAAAGTGCATATTGTTTATATATATCTGTATATATAATAAAAAAAATTTGTGCTTGTCTTGCAGGTTAGATGGAGGTGGAGGTGGAGTTTGGACTAGATTTATCTAATTAAGGGTTTCAGGGCCCCTGGACTGCTAGATTTATCTAATTTATGGGTGGGTACAGTTCCGTTCTTAAGTTGGGTAGGTGGGTAGGTAGGCCCTTAAGGCTCCAGATTGTGAACTAAGCTCTGATACCATGTGTAGAGATCAACTCAATTAAATCCAATTTTTTTCATACAATTAAACATATAATTCCCTTCTCATACGTAAATTATTCATTCACATCATATAAGCATAATATTCAACAGAGATTAAAATTTATTTATAGCATGAAAATAACTCAACAATTCGTAAATAAAAAAATACCTGCTTCTGATGCTAAATCCCGCTGCTCCATTGGTCCAATGCTGAAGTTGAAACTGTGTCAAACACTGCCCAAAACTGAGTTTTCCTCCCTACCAGCTAGGAGCTGCTTTTCCAACTCCCTAGCTCCAGGATACCGTAAGGATATCCTGGCCCCCATGCCCAAAACCCCCAGCAAACTGGTGTCCCTTGAAATAGTTTCCCAAAACAGCAGAACCCAACAACAGAACCAGAAAATCTAAAATGACCAAACCCAAAAAAATGTTCTTTGTCATTTTTTGTTCTATGAATACAAACTAATTCCAGTTTCGGCCAGCTTGTGGATCTTTGGATTGTAAGGTTGTCAAAAGTTGCTTCCTTCTTACACTCGATTTGAAACTGGTTGATGTTGGGCAACATAAGAAAATCAGAGCATAAAAAATAGAGCATCAACAAACAAGATTAAATCGAGAACATCAATCACACAATTGACACAATGATTTATGTGGAAACCCAATACGGGAAAAAACCACGGGCAATGATATTCGATATTCTTATTATTCAAGAGAGAATTACAATAGCCAACCCATGCATACAACCATCCTCTCCTCTCATACATACAACACCTCAGTATTGTGTCTTGATCTCACACACTCACTACACATTGCACTCACACCTCTATGGGTATGCTCATATATATAACATCTATCACTCAATTACACAGACTGATCATGAATAGATCACATAGTTACACGAACAGTTCATAAATAGATTGCATGCATGTGCATTAACATAGCTGCATGCATGTGCATGTGACCGCATGAAGAAATTCGTTGGCATGTTTCCAACAATATTCACTTTGACAACAATTTACCTGATATATCGTGCCCTTAATTAATTCATCACCTTATCTGCAAGGCAAGAGAAGCCAAACACCATCACAACTCCGCAACTTCTCTGAAAATACCGTTACGTGAACTTGCCTGCATGATTCACTCCAACATGGAACATTCCTTCTCCATCAGTAACCTATATAATAAACTAACGAGCTTGTCCAAATCTCATGAATCGTAACAACATACCAAATCACTGCAACCACTGTAGGTGATACTTGTGGTTCTATGTTTGAAGCACCCATTTCCATGATCTTGACCTGGATTTTCCATGTGTCTACTGACAACACCAACTGCATCTGAAATGCTGACCATTTTCGCATCGCAATCATCAAACTTCCTACTAGCATATAATACTCGAGACATATAACCCTTTTCTTCTTCATCAATTAGGACATAAACCTGAAGATAACTTACAATGGAAAGCCAAAGGTATTTTACCGGTTTCACATTATTCATACCGAATTTCCTAAGTATCTTCACCACATACCTCTATTGTGATAACCAAGCTTACCATATTTCCTGTCTCTGTGTATTTCCATGCCCGAGATTTATTTTTTCTGCTCCTAGATCCTTCATAACAAACATCCCAACCAACTGAGCCAACTTGTTGACCTCAACCATGCTTGTTCTTGCAACACACATAACATATAACACCAAGATAATGAATATACCATAAACACAATGGTTATACTCACTTCCTATAAAATTTGGCTCACCATGAAGGATTCAAACATCTTGTACCATTTGCCTAGCATGCTTTAGGCCATACAATGATTCTTGAGTTTGCAAACAAATACCTGTTGCGATTTTGAACTAACTGTTCTGGTTGTTCCATATACATCCCCTTATCCAAAAAAATCCATATAAAACAATTTTAACATCTAGCTGTACTATCACAACCAGTGCTAGCACAACATGAATATAAACAAGATTTTAACAATTGGTGATAAACATTCATGGAAATCAATACATTCGAAATATCTTTCTGCTACCAGTCATGCTTTGAACCTTTCACATTTTACTATGTTTTATTTTATAAAAGGAGACACATCAAACACTGCATCACTGTCCATGATGATTCTGTGGGTAGTAGGATCCCACAATTTGCATCCCTTAACATCATCACCATATCAAAGATCTACTTGTTTGATCTAAGTCCTACTTAGACTATTGATAAAACACATAAGCATCACAACCGAATAATTTCACATATGAGTAATTACCAGAGGACCTATTCATACCTCTTCTTGAATCTTCCTGTCTTTTGAAACCGATGGTGACCGAGTTACCAGATATCACAACCGATTTTGTCCATAGCTATTGCCGCAACTTGGCATTACTGAGCATGCCCATTCGATCCCAAATTCCTTACAATACTTTCTAAGTTGCATGGATATGAAATTACATTCATCATATATTCTCAAACACTTGATTGACCTTCCAACACATCAACCTTTCTACAGACCCACCTTTTCTGAACTGGACACACTGCTCCACCTCGAACTTTGCATTCAAACAACTTTGACCAAATCTGGCCAAGCCGACCAAGTAAGCCTTCACTACTTACCTCCAGGCCCATTTACAATGGAGTTCACCAAGCCTTTTATAGGCTTCATTACATGCAAATCCATGGACACAATACCACAGGATACCCAAAACACATGGACCCGAAAAACCACCTGCTTTGACCTAAAAAAATATTTAACTCATTCACTCTTTCACCGAGTTAAGGATAACTCAACATACATGCCCCCCCCCACATATTCAATCTACCTAAATCTACATCTAGACTTTTCATAGGTGACCTGATAAACAAGGGGTACACATGCCTATTTAGGTCTTATAGACGTATGCCCATTTACATGCAATTAATAATTTTTACAACTCCAAGGTAAATACATTTTTTTTTCTTTCACAGTGACTTGACCATCACCGCTCTTATTGTTGTTTCCTTGTTGTTCGAGTAGATCCTACATCTTGAGGTTCCATAACTCAAGGTTATTCTTGTCATTGAATTTCTCCACTTCAAACTTCGAACTCTACACTTTTTCCATTATCACAAACTGCCAAAAATCCAAGCTTATAATACTAAGCCTTTATATGGAGGAACCAATCTTAAGTTCAAAGTTGAACCCAAAAACAAAAATATTAATTTAAAAAATTTAACCCCAAAAACCCCTAAAAAAATACATCCACCTCTTCATATAAATATATCCAATCTAAAAAAGGATCCTTTTAATAAAGTTTACCAAAGCTAATCTCATGCAGGATAAGACAAAAGTCCAAACTCATACTTCTCAAGCTATCAAACAAGAAAGGTCGATTTCATACAACCATACTCTTATAAGCATGCAAAAATCTTTCCACGAGTGTATCGCTCCTCCCTAAATGTATATTAAATTCCTGTCGTAGCTGTGAGGGTGCAATGACCTCCAAAACACCTTCGAACCTATCACATCCTTGAGGGTGCGATGACCTGCGATAGTCCAATCTTTATTGCTCCTACGGCAAATCCAACCTATGTTCTCTGTCACCAAAATCGCCCACTTAACATATATGTCCTCTTTCACCGAAATTGTCCCTGCAGATCTCGCTCATTCATGCAATGGATTTTTCACCTAAATCTATGATACCACTTGTTGGGTAGCGGAAGCAAAACATAGCATAACAAACAGAGGATCAACAAACAAGATTAAACCAAGAACATCAATCACGCAATTGACACAATGATTTATGTGGAAACCAAATACAGGAAACAACCATGAGCAATGATATTGAATATTCTTATTATTCAAGGGAGAATTACAATAGCCAACCCAGGCATACAACCATCCTCTCCTCTCATACATACAACACCTCAGTATTGCATCTTTCTCTCACACACTCACTACACATTTCACTCACATCTCTATGGGTATGCTCGCATATATAACATCTATCAGTCAGTTACATAGACTGATCATGAATAGATCACATAGTTACATGAACAATTCATAAATAGATTGCATGCATGCACATTAACATAACTGCATGCATGTGCATGTGACCGCATGAAGAAATTCATTGGCATGTTTCCAACAGTTGAAACCCTTCATCTTTCTTCAGGGTTGGTAGGGTTGGGTTGGGTTCTTTGGATAAATTCTTGTTGAGGTGCCATAAGCATGGAATCCTTTATACTTGAAAGGGTGATGTGCATGATATAAATCCTACACATTCGTCTCGTTCCCGATTTGAATCTTGATTTCTTTAGGAAGTGCTTCTTTTAAGTTGATTTCCCACACAAATGCGAGCGCGTATAATGCAAGACTGGGCTCTACCATGTCTACAAATATCCCTAGCTCTATAGCTTAATCCTTATTGCTTTAAGGGTTTCTTCCCTATTGCTTCAACGATTTCTCCATCTAGAGGTTAAGAGGAAGGTGGGGGAAATCTAACCCAAACCAAGATAGAGGATGAAATCTGTTGTTCTAAGTCGAAGTCAATCAACAACCATTTGTATACAATCCTCTTGAGCCGAAGAAAACAACCTGATACGAGAGACTAAATCATAGTGATCTTTGTATTGGTTTGGAAGCCAAACTATCCCACCTTTCATATGGGGACATTTGTGTTATATAAAGATTTTCCTCACCCCATGCAATCTTGCACAAAAGGCCTTTTTCCATTTCCCTATGCAGATTTGTCATACCTTTTTGAAAATCCCAGAGCTAAAAAATACAATTTTTCCACATATACGCACCTTGCCTACTATACAATATGCGTATACCTAGGTTGCACCACTACAACCCACGTACATCGGGAAATGTGCCCAAAATTGAAAAATAGTGTCGGGTTTCCATGTCACAACATGAGATTAATGATCCTTGGCCTTCCATATACTGGAAATGTTTCGACTTGGTCCTTCAGTTCCACTTGAAGGCTATAAATGGGCCAAATCCGAGCTATGGAATAGAGGAGAAATAATTCAACTTTGAGAGAAAAGTTACTCTGGAGGAATTATTCACTTCACATTGAGTCTGCATCCCTTTATCCTTTGAGTTTGAACACATTGTTTAGCCCTCAAGATCTTCCCTTGCTGATTGAGAACTCCATTGTCTCTCTTACATGAGCTTTCCTTTGGTGAAGGATTTAAGTGGTGAAGGCCCAACTAGAAGGAGCTTAGTTTCTTGGTTCCAAACTGTGCTGACACGAAAGTCTGTAACTTAATCACTTCTACTGATTATATCATAATAGAAATACTCTTTTTTCGTCCAATTGATATGTTGCAAATATTCGAATTATTATTCCATGGGCATATTTGTTATGGATGTAGATGGATTATGTTATTGAATGTGCTAACATAATATATTATCACCGTATGCTTGCGTTGCTTGGTTGTTGAGGACTAGTTGCAGGTATATTGCTTTGGGTCAAGTGCTCAACGATGGACTTCATCGAACGTATGGACGAGGTAGGCCTTTTATCTTGTCTTGCTAGCACATTTTTTTATATAACATACTTGAGAATAGAGTTGATTTTTGCAGTCATTTCCGTCTGTTGTGGTTTACACCTAGCCATAAAGATATTTTCCTCGTAACAATTTTTCGAGCGCCAACGATTTTTTCAACATGCTGAATCCATTTATGCAATCAAAAATGGATTTTAAACAACACAAAATAGTGATTTTCATGCAAATTTATATAGTTGGACTCCCATGAAAAAATCCATTTGGTAGAAAGTTAAATAATGCCTTTAATTTTATTGATTACATGCCATGTTCATGTAAATAAAATGGATATGGGATATAATTTCTAAAATATTGAGGAATATATCTTTATGAAAATAGTTACTCAAAAGAGTAATATTTTTGTAATGATAATAAAATGGTTCAATAAAATGATAACTTAAAGAAAATGTTGAATTGACATATGTGATCTTGTTTTAGACTATTTTATGGCTAATTAATACTAAAAATACTAATTATGTATTTGAGGTTTTATTTAACATAGGTGCTTTATTACAAATATCAAATAACGATATCAAAGCTATGACCTTGCATACACAATAGCTTATAAATAGATATTTATTTCCATGTATAAAAATGTTGTGTTTAGGTACACAACATGTCCTCACCTTTGAGACACCATCCTAAAGTTTGAGGAGCAAAGTGAAGTTTGACCATATGTCTGCTTACATTGTTTTGACCTTTGCTTGAATATTATCATATGCATGTACTTGAATGAATAGAAACTAAGAGAGTAGGACTTCTTTGTTGAATTCAATTGACTTATTCACCGGACTCAGTTGAAAATGCTTAGAAGTGTCATATGGGTCCAAATAAGGGTCAACTAAGATATTAGAAACCATCATCTCATAAATATTATCCACATGGATGTAAAAGGATCACTTTGAGGAAGGAAAAATAATTTTCAATGGAGAAGATTCATGTGGAAAACTCCCTTTTATCCCTTGCTCTTAATCTCCTTCAATGGTTTCTTATTTCACTTCCATAAATACATTTTTCTCACTATAAGATTTATCATAAGAGGAAGAGCCTCATGGAAGAGATATCGAGTGCTCATGCTTGCATATTCTAAATCCTCTTGCTATCGAGATTCATGATAGAGGACATACTGAGAGCTCATGCTTGCATCTTCTAAATCCTCTTGATATGGAGATTCATGGTAGAGGACACACCGAGAGATTATGCTTGTATCTTCTAAATTATCTTGATATGGAGATCCATGTTAGATGAGTAGTTTTTGTTAAGAAATAAAACACAAGACAAGAAAAAAATAACTTGGTGGAAAAGGCTCTAAGCCATTCTCATTCTCATTACAATATTCATTCCAATGATACAAATTTATAGTACATGGATGAAACCACCTCATAAACTAGATTTACTCTCACACCAACACCTCATCAAGATATAAGGCTATGAGGAGGAAAAATATGATATAATACACTCTTAGAATAAAAACTGTATCCTATAGTGTGAAATATACAAAGGTGGTATAAGACTTCATGATCGCATGGGGAGTCAGGCTAACAATTCCCCCCCTCAATCATAAGTCTGAAAAATTATACCAACAAAGAAGCAATAACTAGTGCATAAACTGGTATCATCTCCAAATATTCAATTTGAAACTCCTAGGCTACGCCTTGATGAAGACCTGCTTGAAAAAATGCCGAGTCTAGATACTATAAACTCATAGACACTACTACATATTGAAAAATTTGCGATGACCACTGGCGACAGAAGTACTCTTTCCTCGCAACATGCAAGAGAAAAAGTTCATTTTTTCTAAATCCATCCCGTATTCGTCGCTATCTTGACGACTCTAGGTTGACCGAATTATTATGGTCAATGTTCGTCGCAAGAGCGACAAATCTAGTTTGTCCGTCGCAAGAGTGATGACTTACCTAACCTTAAAAATAACCGTTGAAAATAACCTAAAATATTAATAAAAAGAATAAATATTTTTAGGTCACGTGCATCGCAATTGCGACGATAATGGCCTAAAATTGGAATATAAATATTTGACGATTTAAAGATGTTGTGACAATCTTGCTATAACAAGGATGGTTCCGAAAGGGTATTTTGGTGCCAAAGAATGTCGCAGAATGTTGTTAGAGGTGGGGAAAAAAGTAAAGCAGGTGAAAAGGGTGATGGTAGATGTTATTTCCCTTGTAAAAAATGTTGCCTCAAACGTCCCGTAAGAATTTTAATAGCAACAACTACAAAACATTGTAGGAAATATGGTCACATTGATGGCAGATCGAATGAATATCATCCCATGGTAATTAGCTATATATTCATTATATTTTTATTTTTATTTTTTCAATTATATATATATATATATATATTGTTTGAATGTTTGTTATAGTATACACTAATTTTGCACGATTGTTTGTAATTTTATAAAGTTAGAGTTGCCCTCTAACTTTCTGTAGAATATTGCGCCACCAAGTATTAGTAGAAATGATGTTGTACAAGCTGAGGAACATCATAATGACCAAGCAAATGAGGATCTCATGGAAGAAGATGACGAGACAAATCAAGTTAATGATATCATGGAAGAAGATGATGGGACAAATCAAATGATCCAAGATTTGTTTTCGCAGCCGGATGAGGATGGGGAAAATGATGGTATTTATGATGAACCTCTATTAGAAAAGGCAAATAAACGACTTTATGAAGGATCAAGAGAAAATCTTCTCTCTGCTACATTGCTGCTAGTGAACTTAAAGGTTATGAATAATTTGTCGAACACTTGTATGACACAGATACTAAGGTAAGTAATATGTTTCATCTCATATTATACATAAATGTTGATTTTTTTCTATTTGTTTTTAGTGTCAATTAATGTGTAAAATAAGAATGTAATTTTTACGATTAATATTCTTACATTAACTAGTTGTTTGTTATGTTGTAGATTGTTAGGTGAATTTTTGTTACCATCGTCAAATATTTTACCTCACACATATCGAGGTTTGCATGCCATTATGAAATACATTGGAACGGATTATCAAACTATAGATGCATGTACTAATGACCATATTATATATTATGGACAACATGCTTCGAAAATCGAATGTCCGCAATGTCTTATCAGTAGATATCAAACTGATCAAGTAACAAAAAGGGTGCCTCGAAAGGTTCTTCGTCATATTCCCATAATTCCACGTTTGCAGTGATTGTTCAGGTGTGAAAGCATAGCACAATTTATGGATTACCATGCACATAACAGAAGTGGAGATGGTGTTCTTCGAATGCCCGCCGATGGTTCTGCATTTAGGGAAATTGAGGAAAAATGGGCAGATTTCAAAGATGAACCTCGTAATGTTAGGCTTTCATTGGCAGTTGACAATGTTAATCCATTCAAAGAGATTAGATCTATTTACTCAGTGTGGCCTATTTTTGTTATCAACAATAACATTCCTCCTTGGATGTCAATAAAGAGGGAGCACATAATGTTGACAATGATTGTTCCAGGTATTTGTTTACATTATTTTTTTGAATTTAACATTTTTATTTGTTTCAATTTTTGCATAATATATTTTGTTTATTTATTTAATTATATATATTACATGATATCATTCCTTTAGTAATTATGTGTAATTTCAAAAAATTAGGTAAGTACCAGGTTAAATATATGAATGTATATATCGAGCCTCTTATCGACGATCTACTAAAGTTATGGGTTGACATCACAATGTATGACTTATGTAAACCAATCGGGGAGAAGAAATTTAAATTCCATGGAATACTTTTATGGACAATTCATGATGCCCCTGGACTAACACATTTTTGTGGTATGTATAAACATTCTAATATTTCTCTTTAATACTATATAATATTTTAATTTTATCATGGTGCATGTTTACTTTTTAAATAATCTAGTCATCGTAAAATTTACATTAATCCATTTGTTGCAGGTCTTCAAACAAAGGGTAAATTTGCATGTCTAGTTTGTGGCCCTAAGATGAATTATCATCATTCAAAAAGTTTAGGAAAGATGGTGTTTGATGAGTATAGGCACCTTCTTCCTAAGAACCATAGGTATTGTACTACTAAAAAACATCTTTTTAATGGGAAAGAAGAGACTGGTTTAAAACCACGAAGAATGACACCTCACCTATGGAGGTTGGAATATAATAGAAATCATCAAGGTACTCAATTTCATAATGTATTGTAGATCATGTAATGTTTTGAATTTTTATTTTAACCATTGAATTTATTTTACCGTATTTGATAATTATTTTTGTGATTTCTTTTATGCTTCATGAAGGTCGCAATCATCATGAAGGTATTAATAATGGGCTTCCACGAGGAATGAAATCTTATCCTGGTCAATTCATGAGGTTTCCCTACTATGAGGAGATACAAATAGCTCATTTTTTTGATACAATGCATATCGAGAAGAATGTGACTGAAACGTTATGGCGAATCATAGATGGTAGGAGGGACAAAGAAAAAATTGTCAAAATTTGTACTGACATTTAGGAAGCCAATCATGCAATGCAAAGTGTGATCTGATATTCAAATAGATAAGATGGAGTACTAGACCGAAATAAACTTCCATGGTTATTAACAGAGCAACAAAGAAATGATGTAAAAGAGGTCATTCAAAGAATTAAATTTCCCACGGGTTTTGCTTCAAACATAAAAAATATCTTAACGAAGAAAGGTGATTTTGATGGGGTAAAAACACATGATTGACATACCTTCATTAAGGTAATAATTTTGGTATACATATTTATATATATTGGCCTTATAGATCTTTTATTTTTTTTTATTTTTTCTTGTCTACATGTTATTTTCTTGTGTCACGATCTCATGTAGATGGTTGTCATTGAAAGAAATCCATGAAGATGATATAAAGTATTGGAAGAGAGAAATTCCTCGTCTAATGTGTGAAATGAAAAAGTATATACCTCCTACATTTTTCAAT
>ML789110.1:206452-217467 GCA_009831015.1 Picea engelmannii | reverse complement strand
TCATTTATTTCCTTCTTTTGTAGCCACAATGTCAATGAAGCATGTGTTATGCCTCCAGTGGACCTTGTTTGACCATAGAGATACTTTCTAATGCCACATGGCACAATTTCAAGAAACATGTTCCTCCATTAGCTCTTTTTTTTCACATGACTTACTTTGAACTTTCTCCATTGTAGGCATTTTTTTTGTATTTTTGGTTTTTTCTTACCGTATGTCATGCTTTAGCCACCTATTGAAGTGTGGAATCCATATTCTACATAGTGCTTCATTTAGCCATGGGTTTAGGGCCTTGGTTTCAATCTTTGGAACAAGGATCTTCATCAATGACGCAACAAAAATGTAATGAAATCCATGTATCCATGCCTCAAATGTGCCAAGTCTAACAAAATGGAATCTCTTGGTGAAATTTTCCTCTAGAACATCCTCCAACAAGCCAACCATATTTATCCACACCTTGGAAGATGAATGGTGCTATGGAAAGATGAAATAAAGTGCATAGCCTCCACAACTAATAACTGCCATTGAAGTCTAAGGATGTTTTGTTGTGCTCGGATGACACCCACATTTTTAGGGGGTAGCAACTAGCTCCACCTGGGCATTGCACTCCCTTGTGGGGTGTGAGAGAACTCTAGAATATCTATTGTACCTAGAAGGTGAATCAACAGGTTGGCTACCCATTGCTGCGATGGATTTGCTTTATAAACAACAAAAGTGGTCGTCGCAAGTGCGATGACAACTTAAGTTGCTGCGACGAATTTGCTATATAAACAACAAAAGTTTTTGTTGCACATGCGATGACAACTTAAGTTGCTGCGACACACTTGCTACATAACCAATGAAAGTTATCATCGCAATAGGCGTCACAAGTGTGATGAAAACTTAAGTTGCTACGACGGATTTTCTATATAAACAATGAAATTTGTCGTCGAAGTCATCTTCCCAAGTGAGACGACAACTTAAGTTGCTGTGACGAATTTGTTATATAAACAATGAAAATTGTCGTCGCAACCGTCATCGCAAGTGCGACGACAACTTAAATTGTTGTGACATAATTTCTACATAAATAATGAAAGTTGTCGTTGCAATGGTCCTCTCAATTGCGACAAAATGTTGGTTTTAGTTATTTTGCCTATATTGTCATATTGGCGACAATATGCATTTTTTGTCGCAATTGTGAGAAGTTCCCTATGGTCGTCGCTCTTGTGACGATAACTCAAGTTCATCTCAATTTCCACGTAACATAAAACGACGTTTTAGAGACTCAAGATTCATCACAATATCCACAACAGAACGTTGAAAGAGCGTCCAAATAGCCGTCGCAAAATGAGCCAAATTTGCTAGTGAGAAGATGGAAAATCCCACTATGTAAACATGTGAACCAGAACAACTTTAATAGTTCACTAATGTGAACTCCAATATTTGATGAGAGAAAATCAACTGCACGTCTAACACATCCTTGAAAATGATTGACAATCCAATCAAATGACAATCAACAATGCAAATGAATCTAGCTATCCTTTGCTGGGTCCAATGACCATCTAGGTGAACAAAATGTCCACAAAAATGCTCTCAGAAAATGACACAAACAATATCATTCAACATCTCAATATTGTATATTGTGTATGATACAATTGCAATATATCGAACTATAATTTTTCCAAATAACCATGGAGTAGTAAACCAAGTACTCTATTGGAACTTCTCATATCCTGAATCAATCATGTCAATTAAAACTTTATCACATTGATGGTCACATAAAAATACGATAAGTCCCAGAAACCTCGAAGTTCCCAAATTGGAAATTTATCACAAGTGATGAAATCTTTGGAATGATCTTGTCACTGTTGTTGTCACCCATTTCGAATTTTATTTGTCCAAGTCTTTCATCTACAGACTATTGTTTCCCATTTGACAATTTTGTTTGTGGTTGTTGAAACTTGACGTTTGACAATCATCATCAATATTCCGTCCTGCTAGTTGAAATGAGAGACATCATGGGTTTTCTTGTGGGTTACCCTTAACCAATTCATCACTATATGTGGTGGTTTTGGCTGACCATTTTCACTTATCACTGTACTCCTCCCTTAAGCTATAAGAGAGTACCATTTTTGGAATCATTGACTTGATTTTCAATTCAAGAAGACATTGAGAATTGTGTCCAAATGATGCCCAAAATCATCATCTGTAACAATTAATTGAATACATTGAAAGCCATTTGATTTTGCAACTTCACCATTCAAATATATATTTACTTGTGTCTGAACTCGATACTAAGACTTACACAAAATTTTGGTTGCTAGATGTCATCGCCAAATGTTAATCCAACCATAGTGAAGTGTTCGTTTTCAAACCTTGTTCTTCTTTCAAGATTCAATGTTTGAAAGATGATTTGTCTTCCCACAATGAAGGCAAACATGGAGATCAAAACACTAATTCTCCATGTAACCAATGCGATGACAGTGTCGTCATTTTTAAGGAATTTTTATATCAACAATGTTCTTAGAGTCAACAAGAAAGACGGCACTCAAAAAATGAATTAGTTTGTAGTAGTTAGGAATATGTAATTTGATGTCTTTTTCATATCTTAAGCAATGTTGATCCCTATTGAATTTTAATTCTTCCCAAGGTCTGACAAGGCTTTTGGAAAGATCATGTTTTTGTTATTTTCTTTCTTTCATACATTCATGAAGGTTTGCTTTTGTAACCTCAAATGAAAAATATTCAAGGTCACTTACACTTAAATTGTTGTTAATATCACTCTATTCTTTGACATCTTGTGATTCATCATTAACTATTTGACTTCCCTAAACTACATGTTGAGGAGGATTGATCCCATACTAAGGATTATTCTGAACAACCACTAGTTCATAATTCTTGACCAACCCTTGAATTTTGAGTGTCCTAAACTTGCCATTCAAGTGTTGGGATTGCATTTGTAGCAAGTTGAATTTTGTTTGCATGACTCACAAACATGTAAGGATTTTTTCCAATGTACTATTGGATATTGTGATTGAAGTGCTTTTTGTTGTTTCAAGCAATGTTTCTATTAAGGAAAAAAATTCCATGATTTTTGTCATTAATTGTGTCACGCTCACGTGGACTTGGCACTAACAATATTCAGGTGTTGGGTAATATTGATCATACACCTCAAAGTTTTCTTTTGAAAATGATTAGATGTTCATGAATATGACCTTCTTATTCAATTTCAGACAGGTCTTTATGACAATTTGCACAAGTGAATTTTGTTTTTGAAAGGGTTTGCAACTTCAAACATTTTTACAATTCGATGACTCAATCTTATTCTTCAATTGTTTAATGACTCAACCAACTCTTGATTCAAAGAAATGCTGTTCTTGACAAATTTGCAATTTATCACTGAGTGTCAAATATTTTGAACTATTTTGAACTGACACATAATCTTTAATTAATTTACAAATATTTTAAGTCATAGTGGTCCTCAAATATTTAATTTCTGCACGCACCATTGCTTTGAGTGCATGATCATATTGAATTCATGTGCATGATTATTTTCTAAATTAAAACGAGTGTAAAAAACTAGACACAAAACACCATCATCTAAGAAAATATGCACAATCCACGAGGACAAATGTCCTTAGGCCTCTTGTTCATGTTGGGTATGTGTTATATTCTTTGCCTCGGGAAACATGTCACATTTTTTCCCCATTTTTCGTGTTGCATTTTTTTGCCGATGGTTTTCTATTTCTGGTTAGGGAATTAGGGTTTTTGACTAATCCAGGTCATTGGGTTAGGGTTTTGGATGCTGCTGGCTCCTATATGTATATTGTATCGTAAACAATGTATCACTATGAATGAATATAGAATATGTTGGTTTTCTGTGTATTGGGTTTCCAGGGGAAAAATCTCTGTGTAATGTTTGTATTTGCTATTGTATCTTTTCTGTTCTTTTACTGAAAATATGTTTGCAGTAAATATTGTACAAGGTTAAAATCTACAATTCCATTTTGGGACAGATTTAATTTACAAAGAGTCGACAGCTTTGGGTTTATAATGAAGAAAAGAGTATGAATATATATATATATATATATATATATATATATATATATATATATATATATATATATATATATATATATATATATATTATTTTNATATATATATATATATATATATATATATATATATATATATATATATATATATATATATATATATATATATATATATATATTATTTTATTTTTATAAAAAAGAAAGAAACTAGTCTCGTTTGAAGGGTTGAAGATTATCAATTATGTCCAAGTCTCCCACTTTGTTTTAAATAAAATTTGTGGTTTTGCCTCAAAATAATGCCCCTCATTTTAATTGAGAGCTATACATAGATCATTATAATGATATTCTATCAACTAGGCACTCATTACTTTATCCCTTGTTCTTTGGTAAAAAAGTTCAACACCTTTCAATATAAAAAGCGGATTATATTATGACCTTGCCATGCTAGATAAAGATTGTTAATAAAAAAATGTTTTACCTCATTTTCTCTTGGATGTCGCTTGACGGGTGCAAAGGGATTCCTTGGTGGGTGATCTCACTGCCTGGTTGGATCTCGTTCTCTTCCCTATTGAAGGAAGCATCTAATTGTCCTCTGAGATGAATATTTTTGATCTTCACCCTTTGCAATTCATCAACAAGACTTGCAACACTGCATTACAACTTAATCACATGTTTTCTTGAATTTTGATTCAATTGTGTTTGTGCCTTAAGATTTGGCCTGGCCAGATATCACTGACTTCACCTAATTCTGTTTCACAAACAAGAAGATCTCATACACCTATTTGATGTTTTGCTTGATGATAACTTTAAAAATAAATTATTATTATTATTATAGAATTTGGACCTTATATATTATTATAGAATTTAGGCCTTGGTGTACCTTCTACCATGGTTTGAGGAGACTAATAGGTTGGCAATGTTTAAGCATCTTCATCCAATCCATGGACATGATACTGCTGAGGTTGTATCATGAAATTCATGGCATTGTCCTCAAAAAGATTTCACACTTTTTGACAAGTGGCATATTGTTGGTGTAGCAAATCCGTCACTGTTTTGTTGTAGATTTGGTATATGCACTAAATAGATTTGTAAAGGAAGAATTCTGTGGAACGATTAAAAAAAAGAGAGCTTCCTCCTCGTTCAGGTCAAACTAAATTTAGGTTTGTGATGATCGTTTGCTTTCAAAAGCACAATTTTCTTGAGATAGGCCTTGAGGGATGTATCAACACTTCTACAAGATGCATAATATATCACCGACTACTTGAAAATTGAATTCCATATATCCATGTATTTAAATTTTAAATTTAGTGGAATGGCGTTACCATCCCATGAAGGAACTAGTGCTACCGACTATTAGAATGAGTGCAAAAAATATGTAGAAGGATAAAAGTGATTTTATCTCGAAGGAGACAATGTTTGAGGCTGCCCATATCTGAAGCTTGATGGATGTGCTGGCACTAAAGCCTGTTCACATTCTGTCATCATGCGTGCAGCTCGAAATCCAGGCTCTTGTCATTATTCTCCAGATAAATTTACATGCGTATTTCCAAAACAAGCAGATCTATCATAACCTCTAGTGAATACACATGTATTTTGGTACGCAAATGGTATTCAATTCCAAATGATTCACAAAATACTTCCATAAACACGTTAGAATTCAGAGCTAAGACACCAATCTACAAAATTTGAGAGCAATTTGTCTTGATCTATAATCAATAATAAGACTGATAATACAATATCTTGTTTTGATGGATGTAGATATTCAATGAACTAGAGACTTTAGTAAACAATGGCTTGCATTCTCACAATACCAACTAGATATGCCACATGAATCACACCATCATGAACTTGTTGAATGGCATAAGAATAAACACTATATTGTATTTTGTATTAAATGCTTAAGTACAAAATAACAAGATAGTAAATGAACATTACAATCTCACTCCCTAAGTTGGTTCTTCATTGGTTTCTCTTGGAACACTATCATGGTGCCACCATGTCTTTAATTTCATGGATCTACCAAGTTTTTAAGATCAAAGAAGATCTAATACCATGTTAAGAAATAGAACACAAGACATGATACAAGAATTTGGTCGAAAAGGTTTTAAGCTATTTTTATTCTCATTTCAATATTCGTTTCAATGATATAAATTTATAGTACATGGATGAAACCACCTCTTAAACTAGAATTATTCTCACATAGACACCTTATCAAGAAATAAGGCTAGAAAGAGGAAAAATAATATCCAATACACATTTAGGATAAAAACTATATCTTATAATGTGAAATACACAAAGGTAATGTAGAACTTCATAATTGTATAAGAAACTAAAGACTAACATATTCAACAATGAAACATTAAAAAAAATTGTATATATCTAAATAACAATCATCACCAACCTCTTCTAAATAAAACCATGCATTTATTTCTTTTCCATATTCTCATTTTATATGGATTGAAATAATAAATATATTTTATAAATCCACCATTTTTCCATCACATACATGCTAATTATATTTGAATATCCTTGGTTTGATTTGAAATGATCATAACTCCATCACAAACACATATAATATATTAATAAGAAGATGAGAAAATAAATTAACCAATGTGTGAATCAAACCCTAAGCACTTTTATGATAAATTGATTAAAAACACAAATGTGTTTCCACGGTTTAGTGAAAACACCATAAAACCAATAATTTTTTAATATCTTGGCCATTTAATCTTTGAGTTGAGTTTTATTTTTATTTTTATAATTGTATATTTTTTGAAATAGAATCAAGATATGCAATTTTTTTGTCTAAATATTATGTTAGGAAAATTTATAGAAAATGTTTTGAGGGTTGTGGCTTTAATTTTGAGAGCATAAACACACCCAAAATAACAGATTTTCAAGCTTTGATACTTTGTTGTTTGACCTTTGCTTGTAGCGATTTTTTTTTTTTTTAAAATTATGTATTTTTTTTTAGAATAATTCAGATCTACAAAATTATTATTAGATATTCTATCAAAAAGTTTTAGAAATTGCTTAAGTGATGCAACCCCCCTTTTTTGACAGTGCACAAGAAGAGTGAAATCAATTCGCTCTTATACCATCATGCATTATCCCTGTAAACAGAATGGATACTACACTATACCAAGTATTGGTAATAAGAGGAATAATAACAATGTAGTAAGGAGTAAGAGTTGGGGGCACCTGTACACCTAGGATTGGAATGCACATGCAATTCCTAAAAAATAGAGGAAGACATCTCTAGGAAAAAATACTCAAAAGATTATGTTTGTATTGATAATAGATGGATATATCCAAGTGAGAGGGAAGACCCCTTTTATCACAACAATTCTACAAAAACCTTAACAAAACCCTAACTTGTGGCCCAAGTTACCTTTACGAGGTAATTACACTAATATTTGACTAGTTAATATAAAACCATTAATTATATATTTGAGGCCTTATTTAGCATAAGTGGCCTTGTATAAATATAAAAAAAATACATCAAACTATGAACTTGCACACAAAATAAATCATAGCTATATATTTATTCACATACATAAATGTGTTATGTTTAGGTATACAACATTACCCACACACTTTCAACCACGTCATGAATTTCTTTAGGTGCTTCAGTCAAACTTGGATGTAAACTTCAATGGTATTTTCAATGTCTTTATTCACAAGATTTGCAGAACCTTATGATAGATGTAGCACATCCACATAATGGTTTGATCTCATACCCTTGCCCACATATTCTAAACATGAGATATGCCCACACTTGATCAACATGAGATATTTGGAGGCTCAAAGTTGCCTCTCCTGCACACCCCATATTCTAAACATGAGATATGCCCACATGTCTTAACATGAGATATTTGGAGGATTGAAGTTGCCATTTTTTTCATGTAACTTCTCATCCCACCCTCTAGCTTGTAAGTGAGATTGACACATTCCTCATGGCTTGTGAAGATCCCCAATCAACAATTGGCTTATGGAGAGAAAACATGTCACAAGAGGGATTTGAACTCGAGTGGAGAGAATAAAAATTTCTCCTCTCAACCACCCAAGCTATACCCAATTGTCTGGCTTGAAGTTGCCTATGTTGTAGAAAAAAAGTGCTTACTTCACACACACTCCTTGATTTAGTGCCTTCATGGTGCTATGTGTTATTTTCTCATTGCAAACTTTATTGTTTACAAACATGACTCCCAATAATTCACATGAACTATCTTGTTTGTGAAACCCTCATTTACAAGCTTCACATTAGTGCCTATCTTCACACCTTATTTTAAAATAGTAACAATAACTATATTGTTATGCTGATGCAAATATTTTATGCATATACAAGACATATTTAAAAGAAACTATATTGTACCAAAACAAATGCAACAATTTTTATTGTATGACAAAATAAAAAGGGTTTAAGACATTTGATTGTCCCTTCGAAGACAAAGAAGAGAAAATATGACAGTAAATTCTTACTTCTATGAATTCTCTTCCATACCCAAAAGAGCACCATTTTACAAATTGATTGCACAAAAACATGCAGAAAAACATCACTTATAATTACTGCTAGATTTCTTTGGCCTTTTGCTTCTTGTTGTCGAAGAGGAATGCAATGACTACTATATATGTTTTTCCCTGGTGGATGCTTCCTTAGGATTCAAAAATACATCAAAATTTGGAGAATAATATGATTTCCAACAATCTTTAGATGGCTTATCTACCGAGATTTCTTCCCACACTGTTTGAATGTCCCTAACTTCCAATTCTAGGTTTTGGTTATGCATCTTCTTCTCTATGTTTGCACCCTCCTCCATATTTCTGAATATTTGTTGGAGATTAATAAAGGGTGTTCCCTTCAAACTTGTGTACTCCATTTAATATCTTGAGTCTTTGTCGTCTGCTAACTCTGTTCTATGGTTTTAAGTGTTTTGATTCTTGATCTCCTCATCCTCAATGTATTATAGTTGATTAGAGTAGTTGATCTCCTTTCCCTCCCTAACACAAGGGGAAATGTGAGGTTATTTACCGAGTTTAAATATTCCTCCCCTTGGATGATTTCCAAATCTAATAATTTTTTTTGGTTTGGGCCCATGTGTGCATTATTTCAATTTTTACTTGGTTCTAGCTGCACTTTATTTCTAGCCTAGAGTGATTTGCCTTATTGGTTTTTTTTTTTTTTTTTTGCAAACATGATGGAATCCATCCTCCATTTCCTTATAGAAGGGAAACACCCTCTTTAGATGATTTTTATAACAAATGACCATATTTTGACATCCATTACACTTGAAGGGGAGATGCTCATAATCCATTTTTTTAACATGAGTTCAATTGTCTAACTACAATTTTATTTCTTTCGGGAGACTAGATTCCAAATATACTTCTACATAGATTTGAACACTTGAGAAGATATTGAATTTTTCCTTAGACTTGTCTAAATTTTCTTCAAGCTTATTTCCAATCACCTTAAGAGTCTCGCCATCCTCTAGGTTTAGGGAAATATGTCATAGGTGAATCCAAACTAGTATAGGTGATGGCATTTTCTTTGCTGGGCCAAATTATAGAGTCCATCTATTCAAGTATATACTATTAGATTGTAGAAACCAAGAGACATTTTTAAATGTAACCCTTGTCTTCACACATTAACAATGCTTAATATCACATATTAACATCCATTCACACATACAAAACTTTACAAATTCAAACCACACCAATTCCTTATTGGACAATATATCATTAATATGCATGGCATGTGCCAGACCAAATATAACACAACAAAATCACATTTTATTCTCATGTAACATTAATAAAATAGTTAAGATAAATCACCCAAAATACCATTTTCCACCATGTATAAAGGATGAGGTACAACCATGCATTTATACCATTTAAAGTTAGGTCAATAGGGTGAAGGTTGCGATGAAACTTTTTTGTTTTTTGTTTTTAGAAGAACAAAGTCTACTCCTTCTATTGATTTAAAAAAAAAGTACATTTAAATAGCCTGACAGTCTAGCTAATGGATTAATCATCATGAGTTCAAGGCAATTGACTTCAAGATTCAACAAAAATATAACAAAATTAAGACGAAAAATGTTTCTTTCATTCTACTGTTAGATCTCCATCGTACCACTTTGGGACTACAAAAGTAGCATTGAAAGTTCCTCTGATAACCTGCTTGCTATCATGGGCCTTCCTACACCTGATCAAGGTTGTTTCAAATATGACTTTATAAGATTATGAATGAGGTGCCAACTCCTTCATCCACAATAACAATGCCTACTATCAATTCTATAGCATGTTTATCCAATTGGTTATTCTCTCTAAATATATGGGTAAATGAAATGATTTGGAAAGTATTGACCAGTTCTAATATGACTATAACTCTTTCTTGGTGGTGAAATTTTAGTACCAAGGTATTACCTGCCATCTCGTCGATCACTAGCTTGAAATTTCCAAATGCCTCGATGTATGTAATTCCTCACTCATCTGCCTAATTGATCAAGGTGTGTGCTTCTATGAGCTTATATTGGTTGTTCATGGCCGAGCCTATCCCTACCTTGCAAGTCACTTTGGTTTTGTTATCCCCATTTTGTGGATAACTAAGGAGATTATGTCTCAAGGCCCTTAGGTTGCATATATGGAGTGCCAAGAGACTACATGACCATCACCCTTTTACATAGATGGGAAGCCCATTCACCATCACAGATGGTCACATGTTTGTAGAAGGAATCCACCACATCAACTGTCTTCCGGAAGGCAGTGGGCCTTGCTCCACGAGGTACAAGTTAGTATTATGGTGAGCCTCATTTCAATATTTAATCCATTTGATTATGTTATATCTTAGATTAATCTAGATTTCATGATATATGGTTGGACATTATGCCTTTTTCCCTGATTCACCTTGGTGGTTGACATTGTGCCCTAGTAAGTGGTCTTCCTTGGGAATGGGTTTGCTACTAGGAACTCCCTTGATGAGCCATC
>ML789110.1:170993-197682 GCA_009831015.1 Picea engelmannii | reverse complement strand
CCCACTAGAAGGAAGCACCAACTCCCTGGTTTCTCTAGCACCAACTAGAAGGAAGCACCAACTCCCTGTGTTCAAGCACCCACTTGAACCTCTGAGGACAACAGTCCTCCCTAGAACCTCCCAACCACCCTGAAATATTGATTTTGTATTACCCAAACTTATTATAGTGATATAATGTTCAACAATGGCTTACCAGACTCATCACTGTTCTGCTGCATTTCGTTACTTTGTCTGCCTCTTTGCCTTCCTGCACACCTCACTTGCGCTGTCTGGTCTTCTTCATTTTATGCTCTGTGTGCCATCTCCATTCTCTGCACAGTTCCTCTTCTGTGCTCTTCAGCTGCTGCACTCTCCTTCTTCTTCACACATGAATCACCTTCACTAACAACATTCACAACAACCTACGATAGTAACAACAACGACCCCCTTCTCTTCTTTGTACTGTGTATTTATAGCTTCTGTGCACCTTGTGCATGCAATGTTCACAATTCCTCTGTATGCTGACTCCGCGCCGTTATCCTCCACCTCTTGAGTGTTCTGTCTGATCATCATCGTGACTCTTCAGCTTCTCTGGTGGTTCGCCCCGCATGTCCAGTATCACTGTATGTTATCCTGAGATTCCTCAGCCTCTCTGGCAGTTTGAGACTCTTTGTTTTCTCTGTGACAATCGAACTCACTTTCTTTGTTTCAATTACAGGCCTCAATTCCCATCCATCTGTCAATCCCTTCTAAGAATAGTCTTCCTTCACCGGACGAAGCTTGGAGACTCTTCATCTCCTCTGGCGATCACACAACAGTCTCTTCGACTTCTCTAGCAGACGTCATCAATGGTTTCTGGCCGTCTCACTGTGTCGTGCCTTAGTATCCCTCCGATCTTGTTTAAATTCATCTACATCGTTGGATATGCGGCGAGAAAATCTAGACGGTCAGTATCTATGCTCTCAGATCTACGGTCGGGATTCGATTCCGGAGCCCCCTTGCCATTCTATCTTTAAGCGGAGGGGGGGGGGGTCCGGAATTGGGCGCGCATCTCTCGAGCGGTCAGGATTAAAGCACCTAGATCAATGACACCCAAGCGATTCNCTTTAATACGGGGGGGGGGGTCCGGAATGGTGGAGTATTGACGAAGGGCCCCACTCCTGTCGTGTCACCTTCTGTGTTGTTCTCCACCTGACCGTGCGACAAGGCTCGGCTCCTCCTTGTCTTCTAACATATGTCCATCTCTCGTTGATGTGACCAAGGGCTGTGACCACAGCCTTATGCATAAGGCGCTTTCGCGATTTCGCATTTCGCGAGTCTAGAGATGAGGCATCTCGACTCTCCAAGTCGCGATCCCCAATACCTCATAATGACGTGGGATCAACGGTCCACATATTTTGGTGTATTGATGGTCAGGATATTATCGTGATCTCGCATCTCGCTGATCCTTAGATGGAGGTTCTCGTCACTCCAAGTCGCGATAGGAGAAACTCCAAGATGGAGCTTTATGGTGCTCTGATCTTTCGCCATGCGTCCTCTTGATCCAACGGTCCATGATTAACTCACGATCTCGCTTCTCGCTATTCCTTTGACTTTCCAGTCAGTGACATGACGATCTTTTTCCATGTGTCCTCTTGATCCAACGGTCCATGATTAAATCGCTATCTCGCATCTCGTGAATCTGGAGATGAATCATCTCGACTCTCCAAGTCACGATCCGTGAAACTCTGAGAGGTGTCCATCTGTTGACATCACAAGTGGATTGACACGTGTTGAATACTGCCACGTGTCACTCTGATTCATGACTTACATGTGCCTGAAATGTTGAATCAGTTTGACACTTGTCATTACCTGATCGTGCCATGTGTCCCTAGCTGACGTGGTCTGTTGTCATGAGTTGGGTCGACGGTCTAGATCACATTCTCGATTCAATGGCTGCGATTGAATCGCGATATCGCATATCGCAAAATTGGGGTTCTCGATGTTAAGTGACTTTGTCATTTCAAAGTCCCGATCCCCGATGCCTCTCCATTGACTGGAATCAACGGTTCAGATTCAATCTTAATCTGACGGCTCAGATTACATCGCAATTTCACATATCGCGAAATTGAGGTTCTGATGTCAATAATCTTTGACATCTCTAACTCGCGATCCTCGAAATTCCGACAGGGAGTCGGATCAACGGTCCACATAATCCCCTTAGATGGACGGTCCTCCTGCTTTCAGGATTTGGTGAGCCCCTTTACTCCTTGCACTTTTAAACACCGTGCAGGTTTTCCTCGATCCAACGGTGGTTGGACCCTGCGCTCAGATCTTACGCCTGAGATCTATTCTCCTCTTCAGCGCCCTCTACTTGTCTTTCTTCAGATATAATGGCCCTCATACTGTTGAGAATTTTGTATGGGGTCCAACGATCAACAATGCTTCTCGGGCCTTCAATCATTCGATCTTCCTGGACTTGTCTTCTCTTTGCCTGTTGATCATCGCTGCTGTACTCAAGCCATCATCGTTGCTGTACTTGCCATCAATGACAAGCATACGCTATCTGTTAAACATTTGCCAACACCTACTTACCACTTTCCATCATTATTCCCCTCCATTTCCTTATCTCTTGGGCTTCTAGGGTGTATTGACCCAAGAAGGGGTTGTCCCTCATTCTATGGGAAGAAGGGGCTAAAGGCCCACAGAGGTTGATGTTGGGAAAAAGATAAAATCCTTGTATAAACCTTCTAGATGATTCACCCAGGGATCACCCAAGAAAGCAACGAAACACTTATCTTTGAGTAAAGGGGACCCACAATATATTAAAGAATGCTTAAAAGGTCAGTTGAAGGATAGGAGGTCTCATCATGAAATGACCTATCATGTCCATGGGTGTCTAGTGGTATGACATTTCCATCACCTGGTCACCAAACCAGGGTAATGGTTCTCAATTGCATGGTTGAGAGAAAGGGGGTCTAATCACAAGACAACCTTCTCATTTCCACTAGGTGTTTGTGGGTGAGATTGCCATCATCTGGTCACCACACCAGGGTAGTGAAATTCAATCTCTCCTTATGCTATATTGAAATACAATACAAAGAAAGAAAGATAACATGCAATTGATGAGCTTGGAAAAAATGCATTTGTGGATGAAGGTACCACACGCCCTCTACAAAGACACCCATGAATGAGACATGACAACCCCTTGTATGTCATGAGCCCTATACCCATTGAGTCTTGATCCCAACCAGTTCATCCACTTTACATGGCTTAGAGAGGGATCTCTTGGAATCTCTCCTTGACCTAGGGAAAGATCTACCCAATAGGACACCTCATCAACCCTCCCATATTCAAGCTTGACAATTCACATAGTGTCTTTGAGAAATTAATTGTTTGATATAGCGATGTTTAATGCACATGATTAGATTGCTTATTTATTGATTGTATGCACTTATCATGATGTTATGCCTTGAGATTCTTGGAGGGCGTGCTCATTTGTCTTTACAGGACCTAGTTGGTGGACAATTTTGGGAGAACACGCCTGATCCAAATTTTATGAGAAGAACAAAATGAATACAGATTATTAATAGATTCTTAGCACCAAATAATAGAGATACAGTAAAAATGGTTTTCTATTCAATAATGAAATAAGCTTGCTAGAATGGTGGCGGCTTATCTCTGAGAAGAGATGTGATGACTGTGCTCATTCACAAGAAGAACATTACAATGAGGCTCTGAAGGCCTTTTTAAAATAAACAAGAATGCCAAAAACCCTAGACATCCAAAATCCTAACCCTAGGAGATGAAGCACCAAAAGTCATGTGGGCCCCGTTTGGGTAAGCTAGTACATCAACTTCCCAGGGTCGTAACTTTTGCATACGATCTCCGTTTTAGGCGTGTGATAGCCCATTGGAAAGGTATCGTCGAGGAGATTCATTTTTGGGGTCCAATACTACCTTCATCTATAATTGAGGAGCTCAATCCCGAAAAACATTCATTTAGGCCCTCAAAATGGCCC
Source organism: Picea engelmannii (assembly GCA_009831015.1). Taxonomy (NCBI): domain Eukaryota; kingdom Viridiplantae; phylum Streptophyta; class Pinopsida; order Pinales; family Pinaceae; genus Picea; species Picea engelmannii. The sequence continues at coordinate 193,703 of ML789110.1, read as the reverse complement.
TAGAAGTTAAAACTGCTAAAAATAGTAAATTGCCAAAATTGTTAGAAAACTGTTTTGAGCCAGTTGGAAAAGGTGGGTGGCCACCGATATCCATCTGGATAAATCCTCCCTCCTTATGAAGCAATGGTTTCCATTGCATTGAGGTCCCCCATTATATGAGGAAATTTCTGCTGAATTTGGCCCCAGGTGAGCCACTTGCCTTGGTGCAGGAGTTGCCCTGCTTTGAAGACTCGATAAAGTTGGATCCTTTGTTGTTGAGTGCCCTTGATCTGTGTGTCCACAATATGATCATTGGATGCCTATTGTATGCAGTTGGGGTTGAGCTTTGTTGGTGTCAGCTGTTCTGCTACTTCCGAGGTGTCCAATAATGGTGGGAAATAAGGGTGAAGAAGATCCACGTTGAACACTAGGTGCAGGCCAAGGAAAGGAGGAATGTTGAGCTCAAAAGAATTATCCCCCATGGCCTTGGTGATAGTGTATGGCCCATAATGAAGAGGGAAAAGCTTCTGATGGGGTCCCATAAGGCGTTCTTTCTTCAAGTGCAACCAAAATTTGTCGCCCACCTAGAACTTATGTGGCACCCGATGTTGATCATGGCGCTGTTTGTACTTGTCATTGGACTTCTGTAGGATATCCTGAACCTGTTGGCAGATGTGATGGATCTGCTCAATGAACCAGGTGGCTTTGTCAGCTTCAATTGGAGCAGGATATGAGTCGGTCGAGGTGACTGCAAGGGGAAGTGCAACATCTATGGGACCCAATGGTTGGAATCCCAACCCCACCTGAAAGGGGTTGTGGGCGGTTGAGCTATGCAGGGCCCAATTGTAGCTTTGCTGGACATAGGGAAGTCTCTCATCCCATGTGTGAGGGTGCTTTGAATTATACATGCGAAGGATATGCACAAGCATTCGATTTAAAACCTCGGTTTGGCCATCTATCTAGGGGTGGAAGGCCGTGGATTTGGTGAGCTTGGTGTCCAGCAATGACTAGAGGCTCGACGAGAATGTGCTGAGAAATATACTATCCCGATCTGAGACAATGGTTTGTGGGATTCCAAAATGTACCCAGACTCGTTCAAAGAAGAGCTTGGCAGTGGCCTTTGTTGTGATGCTCTTCTTGTAGGTAACCATAATCACCATCTTAGAAAAGCGATCAACAACCACAAAAACATAGTCATTTCCCCGCTTGGTGGACGGGAGGCCCGACATGTAATCCATTGAGATGGATTCCCATGGACTGTCAGGAGTAGGAAGAGGGGTGTATAGGCCCTGTTTCTTAGTGGCCAGTTTGGAAATAATGTAGGACCTGATATACTTGCTGACCTCCTGTCGAAGTTTCGAATAGTAGAAATGTTTCTGTAGCATTGCCACTGTCTTTTCGACACCGAAGTGTCCTGCCACTTGACTGTAGTGGGCTTCCCAGATCAGCTTCACTCTCTCACTTGATGGAACACATATATTGCCCAGACGACAAAACAACCCATCCTGAAGATGGAAATTATCGACAACTGCCTTCGTACCCAACATTTGGTAGGTGGTGGCGAAGTCAGGGTCTGTCTCATAGAGTTGGGCCCATCCAAATGTCTTATGGCCACATGAGTCTAGCACCGTGGTGAGTGCCGCGACTGGCGGTCTGCTGAGGCAATCAACGACATGATTGGTGCTTCCTGTTTTATACTTGATGTTGAGGTGGAATTGATGCAAGTATGTGGACCACTTTTGATGGCGGTCATTCTATAGTTTTCCCCATGTCTGCATGAACTACAGTGGCTTATGATCAGTGTGGATGACTGTCTCCTTCCCAAGAATGTAATGTCTCCACTAGCAGCAGGCTTGCACAATGGAGTACATTTCTTTGTCGTAAGTAGGGTACTTACGGATAATATCTGACATTGTCTCACTATGATAGGCCATAGGGTGGCCATGCTAAGTGAGAACAACACCCACAACATAGTCTTAAGCATCTGTCTCGATCTCAAAAGGATGTTGTAGGTTTGGTAGTGAAAGTACTGGGGCTGAGCATAAGCGCTGCTTCAAATCATTGAACGCTTGTTGTTGGGACCAACCCCACGCAAATTTTTCCTTACTACCACCCCTGTTTATTTGGATGAGGGCCCATGCAATATGGGAGAATCCCAACACAAACCTGCGATAGAAATTGGTAAGGCCCAAGAAGCTTTGGAGCTCAGTGAGTGTTGTTGGGGCTGGCCAGTCACGGATGACTTGGATCTTGGCTGGATCCACATGTACGCCATGCTGATCAATGATGTAGCCCAGGAAATGGACCCTGTCCATGCCAAAGGAGCAATTTTCCAAGTTGGTGTATAACTTGTGCTGTCGCAGGGTGTGCAGAACCTACTGAATATGCTGCAAGTGTTTGACCCAAGTCTTGCTATAAATTAGAATGTCATCCAAATACACCACTACAAAATTATTGGTGAATGGTTGCAGGATATTGTCCATCATCCTCATGAAAGTGGCTGGAGCATTTGTCAAACCAAAGGGCATGACCAACCATTCAAAAAGGCCTTCCTTTGACTTGAAGGTGGTCTTCCATACATCTATCTGTTCTATCGGGACCTGGTGGTAGCCAAACTTCAGATCATTCTTATTGAAGTATTTGGCCCCCATGAGTTGATCAAGGAGGTCTTTGATTGGGGAATCAGGTATCGATTTCTAACTGTGATTTTATTCAGAGCCCGATAATCAATACAGATTTGCTAGGTTCCATCTTTCTTCTGTACCAGCACGATTGGGCTCCCACAAGGTGATGAGTTGGGGTGAATGTGCCCCTTTTGGAACAGTTCTTGGATCTGTCGCTTGATCTCCTCATTCTCTAACAAAGAGTGAAAATAGACTGGCCCATTGGGAAGCAGTGCTCCAGGGGTTAGATCGATGGGGTGCTTGACTTGGCAGTGCAGAGGTACCCCTGTAGGTGAGGATAAGATATCCGAGTATTCTTCCATGACCTTATCTACTTGCTTCTGCTGTGTGGAGAGGTTGGACGCAGATACCTTGGATGCGGCTGTGATATTTCTCTTATTCTGAGAGTGAATCACGAAGAAGACAAACTTCCCCGTCTGAGAGATGACCTTCCTGCATTGCTTAGCAGAGATCAAGGAAATAACACTAGGTGGGACTGCCTCAGGTATCCTGTACAATTTCCTGTTCAAAGTAATAATAATACTACGAGGCCTAGACTCATATACAACATGATGTTTCCATAAATAAGGTTGGCCCAAAAGAACATCACAAAATTCAAGAGGAGAAACATCACACAATACCTCGTCTTTGAAGGGATTGATGTCGTACAACAGTCGACACTATTGGATGACGCAAAGATCGCTTCCTTGGCAGAGCCATCCAATGGTGTAGGATTGTGGGTCATGCGGTGTTGTTGGCAGTGCCAGTCGCTTGACGACCTCTGCTGAGATGAGGTTCTTCTGGCTACCGCTATCAATAATGAAGTGTAGTGGGGTGCCTTTTACCCACATATGTGAATGGAAGAGGCACTCTCCTTCTTCTGGCTCATCTAGTTCACCAGGTTGGAGCTTGGTGGTAGAAACGGTGGCACTGGGTTCTGCGTCAATGATCCTTCTTCCCCTTTCTAGTCCTGGCTCAGAGTCAGAATCCGTATCTAATTTAGAGGCTTTCATTTCGGCCAACAACGACTGTTTCAAGCGACAATTAGCTGTGTTATGCCAAGGGATCTTATGGAAGTCGCACCACTTCCCGGTATATTTCTTTGTCTTTCCAGTGTCCTTCTTTGCTTGCAACTTGGACTGGTAGTGATGATACTGTCCATCTTTGCTCTGTCCTTTTTTCTGTGGGTTGGGGCCGCCCTTTCCTAGATTTTGTTGTGAGGGGTTCCCAGGCCCAAATTGCCACATCTTTTGTTTGAGCTTTTGCTCGATTTTGACATCATATCGGTAGGCTGCGCCCAAGGATGAGATGTCCAAAAATTCCATTTCGGTCTAGATGTATCTATGCAAAGCACCACGATACTTGAGCACCATATGTCGCTCCGAATATTTGATACCCAGCTTGGTGCGCAAGGTATAGAATATATTTGTGAAATCTGGTACTGCTTGGTCTCTTTCTTGCCACAGTGTGGTCCATTTGGTATACAGGTCGTCATAACTTCCGACAGGGTAGTATTGTTCCTTAATAATATCCCTGAAAGATTCCCAGGTGGCCATGACTGAAAATAATGAGGTTTCCTCTGTTTCCTTTTTCTCACAGAAGGTTTCCCACCAATCTTTGACATGGGGAATGGCTTTGAGGAGCAAAAAAGTAATATTTTCTCTATTCAAGAAGTTATGGACACAAAAATACCCTTCTAGTAGATTCAACCACTTGTCTACAACATCTGCGTCTATCTGACCTTCAAATATAGGAATATCGAAGTTTATTTGTATCTTGAAGGGGGTGGCACCTCTGTTCTAAGAAGATGCGTCGCCTGTTGGTAGCCATTGAAGGATTTGTGTGAAACTATCCATCATCTCGTTCCTCTGTTGCGTGAGGGATTCCTCAATCAACAGTTTGAAAGGATCTCCTGTCCCGTCATCTTTCTTTTCTCCTGCCATGAGAGGTCTCTTGGGAGTCTGAGATATTTTGTCCTCAAGAGAAACAAGCTCAAGACCCAACTCTTTGTACTCTGACCTCGTTGGGGACATGCATTAAGATGACAAGGAGCAGACCGCTCTGATACCACTGATCTAGATTTTATGAGAAGAACGAAATGAATACAGATTATTTACAGAATCTTAGCACCAAATAATAGAGATACAATAAAACTAGTTTTCTATTCAATAATGAAATAAGCTGAAACTGTTAAATGCAGCGGAAACAAGCTTGCTGGAATGGTGGCGGCTTATCTTTGAGAAGAGATGTGGTGGCTGTGCTCATTCACAAGAAGAACATTACAATGAGGCTCTGAAGGAATTTTCACAATAAACAAGAATTCCAAAAACCCTAGACATCCAAAAACCTAACCCTAGGAGATGAAGCGCCAAAAGTCATGTGGGCCTTGTTTGGGTAAGTTAGTACATCAACTTCCCAGGGTTGTAACTTTTGCATACGATCTCTGTTTTAGGCATGTGATAGCCCGTTGGGAAGGTATCATCGAGGAGATTCATTTTGGGGGCTAAATCATGCCTTCATCTATAATTGAGGAGATCGATACCAAAAAACCTTCATTTAGGCCCTCAAAATGGTCCTAAAAGTTAAAACTGCTAAAAATAGTAAATTGCCAAACTTGTCAGAAAATTATTTTGAACTAGTTGGAAAAGGTGGGTGGCCACCGATATCCATCTGGATCAACACCTATCTTGGGATTTCATGGGGTTACAATCCCACAGGTTGGATGCCAGGGGCCCAGATGCAAATGAGAGAGATTAGACTTGGAAGGCCTTGATGATGACTTCGATGACATAGGCCAACCCTCACTTGCCAAATAATTTTCCCAGGAGGGTAAACACGTCCTATTTTTGATATTGATGTCATGCTTGGGGGGATATGGCATGGTGGTGAGGTGCCACTCATATGAAACATGGACATTTTGAGGAGAAGAGGGTCTTCACCATGATGAGAGTGTGTAGATGCTTGACATGTGGCCTTTGGAGGCCTACCCATGCTTCTCCAACACAACTGACGTCTTCAAAGTGGAAAAACGTCCCCTAAAGGGGAGACGTCCTTCTAAAATTAGGGTTTCCGTATGTGAAAAAGTAAATTTTAAATGAATTTCTTTGTAAAGGGGGAAATATTAGGGATGTTGACCCCTAATCTTGTGTTTTACCCCTTAATTTGTGGACAAGTCACCTCGGTGAAATTTCTATAAATAAGAGATCATAAGATCTCATTTTATCATAACTCTCCTCATTGTGAGAGGACTTGATCTGGAATTTTTTCTATCTTTGGAAATATTGTCTCTTTTAGCTCTTGTTTATGGCTATCTATTGATGAATGGTTGGTGGAAGTCTAGCGCTAGCCTTGGATGATGTTTTCTAGCTCTTATGGTGGATTATCTTGGCATTTCTCTTGATCTTGGTATGGTGTTTTACTATTATGCTATCATTTTTTCAGGTCAAGTATTGTTATAGTAGGAGCTAGGAGGGAAGTATAAGGGCATACACCCCCACCATAAACTTCATCATTTCATTGCTTCATCTCATTGATTATACGAGGGTTTTCTAAGAGAAGTAGAAGGGCATACACCCTCTTAGCTTAAACCCTAGCTAGATAAAATTTCCTTGGGAAGTAAAAAGGATTACACCCCCAAGGACATAGCTTATATAGATCTTGTTTATTGGACTCCATTAACCTGATAGTAAAGGCACTAGTCATATTTTTTTGCATTGGAGATATAAAATCATTGCCTTGGGAAACACAATTTTTGATCTTTTGAAAGGTTTCTTGCTTGAAGTTGATTTGCCTCATTGAGAGGAGTCTTCCCCTACTAGGGAGTCCCCTCCCTCCCATTATTTTTATTTCTGTTACAAACCATAACTTACATCCATTAGGGCTGATCTAACCTAGATAAAATACTATCCATAACTCCTAAACTAACCCTAAACTAGCTCCTAAATTTTCCTCACTTACTCTACTAACTAGGGCACACATTTTGGGCTAGTTCTTGGCAATTTTCCATGGTTGATTTTTCTGCTGCATGTCATTGAATTATACAGCCATAATGCTGCAATTTTTTTTCAGAAAATACATGTTTACAACAACCATCTTCTCTTGCTTCTTAAGTTCCATTTTTTAGCCTATATTCATTGCTAATCTTAATGTTGATTTACTTAACTAGTTTATATCTTTGTATGCTGATTTAGATGTTTTATTTGCTGATATAAATTGTCATATACTTCTGCAAATTATGGACAACAAGATGAACTTGTTGACCCATACGAACGTATATCATTTCAAGTTGGATTTCCTTGTGTCTCGGGTAGGTACAATCATTTGGAGAAGTACTATACCTGTGGAGAAACCATTACTTGACTTACAAGGAATATCTTCCCACCTTTCATTCCGATTATAATTGACCTCTAGGGGATTCACTTCCATTTCTTTCCATCTCCGTCTCAATCCCCCTAGGGTCACTGAGATTGCCTCTCTAGAGTGACCTAGTCACCCTTGAAGTATGGGACCTACATCGAGGTGACCTTGGGTGTAGGATTCCCAGGTTGTATCACTTGCTTTATGGTTGGTTCGGGCTTTGCACAACCTACAAGTTGTGCTATAACATTTTGGCACCATTTTCGGGGATGATTTTGAATCTTCTTCATACCCCAACGAAACTTTGGTAAGATATCCCAAAGCCTTTCCCTTAGCTTTCCTGGCGACTCCATCTGAGGGACATTCCATTTCCACCTTTCTTGATGATTTGATTTTGAAACTCATCTCACGAATCCACCTTCCCATAATCCTTCTTTCCCCAAACCTTTTCCCCCTAGGAGGTTCAAGCCTTATAAGTTTTTCCAAAGAAGGCCTCCTATCAAGCCTCCCGTTGCTAAAAAACTTTTCTATAAAACCCTTCCTCTTGTTCCAATGGCTCACCCTTGGGAAAGGGACCTCTACAAACCCCTTAACATGGCCAATATCCAAGGTTACCCTAACAAAATGCCAACAAAAATCAACAAGTGGTTGCCAAAGATCCCAAGAGACAATGTGATAACTGTCGAAAACCACATTTATGTCATGGGTCAGGATATGGACAATGTAGGTATTGATCATGAAGATGTGACCATGATACTATTCGCTTCATTATTGACTGAAGAAGCCCTTGATTTGTTTAGGGGACTCCTTGATAATCATAACACGACCTATGATTCTTTTCCACCTTATTCAAGAGCATATGGTCAAGAAAATAAGATGGTGGGACACTTGGGACTTAGTTAAATCAAATAAATAAAAAGTAGAATCAAATGGTAAATGAATTCATTTCAATATTTAACAGGTTGTACAATCAAATTCCAACAGATTACCATCCTACAACATCGTCAATTCGTCTCTTTTACATGAATGCCTTTGATGGACAGTTCCGATACATTCTTAAAGATAAAAATCCCACATCATTGGTAAAGACTAAAGAGTTCAATATCGACATTGAAGAAAATCTCCTTGATTAAAAAATAAAAGCTTTTCAGTACCCTTGTAACAAGATAAAATCAAGGATGAAGGTTTCCAACAACAATGTTCCTAATCCAATTTCTCTCCTGAATTAGAAGAAAGAACAAATGAATACTTAGTTTGTTTAAGTGCAGAATCAACTTATGAACCATATAAATATAATTTAAAGAAATCAATCTGCTCCTATACCTCAGTTTTCCAAACAACAGAGAGATGCCACTGGTTGGAAACCAAGACCTCAACAAGAGGCAAAGGCCCCAGATACTTTGAAACCTGTTGGGACAATTGATATAGAATCTTGGTGTCTCCCATGCAAAGAACCCCACAAGGAACATGAGTTCCCTCGACAAGACACAGATTACCCTGACGATATAAATTTCATGATTTTCAATCTCAACGATGAACACGTTAATCAAGAATAGATCAATAAAGCTAGAAGAGTAAGAAAAAGAGAGGGGAAAGTCCATGCATTAAGTAAATTTTCAGATGATCAGAAGAAAGAATTGAGGAGGAGGAGAATTCTAACCTACATAAGAAAAAATTCTCCATCCCCTCGATCATAGCCTGATACTCGTCTTCCAATAGAAAAAAAGGTGGGTCCACCACTTCCACCGCCGGTATGTGAGTTGCTTCCTAAGCCAACTCCTACAGATGACATTCAGTTGAATATATATGTTGAAAACATGTTTGGAAAACTTAATATGATGGTCCTAGTGACATAGATGTGTAAGATCCCTTCTGTAAAAAAGGAAATTTTGAAATCTTACAGGTTCCATCTGAAAAGGAGGATCCTCCCATCATGTTAAACACTATGTATCTTGATCGACCAAGGGACACAAACCCTACTTTCTATCTTTAATTAGGTATGAATGAACTAAATTTGAAAAACTGTGTGCTTGATTCAGGGGCCTCAACAAAAGTCATATCATTGAAGGTAATGAAAATACTTGGTTTGAAAACAACCCAACTTTATGGAAATGTGTGTGGTATTGATTCTAGAAAGTTCAAAGTCCTTGGGGTATGTGAGGATGTTGATTGACTTTTTGCATATCAACATTCTCATGGACATAGTAGTGATCGACATTCCAGACGCTTGGGGGATTATTTTATCTAGGAGTTGGTATACTGCTCTTGAGGGTTTCCTTAGCATGGATCTCAACCATGCACACATTCCTATGGGGGATGGTACTTTTCAAATACTATACAATTGAGATAAATCTAATAGACACATGATGGATCTTGATGGTCCTGATTATGCCAATGAAAGTGAATATGATGTACATCCATAGACCATTGAGTATGATCCATCTGAGCTACCTTTTATGCAAGAGGAATCCATAGACACGATTCTTCCATGGACAGATCAATACAAAGAAAAACTTGCAAAATACCATGGGAAGGAGCCAGGGTCTACCCAAATTTTGAAGAAGGAAAAAGGGAAAAATGAAGAAATCATGAAAGATACAGTCCACACAAAGCCTCCACACGATAAGAGTACACCTTGCATAAATTTCAATGAAGGAAGTGTTGTTCTCATGTGGGACAAAAGAAAGGGCAATCCCATATATGAACATAAAGATAACAATTCATGGCTTGGACATGTTATCCTCTAGCCTAGGGATAACTAAGGAGATTATGTCTCAAGGCCCACAAGTCTAGACATGGAGTACCGAGAGAAATATAGACTTGATGTTAAGAACCAAATAATTGAATACAAAATATCACAATAGATCCAAATATATCTGAATACAATCACTACACAAGATATATGAAACCATATAGAAAACCACCACTTTATTATATTAAAACCCTTGAGGTAAGGCAACACCATACAATGGATCCTATTATGGAAGGGATCCTCTCCTGTTCACTTGCCTCTTAGAGGGGGATTCCTCCTAATGAGCTTCAGCTCCAAACACAATAATTCTCTTCATATACATTACATTGCTTGAACCCCTTTATATAGTACGCGTAAAATCATGAAGATGGGTAACACTTTTGCTTGTTTTATGACAAAAAAAACTATATTTTCACAAGTTCTTCAACTTCTGGCTTACAAAAGTATTTTCTTTATTTAGAATTTCATTTTACAGTAAAAACAAAACTTGTGAATAATTTTGTTATATTTTGAATGACTATTTTTCAATTTTTTTTTATCAATATTTGATATGTCAATTTGACAATTGTTTAACAATATGTTCCTTAAACATGAAAGGAATGATAATGAGTTATTGTTTTCCACAACAATGTATCTATTATTAAACTTATGTTTTTAAGAAATAAAATATATGCAACAATCTACAGAGACTCTATTTTATTATGACTATAAATTTGAATCTAACGGATGAATATTATAATTTCTAGATTTTTTTGAAGTTGACCAAGATGAAAACGGTGCAGATTTTAAACACGTGTTTTTCTACACCTTGTATCTATCTTAATTTTTACTTAAAAGTAAAATCTAAAAATACGCTTTTGAAGAGAACAGTTTAGCAATTATGAATATAAATTTTCCATAATTTTCTGTTGTGTATTTTTAGAGATATGGATTTTTCATTTCATCGAATCATAATCTCATCTAAAAATATTATGTAGTGATTTTTTTATAAAATTAAATAAAATTAGATAAAAACAATAAAAATGAAAACAAATTATACCCATTGAAAGTAGATTCAATTTTAAAAATGTTGGTATCAATTCTCAAACTAAATTCTGAGTATTTGTAGGAGTCCACTACCTCCAAAGATGAAGTAAGATGGAGAGAATTTGCAGTTTCCTACAAACAGACCCATTTTCAAGTTTTCGGCCAAAATATTCTTTCAGTCGAAACCTAGTTTTTAACGGAATCCATTAAAAGTAAACATTTCGGCCGAAAAGTATTTCGGCCGAAATATGTTTACCACGGGAAATTAATTCATCCAAAAAACATTGTACAAAAATTTCGAGGGCACCGTTAAATTTAACGTGAAAATTTTTGGTTGAAAAGGATTTTAGCCGAAAGTAACATTTGTTCGGCTGAAAAATTGTCGCTAGAAATTTTGGAGACCCGATTGTCACGAAAGTGTTACTTAGATTCATGATTTTACCCTACCATCACCTAAGAACATTCTAGAGGAGGAATCTTCTAGAAGTAGAACCTTCTAAGAAGTGCTCTTACATTTATTATATCTAATTACCCATTTATTATATCTAACTACCATAGTGGGCCTTATTTAATAATATAGTGGACCTAGTCCACCTTACATTGAATGACCTCCACTATTATCACTATGGGACCTCTGCTCCTCCCCCACTACCTCTCTAGCTACCTTAAATTCCATCCCCCTTATGAAAGCGTTGTCCTGAACGCTTGATGTACAACCATATACCAGGGTCCCATGGATAAGTGTGGACCACAATGCTAAAGTAGACTAGAGAACCAGGGTCCCATTGAGAAATGGAAGCCACCATGTTGAAGTAGTCCAACCACCATTGTAAACCAGGGTCCCATGTCCAATTGCTCATGTGAACCCCACATGGAAGATATCGACACCCAATAACCAACTGAAAATGATGCTCCAAAGACTGACACCTGTCATGTGGACCCAAATAAGAAGATCCATCCACATAGTGGAAAATGGTCGTAGCAGAATCTAGAAGGAATGATATCACTATAGAATATGTAGGATGAACGCTGGTAATAATCATTGGCTCTCGATTTGTCACATTGATACTCTCTATAGAAGGTGGATTAGAGTTATCAAATAAAATATGAAAGTGGTTGTCATCCCAGAAATAACAACTATCCATATACCAATCATTGCAATCGGCCTCCAAATCATACCAAACATATATTTCCTTATTATATTCATCCTTGATGTCCTCCATAAGAAATCTCTCCTGAATGCTATCTAGTGAATCATGAATACTACGAAAACTATCATTGAGGCCATCTTCAAAGTCATCCAATGTGTCAAACAATTGGGATTTGAATGCTTCAGTAATTTGTAGAATTTATTTGAGGGTTTGAGAGGAAATATCCATATGAGAACCCTATGAAATCTTCAGTCCTGCAACCGTCATGAAAAAACCCCAAAAATAGAACAGTAAGTTACGACAAAAAATCGCGGTTCTTTTCTGGAAAAACCCTAAAAAAATGCTGAATTTAAAATGCTCATAACTTCACTTCCCGGACTCCGTTTCGGTTGATTTTTTTTTGAAATTGGGTGACATTGTGAGAGGAACTTAGATATGTAATTTTTTTGGGCAAATTCGGCCTCCAATGGCTACAGAAATAAAAAAAATTGCGCCGCCGTTCGCGGAAAAAACCCTGAACAATTATAGATTTTAAAACTTCAATATCTTGACTTCCCGGACTCCGTTTCGAACGATTTATTTTTTCAACTTGGGTGTTTTTATGAGAGAAACTTAGATATAGAACCTGTTTCTGCAAATTGTTCACAAAAATATACCAAAAATTTCTGGAATTTCGTGGCCCTCTTTTTTCTTCTCCAAAAACAAATCTGCAAAAATAAACAATATTTGCCCACAATGTCTGCCAAGGAAAGTGCTCTGATACCACTTGTTAAGAACCAAATAACTGAATACAAAATATCACAATAGATCCAAATATATCTAAATACAATCACTACACAAGATATATGAAACCATATAGAAAACCACCACTTTATTATATTAAAACCCTTGAGGTAGGGCAACACCATACAATGGATCCTATTATGGAAGGGATCCTCTCCTGTTCACTTGCCTCTTCGAGTGAGATTCCTCCTAATGAGCTTCAACTCCAAACACAATAATTCTCTTCATATCACATTACATTGCTTGAACCCCTTTATATAGTACTACCATCACCTAAGAACATTCTAGAGGAGGAATCTTCTAGAATTAGAACCTTCTAAGAAGTGCTCTTACATTTATTATATCTAATTACCCATTTATTATATCTAACTACCATAAATAACTACCATAGGGGAAATCTGAGTTCCTCTCTGGTCATTGTAACTCTATAAATAAGGGAAAAATCACTCTTCTTTTTCATCATCTTTCACTCACACTGGTGAGGACTGAAATTTGCGCCCTCCTTAGGGTTTATTGGTTGAAATTTTAGGCGCACTTGTTGAGGAAGGCTAAATCATGGATCATTTTGACAAGTTTCTTGGTGGAAGTGTTCAACTAGGATTTTTCTTGATTATTCTTGATGAATGTAAGTGATATTTCTGCAATTCTTCTTAATTGAATGGTTATAATTTATTTCTCTTGCATTTTACATTAAAGATTATGAAATTGTTTGACTAAACCCTAAGAAGACTAGAACATGTTATTATCCTAGCTTCAAAAGCCTTCACCTACTAGATCTTGTCAAAAGGCCATTTTTATTGAAGCATGTGCTAAGGCCTTGACATTGTGACACCTTAAGTATCCATTGCTTCATATTAGCCAATTTTTTTCTTCATCTTTGAGTTAAGAGGGAGGAAATTCTACTAAGACCTAGGGTTACCTACACCTTAGTAGCTAGTTTCCCCTAGGGTTTGATAATTGGAGCCTTGGGTTACCAACACTCCAATCTATCAATCTCTCTTGTCCTCAACTCTCCTACTATACTTTTCTTCAACATTTACTGCCATATTCGTTGACTCCATTTTCCCTAAAGCACTAGTCTAAGTCCTCCTTTGAGTAATTGATCAAAACAACCATCAAAACCTATTCTTTGAGCAACCTACTCACACTTTCTAACCCTAGAATAGCCTAACCTACTGACTATATTTATGATGTTACTAAAGTAAGATACAACCATTAAATGCAACATTAAAATATTATAAAAGAAATTGAAAAAGCTGATTTATACATTCTCTTGTTTGCTTCTAACAAATTCTAGTATTATGATTTCAATGGTTAATGATTCTTAGTCATTTTGAAGCTATTTCAAGGCATTTAATGTGAAGTATTTCCCTATAAATATTGCTGTTATAATTTCATGTTTACTTCATCATATTCAACAAATTTCTTTTATCGATAAAGTCTATGGTTTTATGAAGTGCTAACCAACAAATGTTCTTGAAAATATATATAGTTTCTTGTTTCTTTGTTCTGGGCAGGTACACTTTGATACATTATCATTTCATTGGTTATAAAATCAAGACTTTCTGATCGGTGGTGACTTGTGAGAGGGTATCCTTATCTTTCCTTTTTGACCTTGCCTTCTCTAACCCTGAGATCACCGGGGACCTTTCCCCTGGGCCTACCACCCTAAATAGAAAGAGTCATCCTATTGAGGTGACAGTGATAGTATTAGTCTCCAGTTATGCTAATTTTCTCTCCTTTAAATTTTCCTTCGATCAAGTCACAGATTGCGTGATAACATTTTGGTGCCACTGTTAGGGAAGACTGAGTCAATATTCCTCAAACGACATTTTTTTCGGTAAGCCTTTATCCAAAGAAATTTTTACAAGCTTACCTGGTAAATCCACGGAGGGTGATTCCCTCATTCCTTTGATAATTTCAAGAAACTTGTCTGGTGACTCCACTAATGATGAAGCCAACCATGACTTCTCAATGGGACCCAAGAAATTTCAAACCTTTAGACATGAGTAAAATCCTGGGATAACCTTGAAAAATTCCCCCGAAGTACGAGAAGTGGCTCCCTAGATTCACTGGTAGTGATGGGGAGAGAGTCGACTATCACATGGGTGATTTTGGGGATTTCTTTCAACTCCATCCTATCGGTGATGATGCTGAATATTTGGCAATGAAACTTTTCTCTGCCACTCTTCATGGAAATACTAGGAAATGGTATGGCAATCTTCCTGATGCTAGCATCACATCTATGGACCAATTAGAAGAAACCTTTCTCAAAAGATGGGGTATGAAATTGGAAGATATCCAAACGTTACTGAAAATACTTGAATATGTAAAACAAATTGAGAATGATACTGTCAGAGATTTTCAGGGTAGGTTTGAGAGATTTCTATATCAGATTCCTAGAAGCCATTATCCTAGAGAAAATTTCCTCATGTATCTCTATACCTATGCACTCTTAGTGCATTTAGAGTTCCCCCTGAATAAAAAGGGGCCAAAAACAATCAATGATGCCTATTACATGACCATGTAAATCGAGGAGAATATCTCTTTGTCCAAGGGAAAACACATCTTCTCTCTAGGAAACAAAGTTGATGACCCCAAAGGTAACCCAGACACTCTTAGTTTGGAGAGATTAGTTACCCTTGAGATCTTTACTGCTAATTTCCAAGAAGAAGGAGAACTTATCATTGACCAACAAGAGGCCGAGGGGAAATATTTTGATGAGGTTTTCCAAATCCACAAGGAAGAGAAAAGGAATACTCATAATGAAGACATAGTTAAGCAGCTGGAACCTGAACACGATAATGAAGTATCAATATGCGTTCCTCCCTTTGATGAATCCATCCACGAGCCTTTTCTCCATACACAAGAAGAAGAGGATGAGGTTAGTCACTTTTGTTTTCAGGATCTTGATGATGCCTTGTTTTATTATTCAGAGAAGGAAGAAGAAATGGAACCCTCGGGAAAGGTAGATATTCCTTGTTGTACAATTAAATATGTAGGGGCAACTCATTAGGATAAAACAATGATGCATGTTGAAGATACCCAAGTCCTCGAAGCTCCTGCACAAGAAGAAATAAACATGGTAAGTTACCTTGATTTCCAAAATTTTGATGATTCTTTACTTTATGATTTAGAAAGTGAAGAGGAGCTAGATGAGCCCTTGAATTCTTTGAATACTTCATGTTACGATACAAATAGTGACATAGTTGATATTGATGAGTTCATACGTGTTGGAAGGCATAATTGGGATGTGATCGGTTCTGATAAGGATCCCATTTACGACATTGAAGTTCATTTCAGAAGGTTTCCTTTGCAACTATCATATGAGGTTACTAATTTTGACAATTGGCAACTAGGGAATGATGTAATTACATATACTTTTCAAAAACCCAGGGATGACCTAGTCCTATGTTCTCCTAATGATTTTCGGTCATACCTTGAGGATTTTTATGAGTACTCATCTGAGCATTTGGATTTATTATATGAAGAAAATTATCAACCATTGTTTTTATCAAATCCTGATGAGAGTAAGAAAGTTGCTTGCCTAAATCATGACACTTGCGATAAGATTTTCCACCTCTCTTTGATTACTTTACCTCGATATGTCACTAAGGGTATGATTTGGAAACATGTCCCTTATCCCAATTTTTCTGTAGGACAAGGCCTCCTTTTTGTTTTTTAGGGGAGGGTTGGGTACCTTAAGAAGAAGCTTATTATCACAACATTCTATCTCCCCTTGAGGAATGAGAAGTCATCCTTTCAGTTCTTTCTAATCCCTTCCAGGGCCCCAAGTTGTGAAGACATCTGAGGTAACCATCATTCAGACTCCTTGAGTTGGTATTTTGAACCTTTGAATTTTCACGATCCTTTTCTAAGATGGATTGAGCACTTTCCTGAGAGCATGACTTGGCACCAATTTTTCCCTCCCAGCCGCCTCCATCAGCTAGACCTTACATTTCCAATGATACAATACATTTTCTAACTCGTTTTATTTTTGTGCTTAACTTATCACTGCTTTGGTTTATGATGAAGCACATATGCATACATGGGGAGACCTTGCTAGGATGGTTTCACTGGCTATTTGACTACACCTAGCATTCAACCAATAGGTAAGTAGAGGTAAGTAGATAGGCATTTGCATTCATTGTATATACCATTTTTTCATTTCATGCTAGAATAGTTTGTATTTCCATTTTGTATATATGCTTGCTTTCATCTTCTGTATTATATATATATGAGTCGGGGGTGATATCACCACCCCAAATGATTACTAATAGTCTTATGTTGATATCAAGTAGGTTACAGGTTATGCCAGAGATGCTGAGGTTCTCATGCACTCTACGGTGAGCACATGTCCCTGAGTTGGAGCCAGATGTTATCCCCTAGACTAGAGATAACTAAGGATATTATGTCTCGAGGCCCACAGGTCCTAGACATGGCGTACCAAGAGAAAGATAGACTTGAGCATGGCCCTGGAGGGCCCATTGGAGGGCCCATCCTTTCCTTCTTCAGTGCCTCCACTTTGTCAGTAGCAAAAACATCCATCACATAGGCCTAGTCTTGTAGTAGAAATGGGTCTTGCTTCATGAGTTAATGATTCTGGGTATCATGGTATGTGTCACTCTGATTCTCAAAAGTTTTGAATATATGCATTTAATTATTTTTCCTTCTAATGTGTGATTGGACCTTATGCATTTCCAATTAACCACACATGTGGGGAATGACCGAATTCCCTAATAAGCTGGTTCCCATAGGGTTTGAATTTCCACTGGGGGATTCATGAAAGGCCATCATCCACTCCCACCATACTTACCACTTTCCATCTTTTTCTTGCTCATCCATCCCATTACACTGGTCCATGCATTGGGTTGGAAAAATATATAAGGGTTGTACCTTACCTTATGGGAAGAAGGGGATAAAGGACCAGAGGGTAAAAGTAGCTAGAAAAATATAAAATCCAAAAGAATAAAACCTTGAGATGCTTCACCCAGTGATCCCTGAGAAATCAATAAAAAGATTCTAAAAAAGAAACAGAGGGACCCATAAAAAATAATAAATCAAGACCTAGTTGGAGGATAGGGGGTCTCATCACGAGTCAGCCTATTAGGTCCATGGGCATATAGCGGTGTGAAAATACCTGCAACTGGTCACTACTCCAAGTTAGTGGCTCTTGGTGGCATAGCCAAGAGAAAGGGGGTCTAATCATGAGCCGACCTTCTTATTTCCGTGAAATGCTCATGGGTAACATTGCCACCACTGGTCACCACACCAAGGAAGTGTCCCTTAATTAGTCTCTTGAAAGAAAAAGAAATAAATAATACAAGATAAAAGGCACGAATGGGATTGGAAACATTTGCATCCATGAAAAGGTGCAACTCACCCTCTTCATAGGCACCCACAGGTAATCCATATATTTTCCTGCTATCACTGCACCCATTGCCCATACATCCCTTACCACCTCATCCACTCACATGGCCTGGATTTGACTTCACCTGGGAACATCCCACATCCATTGAGCATTAGCTCAATAGGACGTCCTAGAATCCCCTCCAAACTTGGATTGTAGAATAACATAACGCCTTTGAGCACTTGTCCGGGTAAAAGGCGTTTCATGCACATGTTTAAATAACTTGATGATTAGATGTGATTGACATTTCTATGATCGATGTGACTTATGAGCCCATGGAGGGCGTATTTTTTGATGTTGCAGGGCCACACCCGACGGAAAAGTACATATGGGAAGATGATTAGTTTGAACCTCCATAGGGATAAAATCCCACCTGATGGATGCTGAGACCTCAACCAGGGGCAGAGGTAGATCAAGGGATTGCACCAGAGAGAGAGGATGACGTTTCACCAAGGGCATCATGGCATGCTTAGACCCAGGGGGGTTGTGTCCTTTACACCATGATGTATTCCTTGGAAGGCCCATGACATCACCCAGGTCACCCAGGTCACCCATGATATCACCCAATGTTTTGGATGTTTTGGAGGCAGTTGTGTGCCAAGTGGCAGGTCTTGCAGGATCTTGAGGCCCAAGGAGGCCTAACATTTTGCTCCAGGAGGCCAACGTTGCCCAAAAAGGAACTAACGACACCCTAAAAGGGAATGAAATCATCTTTACAGTTTGATTTAGGGTTTTATTATGATATTTAATGTAAAAACTGGATATTATGTGTAACTGGCCATGTCGACATTTTTGACCTAATTCTAGTCATTGTAACTCTATAAATAAGGGGAAAATCACTCTAATTTTTCATCATCTTTCAATCACACTGGTGAGGACTGAAATTTGCACCCTCCTTAGGGTTTCTTGGCTGAAATTTTAGGCACACTTGTTGAGGAAGGCTAAATCTTGGAGCATTTTGACAAGTTTCTCAGTGGATGTGTTCAACTAGGGTTTTTCTTGATTATTCTTGATGAATGTAAGTGATATTTTTGCAATTCTTCTTAATTAAATGGTCATAGTTTAATTCTCTTGAATTTACATTAAATATTATGAAATTTCTTGTCTAAACCCTAGGAATACTATCACATGCTATTTTCCTAGCTTCAAAAGCCTTCACCTACTAGATCCTATCAGAAGGCCATTTTTCTTGAAGCATGTGCTAAGGCCTTGCCATTGCGACACCTTAAGTATCCATTGCTTCATATTAGCTGATGTTTTGCTCCATATTTGAGTTAAGGAGGGAGGAAATTATACTAAGGCCTAGGGTTTGATAATTGGAGCCTTGGGTTACCAACACTCCAATCTATCAATCTCTCTTGTCCTTGACTCTCCTACTATTATTTTCTTCAACATTTTCTGCCATATTCATTGCATCCATTTTCCCTAAAGCACTAGTCTAAGTCCTCCTTTGAGTAATTAATCAAAACAACCATCAAAACCTATTCTTTGAGCAACCTACTAACACTTTATAACCCTAGAATAGCCTAACCTAATGGCTATATTGCTGTTGTTACTAAAGTGAGCTACAAACATTACATGAAACATTAAAAGCTTATAAAAGCAATTGCAAAGGCTGATTTATACATTGTCTTGTTTGCTTCTAACACATGCTAGTATTATGATTTCAATGGTTAGTGATTCTTAGTCATTTTGAAGCTATTTCAAGGCATTTAATGTGAAGTATTGCCCTATAAATATTTCTGTTATAATTTTATGTTTACTTCATCATATTCAACAAATTTATTTTATCGAGAAAGTCTATGGTTTTATGAAGTGCTAACTAGCAAGTGTACTTGCAAATATATATAGTTTCTTGTTGATTTTTTCTGGGTAGGTACACTTTGATACATTATCATTTTATTGGTTATAAAATCGTGACTTTATGATCAGGGGTGACTTGTGAGAGGGGATCCTTATATTTACTTTTTGACCTTTCCTTCTTGAACCCCGAGGTCATAGGGGACATCTCCCCTGGGCCTACCACCCTAAATAGAAAGAGACATCCTATTGAGGTGACAATGATAGGATTAGTCTCTAGTTATGCTAATTTTCTCTCCTTTAACTTTTCCTTCGATCAAAGTACAGATTGCGTGATAACATTTTGGCACCATTGCTGGGGAAGACTGAGTCAATATTCCTCAAATGACACTTTTTTCGGTAAGCCTTTATCCAAAGAATGTTTTTACAAGATTACCTGGTGACTCCACTGAGGGTGATTCGCTCATTCCTTTGATAATTTCAAGAAAATTGTCTGGCGACTCCACTAATGACGAAGCGAACCATGACTTTTCAATGGGACCCATGAAATTTCAAACCTTTAGAAATGAGTAAAATCCTGGGATACCCTCGACAAATTCCCCCGAAGTACGAGAAATGGCTCCCTAGATTCACTGGTAGTGATGGGGAGAGAGACGAATATCACATGGGTGATTTTTGGGCTTTCTTTCAACTCCATCCTATCAATGATGATGCTGAAGATTTGGGAATGAATATTTCATCTGCCACTCTTGATGGTAATGCTAGGAAATGGTATGACAATCTCCCTGATTTTAGCATCACACCTATGGACCAATTATAAGAAACCTTTCTCAAAAGATGGGGTATTAAATTGGAAGATATCCAAACATTACTGAAAAGAGCCGAATATGTAAAACAAACTGAGAATGAGACCGTTAGAGATTTCCAAGGTAGGTTTGAGAGATTTCTATATTAGATTCCTAGAATCCATTATCCCGGAGACAAGTTCCTTGTGTATATCTATACCAATGCACTCTTAGTGCATTTAGGGTTCCTCATAAATAAAAAGGGGCCAAAAACAATCAATGATGCCTATTACATGACCATGCAAATTGAGGAGAATATCTCTTTGTCCAAGGGAAAACACATCTTCTCTCTAGGAACCAAAGTTGATGACCCCAAAGGTACACCAGACACTCTTAGTTTGGAGAGATTAGTTACCCTTGAGATCTTTACTGCTGATTTCCAAGAAGAAGGAGAACAAATCATCGATCAACAAGAGTCTGAGGGGAAATATATTGATGATGTTTTCCAAATCCACAAGGAAGAGCAAAGGACTAATGATAATGAAGATGTAGTTGAGGAGCTGGAACTTGAACACGATGATGAAGTATCAATATGTGTTCCTACCTTTGATGAATCCATTCACGAGCCATTTCCCCTTACAAAAGAAGAAGATGACGAGGTTAGTCAATTTACTTTTCAGGATCTTGATGATGTTTTATGATTCATAGAAGGAAGAAGAATTGGAACCCTCGGGAAAGGTAGATATTCCTTGTTGTACAATTAAATATGTATGACTAACTCATGAGGATAAAACAATGATGCATGTTTAATATAACCAAGTCCTTGAAGCTCTTGCACAAGAAGAAATAAACATGGTAAGTTACCTTCCTTTCCAAAATTTTGATGATTCTTTACTTTATGATTTGGAAAGTGAAGAGGAGCTAGATGAGCCATTGAATGCTTTGAATCCTTCATGTTATGATACAAGTAGTGACATAGTTGATATTGATGAGTTCATACGTGTTGGAAGGCATAATTGGGATGTGATCGGTTCTAATAAGGATCCCATTTACAACACTGAAGTTCATTTCTAGAGGTTTCCTTTGCAACCATCATATGAGGTTACTAATTTTTACAATTGGAAACTAGGGAAAGATGTAATTACATATACTTTTCAAACACCCAGAGATGACCTAGTCCTATGTTCTCCTAATGATTTTCGATCATACCTTGAGGATTTTGATGAGTAACCCTCTGAGAATTTGGATTTATTCTATGAAGAAAATTATCAACCATCATTTTTCTCAGATCCTGATGAGAGTAAGGAAGTTGCTTGCCTGCAATAGGACACTTGCGATAAGATTTTCCACCTCCCTTTGATTACTTTACCTCGATATGTCACTAAGGGTATGATTTGGAAACATGTCCCTTATCCCAAGTTCTCTGTAGGACAAGGAATCCTTTTGTTTTTTAGGGGAGGGTTGCGTACTTTAAGAAGAAGCTTATTATCACAATCTTCTAGATCCCCCTTGAGGAATGGCCAGTCATCCTTTTGGTTCTTGCTAATCCCTTCCAGGGCCCCAATTTGTGAAGACGTCCGAGGTAGCCAACATTCAGACTCCTTGAGTCGATATTTTGAACCTTTGAATTTTCACAATCCTTTTATGAGATGGATTGAGAACTTTCGTGAGAGCATGACTTGGCACCGATTTTTCCCTCTCACCTGCCTCCATGAGCTAGACCTTACAATTTCCAATGATACAATACATTTTATAACTCATGTTATTTTTGTGCTTAACTTATCACTGCTTTGGTTTATGATGAAGCACATAGGCAGGTATCGGGAGACCTTGTTAGGATGGTTTCAATGGTTGTTTGACTACAACTAGCATTCAACCAACATGTAAGTAGAGGTATGTAGGTAGGAATTTGCATTCATTGTATATACTTTTTTTGCATTTCATGCTAGAATAGCTTGTATTTCTATTTTGTAATATGATTTATTTCATCTTCTGTATTATATAT
>ML789110.1:144295-170943 GCA_009831015.1 Picea engelmannii | reverse complement strand
ATATATATATATATATATATATGAGCCGGGGGTGATATCACCACCCCAAATGATTACTAATAGTCTTATGTTGAGATCAAGAAGGTTACAGGTTATGCCAGAGATGTTGAGGTTCTCATGCACTCTACGGTGAGAAAATGTCCCCGAGTTGGAGCCAGATGTTATCCCCTAGCCTAGGGATAACTAAGGAGATTATGTCTCGAGGCCCACAGGTCCTAGACATGACATACCGAGAGAAAGATTGACTTGAGCATGGCCATGGAGGGCTCATCCTTTCCTTCTTCAATGCCTCCACTTTGTCAGTAGAAACAACATCCATCACACCGTATAAATGGGTCCATGAGGTAATGATTCAGGGTATCATGGTATGTGTCACTCTGATTCTCAAAACTTTTGAACATGTGCATTTAATTATTTTTTCTTCTAGTGTGTGCTTGGACCTTATGCATTTCCACTTGACCACACCTGGGGGGAAAAACATGATGGCCTAGTAAGCTAGTTCCCATAGGGTTTGAGTTTCCACTGGGGGGATTCACGAAAGGCCATCATTCGCTCCCACCATACTTACCACTTTACATATTTTTCCCACACATCCTATTTATTACACTGGTCTGGGAATTGGGTTGGAGAAATATCTAAGGGTTGTACCTTACCTTGTCGAAAAAAGGGGCTAAAGGACGAGAGGGTAAAAGTAGCTGGAAAAATATAAAATCCAAAAGAATGAAACCTTGATATGCTTCACCCAATGATCCCCTAGAAATCAATAAAAAGATTCTCAAAAAGAAACAGAGGGACCCATAAAAAGTAATAAACCAAGACCTAGTTGGAAGATAGGGGGTCTCATCATAAGCCAACTTATTAGGTCCATGGGAATGTAGCGGTATGACACTACCAAAAAATGGTCACCATGCCAGGTTAGTGGCTCTTGGTGGCATATCCAAGAGAAAGGGGTCTCATCATGAGCCAACCTTCTTATTTCCATGAAATGCTTGTGGGTAACATTGCCACCACTGGTCACCACGCTAGGGAAGTGTCCTCTAATTAGTTTCTTGAAAGAAAAATCAATAAAGAATAAAAGATAAAAGGCATGAATGGGATTGAAAACATTTGCATCCATGACAAGGTGAAACTCACCCTCTTTAGAGGTTCCCACATGTAAGCCATACATTTCCCTGCTATAACTGCACCCATTGCCCAGAAATCCCTTACCATCACATCCACTAACATGGCCTGGATTTGACTTCACTCGGGAAAATCCCACATCCAATGAGCATTAACCCAATAGGACGTCCTGGCATCCCCTCCAAACTTGGCTTTTAGAATAGCAT
Organism: Picea engelmannii; assembly: GCA_009831015.1. Classification (NCBI taxonomy): domain Eukaryota; kingdom Viridiplantae; phylum Streptophyta; class Pinopsida; order Pinales; family Pinaceae; genus Picea; species Picea engelmannii. The sequence goes on along the minus strand of ML789110.1, from coordinate 169,615 downwards.
AACATCTTTGAGAACTTGTTCGGGTAAAAGGGGTTTCATGCACATGTTTAAATAACTTTATGATTAGATGTGATTGACATTGCTATGACCACTATGATTTATGAGCCCATGGAGGGTGTATTTGTTGATGTTGTAGGGCCACACCCGATGGATAGGTACATATAGGGAGATGATTAGTTCAGACCTCCATAGGGATAAAATCCCACCTGATGGATGCTGAGACCCCAGGCAGGGGTAGAGACAGATCAGGGGATTACACCAGAGAGACAGAGGATGGCGTTTCACCAAGGGAATCCTGGCAGGCTTGGACCCAGGGGGGTTGTTTCCTTTACACCATGACATAGGCCTTGGAATGCCCATGATGTCACCCAGGTCACCCATGATGTCATCCAACATTTTGGATGTTTTGGAGGCAGTTGTGTGCCAAGTGGCACGTGTGGCAGGATCCTAAGGCCCAAGGAGGCCTAACGTTTTTCTCCAGGACGCCAACGTTGCCCAAAAAGGGACTAATGTCACCCTAAAAGGGAATCACGTCATATTTATAGCTTGATTTAGGGTTTTATTATGACATTTAATGTAAAAACTAGATATTATGTGTAAATGGCCATGTCGGCCTTTTTGACTTAATTCTGGTCATTGTAACTCTATAAATAAGGCGAAAATCATTCTAATTTTTCATCATCTTTCACTCACACTGGTGAGGACTAAAATTTTCACCCTCCTTAGGGTTTCTTGGCTGAAATTTTAGGTGCACTTGTTGAGGAAGGCTAAATCTTGGTGTATTTTGACAAGTTTCTGGGTGGAAGTGTTCAACTAGGGTTTTTCTTGATTATTCTTGATGAATGTAAGTGATATTTCTGCAATTCTTCTTAATTGAATGGTTATAGTTTATTTCTCCTGAATTTACATCAAATATTATGAAATTGCTTGACTAAACCCTAGGAAGACTAGCGCATATTATTTTCCTAGCTTCAAAAGCCTTCTCCTACTAGATCTGGTCAAAAGGTCATTTTTCTTGAAGCATGTGCTAAGGCCTTGCCATTGCAACACCTTAAGTATCCATTGCTTCATCTTAGTTGATTTTTTTCTTCATCTTTGAGTTAATGAGGGGGGAAATTCTACTAAGGCCTAGGGTTACCTACACCTTAGTAGCTAGTTTCCCCTAGGGTTTGATAATTGGAGCCTTGGGTTACCAACACTCCAATCTATCAATCTCTCTTGTCCTTGACTCTCCTACTATCATTTTCTTCAACATTTTCTGCCATATTCATTGACTCCATTTTCCCTAAAGAAATAGTCTAAGTCCTCCTTTGAGTAATTGATCAAAACAACCATCAAAACCTATTCTTTGAGAAAACTACTAACACTTTCTAACCCTAGAATAGCCTAACCTACTGACTATATTGCTTCTGTTACTAAAGTAAGCTACAACCATTAAATGCAACATTAAAATCTTATAAAAGCAATTGAAAAGGCTGATTTATACATTGTCTTGTTTGCTTCTAACAAATTCTAGTATTATGATTTCAATGGTTAGTGATTCTTAGTCATTTTGAAGCTATTTCAAGGCATTTAATGTGAAGTATTTCCCTATAAATATTGATGTTATAATTTTATGTTTACTTCATCATATTCATCAAATTTCTTTTATCGAGAAAGTCTATGGTTTTATGAAGTGCTAACCAGAAAGTGTACTTGCAAATATATATAGTTTCTTGTTGCTTTGTTCTAGGCATGTACACTTTGATACATTATCATTTCATTAGTTATAAAACGAGGACTTTCTGATCGGTGGTGACTTGTGAGAGGGGATCCTTATCTTTCCTTTTTGACCTTGCCTTCTTGAACCCCCAGGTCACAGGGGACATATCCTCTGGGCCTACCACCCTAAATAGAAAGAGACATCCTATTGAGGTGAGAATGATAGGATTAGTCTTCAGTTTCTCCAATTTGATCTCCTTTAACGTTTCCTTCTATCAAAGTACAAATTGCGTGATAACAGGCCCTTACATCATCAAGAAGAAGTCTGACAAAGAAAGGTACTATCTGACAACATTATACGAGAGAAAGATGCCACTACCAGTAGATGGGTCTCTTCTCCAACCTCACATCCAGGTCACATGACTTCTTCAGGGCCTATGCCCCAGGTAAGTAGGTAAGTCATCTTGATTCCCTACATTTTCATCTTGATTTCTCATATTAGTTTAGATTCATTTCATTCTCATTTTTCTCTACTTGTATATTTATTTCAAGTTTAGTTTATAAATTTGACCCTACACCCTTTGAGAATGAAAAATTCATTGCACAACATCTTGAAGCAAGAAATTCTTCTTTTCCAATGGTGAAACTAACATGCAATTGAAATATACATTATATCTGTTTCTCTTCCTAGGTGTACTTCTAACAGAGATTCAAAACATATCAACAACAATATAATGTAAAAGATAGTAATAAATGTCTGGAGCAAACTCCAATTAAAAGACCATGCCATCTCTGCATCCTTAATTCTATGGTCTATTAGTGGAAATAAACTCACAAATTTTATCGGTGGGTCTTAGGACCCATATCTAAATGGAATAAGCATATCTAAGGAATATGAAACAAAATCAAAATACTTATCAATGGGTTTGGGTAATGATATCTAACTGAAAGTAATGTTCTTGAAAATAGTAGCCAAGATACACCTCTGCTTTATTAGAGCATCTTTCCCTTAACATATTGCTGGTATCTTCAATGTGTTTCTAGAATCCTTTTAACTCAGATGTTTTCTACAATAGATAGCAGTTTTCATATAGCTCAAAACTTGTGTATTTAAAAGCATTCTTAGATGAAGAAAACTAAATGCATTAGTTAGTAGAATAAGTTAGAATGATGTTTTCTCACTTCTGCTCAATGGGAAGGCTTCAAGAGTGTTTTGTTCTATCCATAATAGAAATTAAATGCATGCAGATAACAACCATGAAAAAACTTAGTGCTAATGTACATTATTTCAGCATAATAAGTAAGCATAGAAAGAAAGACATGGCCAACTTGTTCAATTTGATAGCAAAAGAAAATAGCTGAAAATAGGTCAACATTACCAATGAAGTCAACAACCTCATTGAAAGGTAAAGTTTGTTCTTCTTTAAGGCAATGATAAGTGAAATAATTCTTATATAGATTTTGGCACTTGGGCATTGTTTCTAATTACCAATGAAGTCAAAATTATTTGAGAGAGCATTAATATGATCCAAGGGTGTGATAAAGGCAATGTTGTTTTGACTTCGTAAATACAAGTTTAGAGGGCCACTTCTCACATGCAGATAAATCAAGAAAAGTTTTTATAAAATTTGGAATGAAATTTTGCAGTTGTCCATGGCATTGTTTTTAATTAATTCCAGCAAAAGGCTCAAACCCCTGAAGTTGCTCACATGTGAACTTAGCTGATAACGACCTTATAAATATTAGTTTGACATTCAATTTTGTGAATGTGATTTCATTGCTATCAAATTAGTATGTGTGATATACACTTTGGCATTGGGCTAGTGGTATAATTTATCATTATCATAGCTAAAATGATGATTCACATGTCAAATTGACTTTGAATATATAGAGGTAGAAAATGCTTTACATTTGGACATTTAGCATGTGACAAAATAAACTAAAATAATTTATGGGAGAACATCCTAAGACAACTGTGATGTTCATTGAAATTAATATCATTATGGGAGAACATCCTTAGACAACTGTGATGTCCTGTAGGTTCAACAAACTGTTCTTCTCTTTCCTATGTGGAAATCTGCTTAGCCTTGCCTTTTCCTTTATCTTTCTTGGCAATTTGAATGGGCAAGGGCTCTTTGAAAACAAGGGCAATATGCTAAGAACCGAAATGAACAACAAGCCTGTCATAACACAAAAATGAGGCATTACTTAGATTATTCATTAATCAACTTCCTTCATTAGCAAGCCTAGATGAAGAAGTTTCATTCTGGTGGTTTCTTATCTAGACTGCTATTTTTGTTAGGGTCTCTGCTATATGCACAAGGCTCCCAAACAATTTTGGTTGTTGGTACTAGAGAATCATTTGTTGTGCACATTATCACATAATTAATGTATTCTGTCATTGGGGTTTGAGGATTATATTACATGCATGCAAATGCCAAATGGTTAATATAATTGAATTGAGGAGTATATTCTCATAGGCATTGGGTCATATCACAAGAATTCACTTGCATTCACAATTGGAATTTTGTTGTGGACTTTCCAATCTTGAAGCCAACCTTGTGGACAAGTTCCAAGAAAGGGTGAACTGAAAAATTCATACAGGATCTAGTCCCATATTTGGAAAATGCCAAATAGGTAGAAATTAGATGTCCACAATAACATAATTGAATAAATATCATAATATGTGCCATCTAAAAGATAGATTCTTACCATCAAATAATATACAAGAATGTTAACATCTTGGTGAATAACTACCATTGGGAACATATTCCCACACAACAAGGGCACTTATCAGGGGAAACAACAAAACAAGAAAAACATAAGTTTATTGAGAGGCTTCTCATTTGTATGGATCAAGGGTCAACTGAACATGGAATTAGAATTTAAGAGAAGCTAGTTTTAAAAGCCTACTTAGATGGCTAACAAGATCCTCATCACCTGCTGTTAAATACCAAAAGATGTGTTAAATTAATCCAAGCAATGAAAAATCATATTAAGTTTTGCATTTAATTGAACCTATTAAATTCAAATCAATAAATACTCTCAGAAGATTTGGAAAATTTGATTTGAATTGAGACATTCTGCATTACCATCATCAACAAAACCACAACATTAATGAGAGAAAAAGATTCCTGGAACATATGAATAGTTCATTATTATTAATCATGAAGCAGATCTCTTCCAGTCATTCAAATAAAATTTTGCAGCTAAATGGTCAGATGAATCACAAACTCTTTGTCTCTACAAATAATTAATCATAACAAGGAATATGCATATCCTTAAAATTGATTTAGGTTTCAAGTTAGTTTCCCATTGACTTAGGTCATTAATCATTTATAAAGTTTGCAGCCTCTCCCAATTTGAAATTCAACAATTGAGTAATAGTGAAACATAATACCATTATCTATACATTCCCAACTTAAAAGCCCTAAAAAATAACTCAGCTACAAACTACTAGTACATAAAAATATCAAAGGGTCCATTGCCAACAATTCTTTCCAGTGTATATAATAAGACATTGAACACTTCCATTCATCTGGGAAGCCTTGAAAGCTAGAGTGACATCTGGATTACCAATGCCAGGACACTTATTCACAGATGGCATGGACAACATGACTGTAAAATTAAAATATACATAAGAAAATAATTTGAATAATTGCATAGGACATGCATCTCTCCTGGGAAAATTTTAAATCTCTCTTGCATATACTACCACAAAAAAAGTAAAGTTCAATATACATCATATTTTTCGTGCATCCAAATCATTCATTTCGCCATTTTGATCACTATGATGAGGTTCTGATGATTCCCCCGTACATGAACTTGGACCATTCTCTATACCTGCAAAACACAGACTTTTGTAAAACTAAACTGATGTAGAATCCTTGCTCTTTAACATAGTAAGTGATTTCCATCTTACAAACCTTTCAAACTTGAATCATGCACATGTTGAAGAGGATCCAGAGAAGTGGGTTGAGAAGAAGCCCTAAAGACTGCAGAAAAAATCCACAAAATTACACATAAGATTAGCTTTGACAGGGTAATAACCACTTCAATTTCAACTATAATGCTTTAATCACAAGAAAAGTAAAATCAAGAACTATGTGGGAAGAAGTAACTTTTCTACTAAAAATGGATGCATGGTCTATAACTGATAAATTATAAAGCAAGAGGAAAAAAATCATAGATGTATCGACAAAATAAAGAATGGCTATAACAGGCAGAAGTAAATTTTATAAAAAGCAGTGAACAAGTAGTCAAGACTCTGTTCTTTAACAGTGTCCTCATGAGAAGATAAGCACGTCATGTTAACCTTGCCACAAGTTAGCCAGAGAAGTGGGTTCATGCACTTGCTGAAGAGGAGCCAGAGAAGTGGGTTGAGAAAAATCCATAAATACTACAAAGAAGTGGGTTTATCATTGTATTTCAAGGTTAATTATTGTCCAAAGGTTGCAGAGGTTAATCTTCATGCTAATGGTATATTTAAAGGACTTAATACATTGTCTTGATGCATTATTTACACAGTTCATTCATCCATTATTGACTAGCATTTATAAGGTTCATCTTGGCTCTGTTTTTGGAAATTCAAATATGAGATAAACTTATATTGAGGGCTATTTTAATTCTCTGGTGAAAAGAGAAACATCACAATTGAAGAAATTGAGTACAAAGTGCTCTTTTCGGTGCTTTGAACTCTGATTTGGAGCTTTATATAATTTTCATGATTAGATGCCAATCCCATAGCCTCATACATGATAGAATCTTATGGAAACTCTACAACCCTTCCAACCCCGAAATGGAGAAAACTATTGTTTCCCTCTTTTCTTTTTCTTGTTATTCTTCCCAGATTCTTGCTTGTTGATGTTCTTAAATTCTAGAAAAGATGGAAAGTTCTTCCTCAAAAATATATAGGGGTTGGGAATGGTTCATATATATTATCCCAATTTCTATTTATTCCTTCAGCTTTGGCCCAGGTCTGAGGGTTAACTATTCCACCTAAACTTCGTACACTGGCACCCAAAGATTTGGCACATGTAATAACCAATCTCCTATTTTTAAGGCACTGTTTCTACAAAAGAAAAGACATGTGTGCCACTTTGAATATTTTCTATTCTTGGGCCTATTCGAGAGATCCTCTTGATTTGATGGAACTTTGAACCTTATCTGACCAATTCCTATGAAATGGAATTCTACAACTAGTTTTCAGCGCACATAGTGGAATTTTTCTGTTTTGCGCTGAAAACTTAGTTGTATACTCTGTTTTTGCCTTTCTTGCATGCTTGATTGATTTCTGGAAGTCTTTGCAGCTGAAGAAGAGTTGGAGAAACCTTCCCTAAACATCATTGTCAGATGAGCTATGGTTACTTTTAGTACTTACCAAACCATCATCTAAACTAATTGCTTGAGCCTTAGATTCCCTTTTTATTTTTTCTTCCTATCCTCCATAGTTTAGTTCCTTCATAAATATCCCAACAAGATTTTCACATTGATCTCTCAAATGAATGGCATGTCTGGAGCATGAACAATGAATTTGAATTGGCCAAGAGAATTTATATCTTTCAGAATCAGACTTCTTCCCTGGCTTGTTAAAGTCTCTTCCCATTAGTCATTGATATTTGTCAACATTTGATGCCTCACCCTTAATTAATATGCTTACAAGACAATTAATATGCTTACAAGACTGTTCCAGACTTGGTACCAAACCCAATATTGTCACTTTTGCATCCTTATCGAATGTCCATAAGTGCCCAAACATCCGCAACTGCAAGATAAGATGACTTAAGGTTCATAATAATCTGATTTCTATCATCTAAAATTTTGATGGTGCACTTTTGAGTGCCAACACTCACAACATTAGCAATAGACATCAATCACATAACTTATCTCTTTTTGGCTATCACTCTCCTTTAAGTGTGCATGCATACCCCAACCATATACTTATGGATTCTTTGAAGCTACTCTCAAGGCAATGCATGAATTTTCAAGGCAAGGCAAGACATGTCAAGGCAAGGCATGGCTTGTCAAGGCAAGGCATGGCATGTCAAGGCAAGGCAAGGCATGGCATGTCAAGGCAAGGCAAGGCATGGAATGTCAAGGCAAGGCATGCCATTTCAAGGCAAGGTATGTCAATGCAAGGTAAGGTCTGTCAATCAAGTTAGGAAATTGAGGCTTTAGGTGAGGTCGTTGGAGGATCCCCTAAACTTTACAAGGTTTTATAATTCAGTGAAAGATTCACCAATATTTTACAAGATTTTATAATTCAGTGAAATATTCACCAATATTTTATAAGATTATATAATTGACTAAAAGATTCGACAAAAAATTATATATGCATTTTATATTATTGATAAAATAGCCTTCAATTTTCCTATGTATCATGGGGATTCGCCCATTTATTATACATATAAATTTAGGGGNGGGGGGGGGGGGTTCTTAAAATCACCCCTGGTAAGTGGTCTTCCATGGGAATGGGTTTGATACTAGGAACTCCCTTGATGAGCCATTTTATCGTTCCCGACCATACTTACCACTTTCCATCATTATTCCCCTCCATTTCTTTATCTCTTGGGATTCTAGGGTGTATTGACCCAAGAAGGGGTTGTCCCTCATTCTATGGGAAGAAGGGGCTGAAGGACCAAAGGGGTTTATGTTGGGTAAAATATAAAATCCTTGTATAAACCTTCCATATGCTTTTCCCAGGGATCACCCAAGAAAGAAATGAAACACTTATATTTGAGTAAAGGGGACCCACAATATAATAAAAAATGATTAAAAGGTTAGATGAAGGATAGGAGGTCTCATCACGAGTTGACCTATCACGTCCATGAGTGTCTAGTGGTATGACATTTCCATCATCTGGTCACCAAACTAGGGTAATGGCTCTGAGTTGCATGGCTGAGAGAAAGGGGGTCTCATCATGAGCCAACCTTCTCATTTCCACTAGGTGTTTGTGTGTGACAATGCCATCATTTGGTCACCATGCCAATGAAGCGACCTTCAATCTCTCCTTATTCTATATTAAAAGAAAATACAAACAAAGAAAGATAAAAGAAAATTGATGGGATTGGAAAAAATGCATTTGCGGACGAAGGTACCATGCACCCTCTACAAACGCACCCATGAATCAGACACTACAACCCCTTGTATGTCATGATCCCTATGCCCATTGAGTATTGACCCCAATCACTTCATCCACTTTACATGGCTTAGAGAGGGATATCTTGGAAGCTCTTCTTGACCTAGGGAAAGATCTACCCAATAGAACACCTTGTCAACCCTCCCATATTCAAGCTTGACAATTCACATAGTGTCTTTGGAAAATTAATTGTTTGATATAATGATATTTGATGCACATGATTAGATGACTTATTTATTGATTTGATTCACTTATCATGATGTTATGACTTGATATCCTTGGAGGGCGTGCTCATTTTTCTTTGCAGGACCTAGTTGGTGGACAGTTTTGGGAGACCAAGCCTAGCTTGGGATTCCATGGGGTTACAAGCCCACAAGTTGGATGATAGGGGCCCACATATTAGATGAGAGATATCAGACTTGGAAGGCCTTGATGATGACTTGGACGACATATCCCAACCCTCACTTGCTAATCGATTTTCCCAGGAGGGGAAAATGTCATATTTTTGAGCTTGACGTCAAGCTTGGGGGGCTAGGGAATGGTGATGATGTGCCACTCATCTGACACATGAACGTTTTTAGGGAAAGAGGGTATTCACCATGATGAGAGTGTGTAGATGCTTGAAATTTGGCCTTTTGAGGCCTACCCATGCTTCTCCAACATCAACGACTTCTTCAATGTGGAAAAACGTCCCCTAAAGGGGAGATGTCCTTCTAAAATTAGGGTTTTCTTATGTGCAAAAGTAAATTTTAGATGAATTAATTTGTAAAGGGGGAAAGATTAGGGCCGTTTACCCCTAATCTTGTGTTTTACCCCTTAATTTGTGGACAAGTCACCTTGGTGACATTTGTATAAATTAGAGATCATAAGATCTCATTTTATCATAACTCTCCTCATTGTGAGAGGACTTGATCTGAAATTTTATCCATATTTGGTAAGATTGTCTCTTTTAGATTTTGTTTATGGCTATATATTAATGAATGGTTGGTAGAAAAAGCAAGCCTTGGATGATGTTTTCTAGCTCTTATGGTGGATTATCTTGGCATTTCTCTTGATATTGGTATGGTATTTTGCTATTATGCTATAATTTTTTCAAGCCAAGTATTGTTATGCTAGGAGATAGGTGGGAAGTATAAGTGCATACACCCCCACCATAATATTCCTCATTTTATTGCTTCATCTCGTTGATTATAAAAGTGTTTTCTAAGAGAAGTATAAGGGCATACACCCTCTTAGATTAAACCCTATATAGAGAAACTTTCCTTGGGAAGTAAAAGGGATTACACCCCCAAGCAGGTAGATTCTCTATATCTTTTTTATTTGAATCCATTAACCCAATAGTAAAGGCACTAGTCATACTTTTTTGCATTGGAGATATAAAATCATTGAATTGGGAAACACAATTTTTGATCTTTTGAAAGGTTTCTTGATTGAAGCTGATTTGCCTCATTGAGAGGAGTATTCCCCTACTAGGGAATCCCCTCTCTCCCATTAATTTTATTTCTGTTAAACACCCTAACCTACAACCATTATAGCTGATCTAACCTAGATAAACTACTAGCCATAACTCCTAAACTAACCCTAGACTATCTTCTAAATTTTCCTCACTTACTCTACTAACTAGGGAACACCTTTTGGGCTAGTTCTTGACACTTTTACATGGTTGATTTTTATGATGCATTCCATTGAATGCTACAACCATAAGGCTGCAATTTTCTAAAAAAAATACATGTTTACAACAACCTTCTTCTCTTGCTTCTTAAGTGCCATTTTTCAACCTATATTCATTGCTAATCTTAATGCTGATTTACTTAACTAGTTTAGATCTTTGTATGCTGATTTAGATGTTTTATTTTCTGATATAAACTGTCATATACTGATGCACATTAGGGACATCAAGCCTAACTTTATGATCCATACTAACATATATTATTGCAAGTTGAATTTCCTTGTGTCTCGGGCATGTACAATCACCCAGAGAAGTACTATACCTACGGGGAAACAATTAATTGAATTACAAGGCATATCTTCCAAAGTTTAATTCCACTTATAGTTGACCTCTAGGGGCTTCACTTCCATTTCTTTCCATCTCTGTCTCAATCCCCCTAGGGTCACCAAGATCGCCTCCCTAGAGTGACCTAGTTACCCTTGAAGTGCGAGACCTAGATCGAGGTGACATTGGGTGTCGGATTCCAAAGTTGGAGAACTTTCTTTGTGGTTGGGTCAGGATTTTCCCAACCTACAACTTGCGCTATAACATTTTGGCATCGTTTCTGGGGAATATTTTGAATCTTTTTCGTACCCTAACGACACTTTGGTAAGCTATCCCAAATCCTTTCCCTTAGCTTTCCTGGCGACTCCACACGAGGGACGTTCCCTTTCCAACTTTCTTGATGAGTTCATTTTGAAACTAATCTGGCAACTCCACCTTTCGAGAATCCTTCTTTCCCCAAACCTTTCCTCCCTAGTAGGTTAAATCCTTATAAGGTTTACCAAATAAGGCCTCCTATCAAGCCTCTCGTTGCTAAAACCCTTTTCCATAACACCCTCCCTCTTGTTCCAATGACTCACCCTTGGGCAAGGGACCTCTACAAACCCCTTAACATGGCCAATATCCAAGGTTACCCTAACAAAATGCCAACAAAAGTCAACAAGTGGTTTCCAAAGTTCTCATGAAACAATGTGATAACTGTCCAAGACCACATTTATGTCATGTGCCAAGATATGGACAATGCAGGTATTGATCATGAAGATGTGGCCATGAGACTATTCTCTTCATCATTGAATGAAGAATCCATTGATTGGTTGAGAAGTCTCCCTGATAATCATATCATGACCTATGATGATTTTTCCACCTTATTCAAGAACAGATGGTCGAGAAAAGAAGACGGGGGGACATTTGGGACTCATTTCAATCAAATAAAGAAAAAGGAGAATGAAATGGTAAATGGATTCATTTCAAGATTTGACAGGTTGTACAATCAAATTCCAACAGATTACCATCCTACAACATCATCAATTCATATCCTTTACTTGAATTCCTTTGAAGGAAAGTTCTGATACATTCTTAAAAATAACAATTCCATGTCATTGGCAGAGGCTAAAGAGTCCAATATTTACATTGAAGAAAATCTTCTTGATTAAGATATAAAACCTTTTTAGTGCCCTTGTAACAAGACATAATCAAGGACGAAGGTTTCCAATAGAAGTGTTCATGATCCAATTTCTCTCCTGACTAAGAAGATAGACCAAATGAATACTCAGTTTGTTCAGGTGAAAAATCAACTTATGAACCGTATGAATACATTGGAAAGAAATCAATCTGCTCCCAGAACTCAGTTTTCCAAACAACAGAGAGATGCCACTGGTTGGAAACCAAGACCTCAACAAGAGGAAAAGGCCCCAGATACTTTGAAACCTGTTGGGATAGTTGATGTATAAGCTTGGTGTCTCCCATGCTAAGAACCCCATAGGGAAGATGAGTGCCCCCGACAAGACAAAGATTATCCTGACGATATAAACTTCATGATTTGAAATCTCAATGATGAACATGTTACTCAAGAACATATCAATGAAGCTAGAAGAATAGGAGAAAGAGAGGGGAGACTCCGGGCCTTAAGTAAATTGATAGATGATCAGAAGAAGGAATCGAGGAGGAGGGAAATTCTAACCTACAGAAGAAAAAATGATTCAACCCCTCCATCACAGTTTGATACTCTTCTTCCATTAGTAGAAAAGGTGGCTCCACCACCTCCACCCGGTATGTGAGTTTATTCCTAAGCCAAATCCTATAGATGACATTGAGTTGAATATAGATGTTGAAAACATGTTTGGAAAACTGAATATGACAACCCTAATGACAAAGAAGTGTAAGATCCCTTCTGTAAAAAGGGAAATTTAAAAAATCTTATAGGTGAAAACCGAAAAGGAGGATCCTCCCATCATGTTAAACATTGTGTATCTCGATTGGCCAAGGGACACAAGCCCTACTTTCCATATTTCATTAAGAATGAATGACCTCCGTTTGAACAACTACATGCTTGATTTAGGGGCCTCAAAAAATGTCGTATAATTGAAGGTAATGAAACAACTTGGTTTGAAGACAACCTGACCTTATGGAAATGTATGTGGTATTGATTCCAGAAAGGTCAAAGTCCTCGGGGTATGTGAGGACGTTGATTGATTTTCCACATATCAACATTCTCATGGACATAGTAGTGATCGCCATTCTAGATGCTTGAGGGATGGATTTATCTAGGAGATGGTCTACTTCTCTTGGGGGTTTCCTTAGCATGTATCTCAACCATGCACACATTCCTATCGGGGATGAAACTTTTCAGATACTATACAATCGAGAGAAAGTTGATAGACATGTGATGGATCATGATGGTCCTGATTATGCCAATGAATGTGATTACAATGTACTCCCACATACCATTGAGTATGATCCATATGATCTACCTTTTATGTAGGAGGAATCAATATAAATGGTTCTTCCATGGAAAGATCAATACAAAGACAAAATTTCAAAATACCATGGGAAGGAGCGAGGGTCTATCCAAATTTTGAAGAAGGAAGATGAGAAAAATGAAGAAATCATCAAGGATATAGTCCACACAGATCCTCCACACGATAGGAGTACACCTTGTATCGATTTCAATGAATGAATACTTGTGCTCATGTGGGACAAAAGAAAGGGCAAGCCCAAATATGACTAGAAAGATAAAAATTCATGTCTTAGCCCTTACATCATCAATAAGAAGTCTAACAAAGAAAGGTAATATCTGACAATATTAGACGAGAGAAATATGCCACTACAAGTAAATGTGTCTCTTCTCCAACCTCACATATAGGTCACTTGACTTCTTCATGTCCCATGCCCCAGGTAAGTAGGAAAGTCATCTTGATTCCCTGCATTTGCATCTTGATTTATCATATTAGTTTAGATGCATTTCATTCTCATTTTTCTCTACTTGTATATTTATTTCAAGTTTACTTTATAAATTTTTGAAAAAATGCCAATTTTTTTTTTCTAGATTAGTTAGTTTTGATTGTGATCGTATGAGAACAAGGATGAGTAGGCCTTCCCGCACTTGACAGTTTGATGTTTCCTTGCAGGAACATGTCTACTAGGATATGTTGTGGTTCTCATGCACTCTACAATGAGCACATGTCCCCAAGTAGGAGCTAGATGTTATCCCCATTTTGTGTATAAGTAAGGAGATTATGTCTCGACGCCCTTAGGTTGCAGATATGGAGTGCTAAGAGACTACATGGAAAACAATACCCTTTTTCACAAATGGGAATCCCACTCACCACCACAGATGGTCATAGGTTTGCATATGGCATCCACCACATCATCTGGCTTCTTGAAGGTAGTGGGCCTTGCTCCATGAGGTACAAGTTAGTATTATGGTGAGCATGATTTCAATATTTAATCCATTTGATTACGTTGTATCTTAGATTTCTCTAGATTTCATGATATATGCTTGGACACTATGCCTTTTTCCTTGCTTTACCTTGGTGGTTGACATTGTTCCCTAGTAAGTGGTCTTCCTTGGGAATGGGTTTTCTACTAAGAACTCCCTTGATGAGCCATCATATCGTTCCTCACCATACTTACCACTTTCCATCATTATTCCCCTCCATTTCCTTATCTCTTGGGATTCTAGGCTGTATTGAACCAAGAAGGGGTTGTCCCTCATTCTATGGGAAGAAGGGGTTGAAGGCCTAAAGGGGTTGATGCTGGGTAAAATATAAAATCCTTGTATAAACCTCCCAGATGCTTCACCCAAGGATCCCCCAAGAAAGCAATGAAACTCTTATCTTTGAGTAAAGGGGACCCATAATATAATAAAGAATGCTTAAAAGGTTAGTTGAAGGATAGGAGGTCTCATCATGAGCCAACCTATCACGTCCATGAGTGTCTAGTGGTATGACATTGCCATCATCTGGTCACCAAAATAGGGTAATTTCTCTCATTTGCATGGCTGAGAGAAAGGGGATCTCATCACGAGCCAACCTTCTCATTTCCACTAGGTGTTTGTGGGTGACATTTCAATCATCTGGTCACCACGCCAGGGCAATGACATTCAATATCTCCTTATGATATATTCAAATAAAATACAAAGAAACAAAGATTAAAGGCAATTGATGGGCTTGAAAAAAATGCATTTGTGGACGAAGGTACCACACACCCTCTACAAAGGCACCCATGAATGAGACACTACAACCCCTTGTATGTCATGAGCCCTATGACCATTGAGTATTGATCCCAACCACTTCATCCACTTTACATGGCTTATAGAGGGACTTCTTGGAAGCTTTCCTTGACGTAGGGCAAGGTCTATCGAAAAGGACACCTCGTCAACCCTCCCATATTCAAGCTTGACAAGTCGCATACTGTATTTGAGGAATTAATTGTTTGATATAGTGATCTTTGATGCACATGATTATATGTATTATTTATTGATTGGATTCATATCATGATGTTATGACTTGAGATCCTTGGAAGGCAAGCTCATTTGTCTTTACACGGCCTAGTTGGTGGATAGTTTTGGGAGAACAAGCATAGATTGGGCTTCCATGGGGCTACAATCCCATAGGTTGGATTCCAGGGGCCCGCATGTCGGATGAGAGAGATCATACTTGGAAGCCTTGATGATGACTTGGACGACATATCCCAACCCTCACTTTCCAAACAATTTTCTCAGTAGGGGAAAAATGTCCTATTTTTGAGCTTGACGTCATGCTTGGGGGTCTAGGGCATGGTGGTGAGGTGTGACTCATCTGAAACATGGATGTTTTAAGGAGAATATGGTCTTCATAGTGATGAGCGTGTGTATATTCTTGATATGTGTAATTTGGAGTTCTACCCATGCTTCTCCAACACCAACGATGTCTTCAAAGTGGAAAAACTTCCCCTAAAGGGGAGACATCCTTCTAAAATTAGGGTTTTCTTATGTGCAAAAGTAAATTTTAAATGAATTACTTTGTAAAGGGGGAAATATTAGGGCTGTTGACCCCTAATCTTGTTTTTTACCCCTTAATTTGTGGACAAGTCACCTTGGTGACATTTGTATAAATAAGAGATCATAAGATCTCATTTTATAACAACTCTCCTCATTGTGAGAGGACTTGATCTAAAATTTTCTCCATATTTGGTAGGTTTGTCTCTTTTAGCTCTTTTTTATGGCTATATATTGATGAATGGTTGGTGGAAGTCTAGTGCTAGCGTTGGATGATGTTTTCTAGCTCTTATGGTGGATTATCTTGGCATTTCTCTTGATCTTGGTATGGTCTTTTACTATTATGCTATTATTTGTTCAAGTCAAGTATTGTTATGCTAGGATTTAGGTGGGAAGTATAAGGTAATACACCCCCACCATAGTCTTCATCATTTTATTGCTTCATCTAATTGATTATACAAGTGTTTTCTAAGAGAAGTATAAGGGCATACACCCTCTTAGATTAAACCCTAGCTAGAGAAACTTGCCTTAGGAAGTAAAAGGGATTACACCCCCAAGGAGGTATCTTCTCTAGATATTTTTTATTTGACTCCATTAACCCAATAGTAAATGCACTAGTTATACTTTTGTGCACTGGAGACATAAAATCATTGCCTTGGGAAACACAATTTTTGATCTTTTGAAATGTTTCTTGCTTGAAGTTGATTTGCCTCATTGAGAGGAGTCTTTCCCTACTAGGGCATCCCCTCTCTCCATTTAATTTTATTTATGTTACAAACCCTAACCTACAACCATTAGGACTGATCTAACCTAGATAAACTACTAGCCATAACTCATAAACTAACCCTAGACTAGCTCCTAAATTTTCCTCACTTACTCTACTAACTAGGGCACACATTTTGGGCTAGTTCTTGGCACTTTTCCATGGTTGATTTTGATGATGCATGCCATTGAATTATACATCCATAAGGCTGCATTTTTCTATAGAAAATGCATGTTTACAACAACCATCTTCTCTTGCTTCTTAAGTGCCATTTTTCATCCTATACTCATTGCTAATCTTAATGATGATTTACTTAACTAATTTAGATATTTGTATGCTGATTTAGATGTTTTATTTCCTGATATAATACTTCATCGATTTCTGAAAATTAGGGAAAAAAAGATTAACTTCCTGATCCATACTAACATATATCATTGCAAATTGTATTTCCTTGTGTCTCAGAAAGGTACAATCATCTGAAGAAGTACTATAATTGTGGGGAAACAATTACTTGAATTAGAAGACATCTCTTCCCAACTTTCATTCCACTTATACTTGACCTCTAGGGGATTCACTTCCATTTATTTACATCTCTATCTCAATCCCCCTAGGGTCACTGGGATCGCCTCCCTAGAGTGACCTAGTCACCCTTGAAGTGTGGGATCTACATCAAGGTGACATTCGGTGTAGGATTCCCAAGTTGTAGAACTTGCTTTGTTGTTGGGTTGTGATTTTCCCAACCTACAACTTGCACTATAACAGGGTCCATCCCTTGTTTAAAGTCATCCCCATTCCCTATTTCTTCCTAGATTTTCCTTTGCTGCTCTGTCAAAACTTTGTTGGGGCATGCCTAGATTTTTTATTGGGGAGTGTTATCACCTAAACTATCACGCTAGTGGAAATTCCAACCATAGGTTCTACCTTGGGGGAATAAGATGGGAATTTCACCATTTTCACCTCAGTACAATATCCCCTTCACTTTAGGCCAACTCCAAAGGCCAAGGGGAGTATGTAACACCATTTTTTTACTCATAATTGTAATTATGCTAAGACTTCATATGATGTGATCATGGCGATTTTAATTATGTTATGATTAATGAAACATACAACTGACCAAGAGGGAAAATCCTTGAAAGTACTGGCCATGATATCACAAGTGGGAATTGATGAAGTTGAATTTATGAGGTGGATTAGTGAGGTGGAATGGAGAAGCTTCAATGAGGAAAACGTGAAGCTTGCTTAACACTTTAGCCTGCACCTACAAATTGAATGCACCACCTACTCATGTACTTGAATCTACAAGAATCCACATGGATTTTTATGAAAGAAAAAGATTGGTGGTTGAGTAAGTTAATACTTCTGACATTCTTACCTCTTTGGAAGATGAATTTTAAGATGAATAACTTGACGAAAAGGATGCCCCATAGAATTTCTCCTTCAGAAATTCGTACCTTGAACAAAAGGTCGCATTTGGAAGAAGCCACGAAAATCCCATAGGATTGGTTTAAGAAGAGGAAAAAGGTGGAAAAAAATCACCATACATGAAGGGGGCATGGAAGAGGTGGAGGCACAAAAGTAGAGAGAGAGACACACAAGAGGCCAAGAGGCCAAGAGAATGCAACGAGGGTTAACTCGCAGCAGGCAGAAAAAGAAAGTGAGTAGCAGACTAAAAAATAGATGGTGCAATGAAAAAGGGTGTTCATATGCACATATATGAAATATAAAAGGAATTGGAAAGCCACTCTTGAAGAAAATAGAAAGATTGTCCAAAGAGTTAATGATCACCCTGGAATAGAGAAGGCCCAAAAACATATTGGATCTATAGAGGACTACAACTTGGTACCCAATGGAAATAAACTGACATTAGTAAGGAAGGTCATTGAGGGACTATATAGAAGAGAAGGGAATCCTTGTGCATAGTAAATATAGATGGGAAAGTAGCCGATAAAACTAAGGAAGCATTGAGCTCAGTGGGAAGAGGGAAAATTTTGTTGTTGACAATAGAGGAAGGAGAGTAGATTTCCTAGATAATTCTAAGCTTGAGAACCAACTGAATCATTCCCCTTATGATATCATGACTTGGCATGGGGGTGGCATGCTGTAGGAAGGTTCTCTACAACATGGCCTAAGGTTGGGAGGAAATGCATCCTCTCTCATTAATTTGGCTAATGATATTTCTCTGAATAGATAAGTGTTTAAATTGACCTGTTTGATGTGTGTCAATGACGTAAACCTGTGGTTTTCTGATTTAAATGAGAAATATGAATGCATGTAAAAATGAGTTGAATTCATGAGTGAAATGGAATATGTTTTTTTTTTTCACTGCTTAATCTATTAACTCATGAAAATAAGCAAAGTATGGGTAGCCTGTATCCCTGAGGATCTTGCAGCTTGGGAGGAAAGCTTGCAAGATATGGAAAAAATATTCATTTTAAAGGTGACATGAGTGCCCTCATACCTGGAGGGTCCTTGTAGGGATTAAAGAATGTTTTTCCCCGAGGGAATTTTCTTTTCCTAAGTGGAAAGTTTTCAGGATATGAAAAAAATATTTATTCGAGGCTAGCAGAGGAAATTATCTAGTGCATGGGGGGAGGTCTCTATGTAGTTCAAAGAGCCCCAAACCCGTTAAATCTTCCACCTATCTTAAATGGAAAGTTTGTGAGATATGAAAACTTCATCCCTAAGGAAGAAAGAAGGCATTAGTTGGTCTTAAAGTAGTCTTCAAGTTCTCGAAGATCTGGTGAACCTTAGAATATCAGTCTATTAGAGCCTTCAAATCGACTAAGTCCCGAAACAGATGATCATCCTAAGAAATATCAATGTTTTGAGTAGGAATGACTCTTATCCATTGATCTGGATAAGCGAGTAGATCCCGGCCCTTCATCAATGGGCATTGTCATTGGGGTTCTTGAGTGTCGAGAATTCCATGGAGTCCGATGATGAAGAAGACCCAAATTCGTTGACAATCATCGATTCGTCGGGGGTCCCTCTAGTTCACTTGGTGAGTAAAAAAAGAAGGAGGGATGACATCATGATGTGGTGCATTAATGTGGAAATTAGTGTGTCCTATGGGATAACACATGTCACCTTACCGCTTTGTAGGATGAAAATAGACACCATTGGGTGAGAGGCCCCTTAGGTCATCGCCTTAGAAATATCAGTCGTCGATTTGGCACAATGAGTGGATCTTAGATGTTTATCGAAGAGTGAATATGATGGGATGTTCAAATGGTGAGGTCAAACAAATACATGATGATGATGAAGAACTTGAGAAAGAGTGGTGCACACCCCCCTACTCTTCCTTAAGGCTGAATGAATTCCTGGCAAGGATATTCAAATATCTGATCCAAATCGATTCTTCGGTCCTCCAATAGGTCCTCAACAAATGAAACACAGGTCCCTTTGATGTTTCCACAGGTTTAAGTGACCCGCATAAGCATTCTCGAGCGCTTTTTGGCAACACCAGATTTCGAGTACTAGCTCCTATATTAGAATCTTCTCCAATATGACCACTAACTATGGCCTTGGGCCAATCTCTTCTCAAATTTGTGCTTCGACAGTTTTGGATGTATATGCCTCCCTTTTCCCCAATCCCCGAATCATTGAAATTCAATAACAAGTGCTAGCTCCTCTATACTAGTCCCCTTTCCCCTACGACCTCGGGCTGTGACCCATGGCTTAATCCAAAGTGTGCTAAGTCTTCGATAGTTTCTCTTTTCTCTAAAAAATGACGCTTGCAAAGTGCCGAACACTGAACTAACGATAACTCAATCCATTCTCCACCTGTCCTCGCAATATGACCACTGACGACATTTTGACCTTCAGGTCTTCAACAGTTTTTAACTGCAGTTGTTGCCAATTCCTTCGAAACCCTAACCGATGAAGACAATTGGCGTGAAAATCGACGATTCTGTCCTATCCAACAACCAATGGCTGCGACCAAATTCATAATTTGAGCCTTCGAGAGTTTGGAGTGTTGATTTCTTCTTCTCCTCTTTGTGACTTTCTTCCAGAGTTCCTTTTCTTCGAAGTATCAGATATGCCAACATGTGTATTTCGAGATGAACGACCTAGTTCTGTTTCGGCACTTCGAAACTTTGGAAATTCGCGCTCCATGCTACTTCTCACCAAGATCACCCTCCGAAGTGCTCCTCTTCCAAGGGAACTAATCCTAGGCCACAATTCCTCTTGACTCAATGGCCTAGATTCATTCTACTGTTTGAACTTTAGTAATTTCCGTTGGTTGTCCACATGACACAACTCCTTATATCTTTCGACGCCGAAACACTAAGCAAGTTCTCATGCCTCCATGTGCCTCCTCCTAGATCAAAGAATAGGATGCATTTTCAGGACTTTGACGAATTCCTCGCTCATGTGTACACTGAGACTTAAATATCGCACACCTTACCTAGATCTAACGACCTGGAACGATTTCACTTCCTCCTGGATGGATCTTGGCCGATAACTCTGTAAACCTTCAGAGCTTCACTCCCTTTGAAGATTTATTCCCACTATCTCTCTTAAGATTTATTTCGTGAACCCTTTGAATCCTCAGAGGGCTACTTTGACACTTAGTCAAAATTGATTCTATGGACTCCTTGCAACTAATTTTGACACAGGACTTAGCTTCTTGTGGGTGACTGTTCACACCTTGTAGTAGTCCCTTTGCACTCCTTGCAAATGGAAGTTTCATGCTATCACTTTTGAGCTTTTGAGCTGAAAGAGACTCTGTCAACTCACTCCTTACAGACTATATGCACACCTTGCATGAACTCAATGAAGAGAGGCAATTGAAAATTATCCAAATACTTCATAGTTTCATATACTCAATAACATAACTCATTAATTGATGAAAACATAAAATAACAGGGAAACTGTAAATAGTAGCAACACCATGCATTGGGTCAATATCCCTCTGTTATATTCATTCAAATGTAAATGGCTATATTCTGATAAAAAGAATTACATTTAGTAACACTATCTCCTACTGATCTACAACAACCTTATTCAGGCATACAATGCATCTACTTATACAATAGGTCCTCTAGGGTTCCCTCCAACAACCTATCTGATCGAAGTAAAAGATTACATATACTTAGTCCTATTACAATAAATGTCCGTGATAGACAATTTAAGGCGAATGTTCAGATCCATGCCAAAATCAAATAACTCAAGGAGGATCTGATCTCTCTTGGATTGACGGGATCGTTCAACCTCCGACCATTAAAAATTCTTCGATTCATAATTTACTTAGAAGTTCTCTGAGATACACAATCTTTCAAAATTTAAAAATTTACTCAAAAGGTGCGCTAGGCACTGTGCTGTCATCCCATGTGGCTTCGCTAATGATGCTCCTGCATCATACTCCTCTGGGCAGAAAATTCATGGACTCTTGTCCATGAGCTCCTGCAATGACCTTCCATGCTTTTGGAAATCAACTTCACTTACCCAACTGGCATCTTCTCTCAGGTTTCCCTTCCACTTGACCAAATATTCAAAAAGTTCTTCCTCTTGGTCTTCTTACCAATCCTCTGATCAACGATCTTCTCCATATATGGATTTTATGCTATAGGCATTTGCTTCTCCCACTGAATATTCTCTTGATATTATGATATTTTTGTGTCATCTTCCCTGTAAGGATACATGTCTGAAATGTTGAATATGGGTGATATTCCCACATCCTCTGGAAGCTCTATCTCATAATCATTGTTACCAAATTTTCTTAGGATATTGCATGGTCCAATCTTCTTCAACTTCAACTTGTTATATGTTCTTCTTGGGAACCTTTCTTTCCTCAAGTGTGCTAAAACTTGATCTCCCACTTCAAATTGAAGTTCTCTTCTATGATGATCAACTTTGCGTTTTGAGCTTACATTTGAAGTTTCATGCTATCTCCAACGCTTCTGAATTCACTCTGCTCCATGTCTCTCAATTCTAATACCCCTCTAGGAATCATCCCATACACTATCTGGAATGAGATTTTTCCTGTACTTCTATTTGGTGAGTTATTATATGCAAACTCTACTTGTGACATAATTTGATCCCACTGTCTATGATGTTCAGTGACCAAACTTCTCAACAAATTTACCAAGCTCCGATTTACCACCTCTGTCTATCCATCTGTTTGAGGGTGATATGCTGAACTAAAAGACAGTTTTGTCCCCAACTTCTTCCATAATGTTCTCCAGAAATTACCAACAAATTTAGTGTCCCTATCTGAGACAATACTATTGGGAAATCCATGAAGTCACAACTTCCTTGAAAAACAAATTTGCAATGTGTGTTTCATCATTTTTCTTCTAGAATGGGATACAATGTGCTATATTTGAGAATCTATCAACCACAACAATATGGAATCATTTCCCTTGTGGTTTCTTGTCAATCCCAACACAAAATCCATGCTTATTGCATCCCAAGGCCTATCTAGAATAGACAATGGCTGATACAATCCAATGTTCTGTTTCTTTCCTTTTGCATACTGAAAAATATTACATTTTTTCACAAAATTCTTCGCCTCTTCTCTCATACCTAGCCAATAGTATGAACTGTTCAACTGTGCAAATGTCTTGTCATGGCCAAAATTTCTTGCTAGACCTCCACTTTGTTTTTCCTTCAACATATTTTATTTCATTGAGCACCTCGATATGCACAATTGGCAACCTTTAAACATCAATCCATATTTAATCATATACTCTTTCCACTGGCTTCTATCTCTGAGAACAATATTTTTACATGCTTCATATGCTTCTTTGAAATATGGATCATCACAATACATATCCTTAAGGTGTTCAAACCCCAAGGTCTTGACCTGGAATTCCTGTAGAATCAAACATCTCATGCTCAATGCATCAACAACTTTGTTAGCATTACCATAATTATGTTTAATGACAAAAAATAATTTTTTCATAAACTCTATCCACTTAGCATGTCTCTGGCTTAATTTCTCATGTATGGTTATGAACTGTAAAGCCTGGTTATCTCTATACAAGACAAATTCTTTTGGAACAAGGTAGTTCCTCCATTTCTTCAAGGCTTGAATTATGGCATAAAACTCTTTATCATATGTGGAGTAATTTCCCTTAATCTCATTCAAATTCTCACTGAAATATGCAACATGCCTATTATCTTGGCTCAAAACTTCTCTAATTTCCACTCCACTCGCATCACACCTTACTTGAAATGTCTTCTTGAAATTTGGCAAGACCATAATTGTTCATTCTGTTATCTTCTCCTTCAATATATTGAAACTTTTCTCAGCTTCTTCTGTCCATTTAAAATACTTGTGTCTCTTCTTCACTGTATCCATCATTGGTGCACAAATTCCACTGAAATTTATAACGAACTTCCTATATAAACTTGCTAATCCATGGAAGCTTATCACTTCAAACATGCTCCTTGGTGATGGCCATTCTTTGATTTCTCTGACCTTCTCGGGATCCATCTTCAATTCATTTGAAGAGATCACAAAACCCAAGTAAATGAGTTTTTTCTTCATAAAAGAGGACTTCTTCAGATTTATCAACATCTTCTCCTGCTGTAGTCTCCTCATCACTAATTCCAGATGTCTCAAATGCTCCTCTTCAGTTTTATTGAAGACTAGTCTATCATCTAGATATACGATCACAAACTTACCAATGAAATCCTTCAATACTTCATTCATTAGTCTCATAAAAGTACTTGGGGTATTTGTTAAGCCAAATGGAATAACAATCCATTCATACAACCCCTCATTTGTCTTAAAGTCTGTTTTCCACTCATCACCTTCTCTCATTCTTATATGGTGATATCCACTTTTCAAATCTATCTCTGAAAAAAAAATTCTCCACTTAATAAATCCATTAAGTCATCCATTCTTGGAAAAGGAAATTTGTACCTAATGGTGATATTGTTTATGGATCTTGAGTCTGTACACATTCTCCATACTCCATCCTTCTTTGGACTCAACATAGTTGGTACTGCGCATGGACTCAAGCTTTCTCTAGCCAAACCTTTGTCTAATAATTCCTGGACTTGTTTCTTTACCTCCTCATTCTCTTCAGGTGTCAATATGTATTCTTCTTTGTTCAGAATACTTGATCTTCGTATCAGTCAATATGATGGCTGATACTTCTGATAGGTGCCAATGAGTTAGCAAAATCATCCACTACTATGTCAACATAATTCTCGAACAACTCCTGAACTTGTTCAAACAAATCATCCATAGAATGTTAAGAACCAAACATCAATATAGCATATAAAAACCTTAGGAAAAGTACTCAATGCCTTGACAAAGAGATAATTTCAGATAATAAGCCTCTTCGAGGGGGAAACCTCCTTTTACCCCACTTAAATGTTCAAATACAAGATGATTCAAAATTTAAATGTCTCCTTGGTATATATAGGAGACTAGGAGGTATAATTACAAATAATGACATAAAGCCGACATAATTAAAATAACATTACTAATCTAAATTACAACTAATGGCCTAAAGCCGACATAAATAAAATAGCATTACTAATCTAATATGCCCCAATTAAGGGGTAATGAGCCAATATTAGGGCTTAACATGCCCCTCCCCTTGAGACAAGTGTTGTCCACAACTCTTGAGTAACTCTGGATGCTTCTGTATCTTCCCAAGTGGAATCTTCAGCTGGTAGTTTCCTCCATTTAATGAGATACTCTGAAATGGATCTATTCCTCAGTTGGCGAATTCTTGTGTCAGTGATGGCTTCAGGCTCCAATATGATTTTTCCTTCCTCGTCAAGTTTTG
>ML789110.1:76973-140502 GCA_009831015.1 Picea engelmannii | reverse complement strand
TCCTTGTGTCCTCATCATGAATTTCATGGGATGAATTTTCACTTTTGGGTGTCTTCTCTGTTACGAAATTTTTCATTACTTCCATGATCTTAGCTTCCATTGAATCCATCTTAGTATCCAACTTAGCTTCTATTGAATCCATCGAATTAGCTTCCATTGAATGCATCTTAGTATCCAACTTAGCTTCCATTGAATCCATCTTAGCTTCCATTGAATCCATCTTATTTTGTAGTTCATTTATGTCCCTACGCATTTCTTCACCTTCATCAAGAGTCCAAGTAGGATTTTCTGGAGGCTTATTTGGTGTAGAAGTTCCCTTTTTGGGTGGCATGTTGGCCAAGTATCACTTTTGAACCTTGATTTTGAGGTGGTTTTGCTAGACAATATTTCTTCTGTTGTATCTCCCAATTTTTGGCCCTTCTGGGTATTAAACTTTCTCTTATGTATTTCTTTGATATTTCTTCTCTGCAATTCCACAGGTCTGATCAAAATTGGATGTGCCAAGTGGAATTTACAGTAATTTCCCCACAACTTGCCGATTTTTGGCCTTTCCAGGAGATCTCACTTGTATAGTGTGCCCCACACAAAATAATTGATATACAATTCTGAAACTTGTACCCAAAATATTGCAGACTGTCCACAATCCAATGCAACCAGTCCCACACAATTTGGATACTCTAGGAAGAAGTTATGATTGTTTTACCTGGAACACCTTCTTGAGACTAGTCAATAGGGCTAGTTAGATACCCTATCTTACACAGGGTGTATCTACAAATTTAAGATGACCCAGAAGCTAAAATTTTTACCACAGATACAATACTAATTTTTGTAAATGGCCTCCAGAGTTCAAGGTCTGAAACGTTACAGAAACGTTTTTATAGCAAAACTTCCGCAATGACTCCTTTCAGGATGATTCCAGAACCCTATCATGTACAGGTTGTATCTCCAAAAGTATAAGGCCTCAGGAGATGAATTTTTAATCCAACGTACCGTGATCCATCTTCTAAATACCCTCCAAGCCATTCCTTCTAAAATGTTGTAGAAAAAAAGTTATGTTGAAAATTCCATGGTGTCTAAGATGTAGCAGCGAAACCCCAAGACCTTGAGCTCTGATACCATATGTTAAGAACCAAACATCAATATAGCATATAAAAACCTCAGGAAAAGTACTCAATGCCTTGACAAAGAGATAATTTCAGATAATAAGCCTCTTCGAGGGGGAAACGTCCTTTTACCCCACTTAAATGTTCAAGTACAAGATGATTCAAAATGAAAATGTCTCCTTGGTATATATAGGAGACTAGGAGGTATAATTACAAATAATGGCATAAAGCCGACATAATTAAAATAACATTACTAATATAAATTACAACTAATGGCCTAAAGCTGACATAAATAAAATAGCATTACTAATCTAATATGCCCCAATTAAGGGGTAATGAGCCAATATTAGGGCTTAACATAGAAGTACTTGTAAGGGAAACTCTGGCTTTCCTCACCACAACAAACTGCATCTCCTGTTCCTTCTTGACTTGACTCAGAAGTTCCTTCCCACTCATGAGAAGTATTCTTGTGCTGGATTCTTCCTTGACTTTTTTCTCTTCTATTGGCAACAACATGTGTTTTCTACCATTCTTTTCCAAAGTGTAAGTGTTTCTTCTCTCATCGTGAATGGAATTCCTGTCAAACTTCCATGGTATCCCCAACAAAACATAACATACATCAATGTGAATTACATCACATAGAATCTCGTTTCTATATCCACCTATTTTAAATTCAACAAGGAATTGTTTAGTTACCATTACTTGGTGTCCTTTTTGCAACCATGAGACCTTATATGGATTTGGGTGTGCAATTGTCTCTAGCTCCAATTTCTCCACCATCTCCGTGGATACTATATTATCAATGATTCCACTGCCAATTATCGCCTTGCATACTCCGTCTTTAGTCTTGCAAGCTGTCCTGAAAAAACTGTTCCCTGCACTAGTTTTTCAACTTCTGGTTCTGGCTTCAAGAGAACCTTCCTCAACATCAGAGATTTTCCATCCTCTACACCTTCTTCTTCAACATTCCATTTCTTTGATTCTGAAATTTTAGCTTCACCTCCTCCTTTATTTTTCTAAGGACATTCCCAAGACTTGTGTCCTTGTTTTCCACAGGTATAACATATTATCTCTCCTCCTCTGCTTCTTCCTCTTCCTCTAGAAAAATAATTTCTTCCACCAGGCTGTATCCCTCTTTAACTTCCTCCTCTTTTTGAGTGACTATGGGTTTTCTCATCCTCACCCTTGGGCTTCTTTTCCTTATCATGGGAAATTCCTTTACCTCTATTTGGGCTTTTACCCCTGCCTCACTGGCTTTGTTTTCTAGCCAACTTATCCTCTTCTTTAGTGCATATTGATATGCCTCCTCTACTATCCTCACCGACATCATGCTGATTTCATCCTAGATCTCATATCTCAGGACATTTATGTACCTGACAAATTTCTCTTCATCTATCTCCCTCTGTCCAGTCTTGATGTTCATCTTGTAAAATTCTTTTGTGTACTCTTTCATTGTCATTCCTTTTTGTCTTAGGTTCTGCATCTTCCTGAATAGATTTATCTGATAATCCTTGGGCATGAACTTAACCTTCAACTTGGCTACCATTCTATCCCAACTCTTAATCTTTTTCTTACCTTTGCTTCGTCTATTAGCCTATAGTTCATCCCACCACAGTGTTGCATGTCCTTTAAACCTGGTGACAACATGTCTCACCTTCTTATCCTCATCGACATCTTCATAGTCAAAATACTTGTCCATGGACCTTATCTAGTCCAACAACTCTTCAACATATAAATTGCCTTCATACATTGGGATGTATATCTTGGCTCTAGATCCCAACCTCACAACAACTTTCAGTAAGCGTTCTTCAGCAGAATCTCCCCCTACAGCTTCTTCAACCTCTGTCTCTTCACTTTTTGCCTCACTAAAGTCTCCAACGTTAGGTGCTCTCCTCTGCGCTGCTTCCATTGCCTCCAACCTTGCACAAAACTCTCTCATTTCCCTTTCGATAGCTAGATTGGCTACAGGCGGTTTTGCTCGTCTACTAGGCGACATTGTGTCGACATTTTATCACTCATAGAGTACAACTTTGAGATATTTTTGTCTAACTGAAACAAAATCAAGCTCTGATACCACTTGGTGTAGACCCCCCTACTCTCCCTTGGGGATGCATGACCTCCCGGTTAAGGATATTCAAATATCTGAGCCGAATCGGCTCTTCAGTCCTCCAATAGGATTTGAACAAATGACACACATGCCCATTTGATGTTGCCACAGGTTTAAGTGACCCGCATAGGTGTTCTCGGGCGATTTTTGGCAACACCAGATTTCGATTACTAGCTCCTATATTAGACTCTTCTCCAATATGACCACGAACTATGGCCTCGGGCCAATATCTTCTCAAATTTGTGCTTCGACATTTTTGGATGTAGCTGCCTCCCTTTTCCCCAATCCCTGAATCGACGAAATTCAATAACATGTTCTAGCTCCTCTGTACTATGCCCCTTTCCCCTATGACCTCACGCTATGACCCATGGCTTAATCCAAAGTGTGCTAAGTCTTTGACACTTCATCCTTCTACAATTTCTCTTTTCTCTAACACACGACGCTTTCAAAGCGCCGAACGTCGGACTGGCTAAATCTCGATCCATTCTACACCCATCCTCGCGATTTGACGGATGACGACGTTTTGACCTTTGAGTCTTCGACAGTTTTCAACTGTAGTTGTCACCAATTCCTTTGAACCCTGAACCAACAAACACAAATGGTGCGAAAATCAACAGTTCTCGTCTATCTAGCAACCAACGACTGTGATCAACTTCAAAATTCCAGCCTTTAGGAGTTCTGAGTGTTGACTTCTTCTTCTCCTCTTTGTGACTTTCTTCCATAGTGACTTTCCTTTGAAGTATCATATCTGCTGACATGTGTCTTACGAGACAAATGACATAGTTCTATTTTGACACTTCAGAACTTTGGAAATTAGCAATTCACACTACTGGTCACCAAGCTCACCCTTCGAAGTGCTCCTCTTCCGAGGGAAATAATCCTCCATGACACATCCTCTTGACTCAACGACCTAGATTTATTTCGTTGTTCAGAATTCGACGATTTTTGTTGGTCGTCCACATGACACAATGCCTTATATCTTCTGACACCGAAACACTGAGCAAGTTCTCCTTCCTCCACGTTCCTCCTCCTAGATCAAAGACTAGGATTCCTTTTCGGGACTTCGATGAATTCCTCGCTCTTGTGTACACTAAGACTTAAAGCTCGAGAACCTTGCCCAGATCTAATGATCTGGAATGATTCCTCTTCCTCCTGAATGGATCTTGGCCGATAAGTCTGTAAACCTTCAAAGCTTTACTCCCTTTGAAGATTTCTTCCTGCTATCTCGAGATTTATTTCTCAAACCCTTTGACTCCTCATAGGGATACTTCGACACTTAGTCGAACTTGAATTTTTGCACTCCTTGCAACTGATTCTGACGCAAGACTTAGCTTCTTACGGGCAACTGTGCACACCTTGCAACAGTCCCTTTTCACTCCTTGCAAATGGAAGTTTCACGCTATCTCTTTTGAGATCCTGATCCGAAACAGACTTTGTCAATGCACTCCTTGCGGACTATATGCACACCTTGCATGAAATCAACAAAGAGAGGCAATTGAAACTTATCCAAATACTTCACAGTTTCATATACTCAATAATATAACTCATTCATTCATGAAAACAAAAATAATAGGGAAACTGTAAACAGTAGAAACACCATGCGTTTGGTAAATATCCCTTTGTTATATTCATTCAAATGTAAATGGATAGAACCTGATAAAAAAAATTACATTCAGTAATACTATCTCCTACTGATCTGCAACATCCTTATTCAGGCATACAATGCATCTACTTATACAAGAGGTCCTCTAGGGTTCCCTCCAACTACCTATCTAATCGAAGTAAAAGCTTACAACTACTTAGTCCTATTACAATAAATGTATGTGACAAACAGTTTAAGGTGAATGTTCAGATCCACGCCAAAATCAAATAACTCAAGGATGATCTGATCTCTCCTGGCTTGACGCGATCATTCAACCTCTGACCATTAAAAATTCTCTGATTCATCATTTACTGAGAAGTTCTCTGAGATACGCCATCTTTCAAAATTTAAAATTTTACTCAAAAGGTGCACTAGGCACTGTGCTATCCTCCTATGTGGCTTTGCTAACGATGCTCCTGCATCAAAGATTAAGGACCGTTGATATGTTGGAAGTGACCTCGGTGGGATATGAATTATCGATGCTAGACACATCATTGTCAGAGCATAGATGGTTTGTGGTTTGAATGATGGGTTCCAGAGAGGTACTGATGATGAAAAGGTCAGTGGAATGTTGACTTATTGGGAGGTGTTCCATGTAATCGTAGCCATAGTTCAAGGAACATATGAGAAGAAATGAAAATCATATATTTGTCGTAGGTCCCACCTATTCATCCTAGAAGAGAATAAAGGAACAAGCGTTAATAATAGTGTACATTAGAGGCACCAACATGATCAGAGCCATTGGAGGTTAGGGTCTGAGAGCCATCGAATCTTGGGATGGACCCATCAGGGTGTATTTCATCAAAATAGAGAGTTAGGGTGAGTTATAAATCCAAGGGAGAAGAACCTTGACGATGAAAAAGAAAGACTCCAAGTAATAAGAGCCGTTGAATCTGGTGGGCTCAATAAGCCAAAGGCTGACGAGACAAGTGGTAGGTGCCAATTCAGTGCCACATCAGATGGTACGAGTTCTAGGGAGCCATGTGGTTCCCACTTGGAAATGAGGTGAATTTGATAAGTGAAAGTATGAAAAGTTTCAGAGGTTGTAACTTTTGATCTAGAGCTCTATTTTGAGCATGATTATAGTTTTTAGAAATCTCTTGACGAGAAAAATCCTTCTATGGAATTCATTGATAGAAAATATCTGAGTGGAGGAAGAGGAAATTTTGACACCTCACCGACCTAAGTAAATATTAGGGGGGTCAATGTGTTACATAGTGGTATCGAAGCAGAGTTAAAACTCTAGGATTGAATGGGTCAACAAGGCCGCTTCAAATTGTTTAAGAAATATTTTTCTTTGCCAAGAAATGCATGATACGATATTGATTTATGCAATGGCTAACAATGTTTTTCTATTTTGTCATGTAGTGCAATGGAAGTAAATGGTACACTGTATCATGGAGGACACTTCATAATTCATAGATGAGGAATCTGATGGTCGGAGGAATCTGACACTCTTCCACATAAAGAGACATCACATTACCAAATTACATGTATATATAACTCATTTTGTATACCAAATAGATCATTGAACAAAATAATATTATATGTTATTAAATACATTTATTGTTGTATTTGGATTTCATCTTCCATAAGGTATCAAAGAATTCCTTTTCCTCGCATCCTCCAAACCCGTGATTTCCATTCGCCCCTCTCCCACTCCCACGCACTCCCTCTCCCACACACTCCCTCTCCCTACATCAAAGACATTTATATCTCATTTATCCATCTACACGACTTTCAGCTCCGTCCTCGTCCAAACCTTAATTATCCACTACCATATTAAATATTCATATTAAAATATTAAATATATGTTAAAAATATTAAATATATGTTAAAAATATTAAATATATGTTAAAATTTTTAACTATATATTAAAATATAACCTCAACATGAGCAACACGAGGAGAAAGCCGAGAAAAATACAGAGGAAAACACTTCCCCCACAATGGAGCTAAGCGAAAACTCTAAAGAGTTTTTTGCAAGCCTTATAAATAAAGTAAGTACTTCGTTTGATGCCAAAATTAGCAAACTAAATGAATAACTAGCAGAATGAAACAAAAAATACCATGACATGATATTAGAGCTTGAAATCACAAATGAGAGTAGAAGCCCATGTAACTCAACTTCCCAGTGGGGGCCTCATTAATCACATTACTTGCATAACATGGGGACGCCTAACAATGGCATGCCCAAGGCGAAGATTATTGTTTCAGAATTCAATTGATTAGATACAAGAGAAGCAACAAGATGGGTAAATAAAATCGAGCAGTACTTCAGGTATTACTGATTTTTGTTGATGAAGAAAAATTAATGTTGCATATATACATCTGAAGGAATTTGAATATGAATGGTCCCTATGGTGGAGATAAAAATCCAAATATCTAGCAAGAGACTGGGTTATATTAAAAAAAAACTTCTTCCTATGTTTTCTCGACACAGAAGAAAAAGGTGTTTTTGATAAACTCATCCGATTAAAACAGTCCGGTACAATGGAAGATTTTTTTCAGGATTTACATGTGTTAGCCACTCATGTACATGATATATCAGAAGATTGAATACTGCAAATAACCTTATCAATATTGAAGGGAAATATTCAAAATGAGCTCGAACTACTTGACATTAAATATATCGAACAAGCTCTCTAGAAGTCTAAAATCGTTGAAAAGAAACTTAAAGTATGTCAAAATACATCATGGTGCTCACTTGAAGACTCTATATCCAAATACATTCCCCATCACAAAAGGACACCGCCACCAGACATGAGACAAGATAAGGTTAAGGACCGGTGTTTTAAATGTAACAAACCTAATTGGAAACCGAGCCATAAGTGCAAAGACAAAAAGTTTTTTCATTGCGAAATAGACAAGAGTGACAGAGACAAGGAGGACGAAGTAGGGGACATATATTCATCTGATGAAAAAAAAATAATGAAGACTCATGAAATATGCATGAGTTAGGGAATCAAAACACAAATTTGACACTCTCTGTTGCTGCAATGATGGGTATTTCTTGGCCCCAAACTCTAAAATTTTATGGCTATGTTATGAAAACTAAAGTAAAAGTGCACATTGATAGTGGTAGTTGACATAAATTTATAGATACAAATATAACAAGGCAATTAAACATATTCATTCATCCTACCTATGAATTTCAAGTCTTCATCCTAGAAAATAGGACTGTCATGTGATGGGAAATGCCACAAGGTAGAAATATCAATGAATGACTACAAGTTAAAATCCCCCATGTATGCTATGCCAATTGAAGGGGTAGATATTGTCTTGGGGGCCCAACGACTATCCACACTTGGCACCATTGGGTTAAAATTACAAGAGAAATTTATTAGGTTTTATCAAAATGGGGAAAAGTACAAATTACATGGAATTAACTGTCCTCCCCCACAAACAATATCGTCCAATAGAATGGAAAAAAATGATTAAAAAGGGATCCCATGCTTATTTCTTACAATGCTATGCAATAAAGGGTACTACTAAAGAGTGTTGGAGAAATTTCTGTTTTTGAGACACTAGTTCAGTGGGAGTTAATTGACTAGTTCTATTTTAGACTTTCTATTTTTACCATCACTATTATGCATGCATGCATTCCTAAGAAAAGATAACTGCTTGATTGATTTTCTTAATTATGGAATGTTTTTCCCTATATATGAGTGTATTCCACTCATTCATTGTATCATATTGGTCATGATCTATGTATCAATCATCAGCTCATTGGAGTAGTGTGAATATATTTTCTCATTCTTCCATATTGAATCTCTCTTCCTTTTATTGATAAGATTTGTTTGTGCATGCTTTAGCTAGATATCCTATGCAGGTTTCCATGAAACACTGAGATGGTATCAGAGCTATGCTGCTTGGATCAAGCCAGACAAGCCAAAGAATAAGGAAAATCGGGGTTTCGACGAGCTAAATCTGTGGTCATACCTTTCAGTAGTTATTCCTCCCAAAATATTATGTTTTTGAGGAAATGACCCACGTGAAAAGTCAATCAACCCATTTTGGAAGTGGGTTTTCAACCATTTGGTGAGATTCTCCACCATTTACTCAAAATGTAAGCCGCAAGATAGCCTCCTAAAATTGATACGAATCCATGGGCGTACCTTTCTACATTCATTGCTCCCAAAATATTACGTTTTGGAGGAAACAACTTGTGTGGAAAGTATATCGGCCCATTTTGGAAGTGGGTTTTCAACCGTTTGGCGAGATTCTTCACCGTTTGATCAGAAAGTAAGTTGCAAGATCATCTCCTAAAACTGATACGAATTTTCACTTAAAGTGTCATTTCTGCTGTGATTTCTTAATTTTTCACTTGCAGATTGAGAGTAAATTTTTAGGGGTTCTTAGAAAAAGTGGGAGAGATGGATAGGAAAACTTTTATACAGTCAAAATTGGTGGTAATCCTCACACCATACAATTATTTTGATTGGAAGCCCAAGGCAGAATTCCAACTCAGAAGGAAAGGATTGTATAATTTGATGATGGCAACAAAAACATAACCTACGTCAACGATTGAGAAGATAAGATGGGCAAACCATAAGGATGAGGCCACATGACTACTTATTGATTTAATCTCCACTAATTTATGGTTTCATGTTGCTGCATGAAAGACTCCAAACGAGATCTGGACCACCTTGGAAGGACTCTTTGGAAAGCAGGCTGAGATGCGAGGTCATATGCTTGAGGTAGAGTTGAATCCCTTAGACCCTAAAAGTTTTGATAATATACAATTTTTTTTTACTAAATTTAAATCTTTGCTATTGAGCTTGGGTGAATGTGGTATTGATAATTCTACACAAGAGAAACAACTTATTCTAACAATCTTGGACATGCTAGGACCAGAATACACTGTATATGTCTCCAATTTCCATTCTGGCAGATGTCTTTTTGGAACAAATTGGAAAATGCCTACGTTGGCTCAGTTC
Source organism: Picea engelmannii (assembly GCA_009831015.1). NCBI lineage: Eukaryota > Viridiplantae > Streptophyta > Pinopsida > Pinales > Pinaceae > Picea > Picea engelmannii. The sequence continues at coordinate 130,711 of ML789110.1, read as the reverse complement.
ATTGAGTCTCTTACACAAGAGCAGACAAAACTCATACAGATGGGCCTCATGAAATATCCCAAAGCACATGCACTCACCATGCATGATGGAAAAGGGTCACCCAAACATAATGGGAAGGAGGAATATTCCAAACTCTTCAATGATTCTTCAAGTTCCAGAGATTCTTTAGATTCCAAGAAGAAGAAGAAGGGAAAGCAGTGCACTTACTGCAATAAACCGAATCATGAATAATCCACATGCATGAAGAAACATATCGATCTTATGGCACAAACACTTCAACAAAACAACCTTGGAAACATCATTCCAGAGGGAGTCAAGAAGCAACAGGAAGAAGATCCGCTCCTAAGAAAGGTAATCATCATGCTCTGGTTGCAATTAATTCCTCATCTGATTCATGGATTATAGATTCTGGTGCATCCCATCATATGACAACGAAAGAGGAAGTTTTCCCTTCTTTGAGTCCATGCTCAAGACCCCCTATTCTCATGGGGGATGATACTCTAGTAGCATTAGCAGGAGAAGGGAGAGTGGAACTCCACAATGACAGTTTTGAGAATGTTCTACATGTTCCAAATCTTTTTATGAATCTGCTATTAGTTTATCAGATCACTCAGAAAGGTAAAAATATTGAATTTACATTAGATTCAGTTTCAATAATTGACATGCATGACAATTCCATTATTGCAATTGGTGAGGTGGATCACAAGTCAAGGTTGTATAAATTCACTAAGTTTTCTGACGATGACTCCTCTATTCTACTTACACATAAGGAGATTACTTTGCATGCACCTCCAGTGAAACATGCATATACTCTTGTACTTCCATTAGTTTCAGACATCAGAGATGATTTCATACACTCAGATTCTGTACATGGAAATAAGAAGGTAGTACAGCTAGATAAGAAGCCAGTGTCGAAGCTTTAGCAGATGCCCAAGAAGGAACAAACCACACTTCAGGTAGCAGACAACTTTGTAGGAAATCCATTGGATTCAAGGATGACTTGATCTCATCCTGAGGATCCTTCTCATGCACTTTCAGCTTCAAAATATGCAATGCCCATGCATTGCTATATGGTTCAATATACTGATCCACATAACTACAATAGGGTTTTGGGAAATCCATTATGGCAAGCAGGGATTCAAAAGGAGTATGACTCACTCCTACAGAACCAAACTTGGAATCTGGTTCCACGTCCACCAGAAAGGAATATTTTCAGGTGCAGATGGGTCCACATGATCAAGAGGTACAAGGCTAGACAGGTTGCCAAAGGACTTCATCAGATCCATAAAGATTTCTATATCTTCATGAATACTTTCAGTGAGTAGAAGTTTCAGACTTTGTAGGATCGTCTTGTAGTGAATAACACAGTTGCCTAGCAGCTATCATTTTCTTCTTTTGATACATTATATTTTGAGGGGGGGTTTTGTTCCCATGTGGTTTTCCCTCTTTCCTCACTTTTATTTAGTGTTCATTAGTTGCATTTTACATGAGTACCTAAAATGGTAGTAGCCGGGACTCATTTTTTACTCCATAGTGATGTTCAGGGGGGGTGTTGGAGAAATTTCTATTTTTGACACACTAGTTCAGTGGGAGTTAATTGACTAGTTCTATTTTAGACTTTCTATTTTTACCATCACTATTATGCATGCATGCATTCCTAAGGAAAGCTAACTGCTTGATTGCTTTTCTTAATTATGGAATGTTTTCCCTATATATGAGTGTATTCCACTCATTCATTGTATCATATTGATCATGATCTATGTATCAATCATCAACTCATTGGAGTAGTGTGAATATATTTTCTCATTCTTCCATATTGAATTTCTCTTCCTTTTCTTGATAAGCTTTGTTTGTGCATGCTTTAGCTAGATCTCCTATGCAGGTTTCCATGAAACACTGACAAAGAGGACAAAAATGATCATCCCAAATTGGGAAAAATTCTTGGAAAATATAACACAATTTTTCATGAACTTGCTCATGGGATTCCTCCACCTCATTCTAGAGATCACATTATAGAATTAATCCCCAGTTCAAAACCAATTAGAAAAAAATATTATATACAATCGTACCAACATAAGACATAAATCGAGCACTTGGTTCAAGAATTATTGGACTATGGTGTTATTGCATGAAGTAAAAGTCCTTTCTCAACTCTGGGCATAATTGTTATGAAAAAGGATGGATCATATAGACTCTGTATTGATTATCGAACATTAAACATAATTATGATAAAGGATAAATTTCCAATTCCAATTGTGGATGAGTTATTAGACGAACTCCGTGGCACTAAATATTTCTCCATGATAGACCTGAAGTCAGGTTATTACCAAAAACTAATTTGAGAGGAAGACGTTCCCAAAGTTGGTTTCTGTACCCATGAAGGGTTGTATGAATTCTGAGCCATGCCTTTTGGCCTATCTAATGATCCTGCTACCTTCCAAGCAATAATGAATGATTTATTCCATCCGTAACTACGAAGTTTTGTACTTGTCTTATTTCATGTTATCCTTGTTTATAGCAAGAAATGGAACTCACACCTCTAGAACATTTATACAATATTAAAAATTCTTCAAGAGAACAAGTTCTACTTTAATAAATCCAAATGTAGTTTTGGAAAAAAAGAGATAGTATTTTTGGGACATGTCGTGTCAAACGAAGTAATCAAGGTTGATCTGAAGAAAATTACGACAATTAGTGATTGGCCTAGCCCCAAATCAATCACATCATTACGAGGATTCCAAGGTCTTACTGGGTACTACAGAGTGCTTGTTTGAAACTATGCACAAATTGTGGCCCCATTAACAACATTATTGAAGAAATATGCATTTAAGTGGAACGACGAAGCTGAAGCATGTTTTATAAGGTTTAAGCTCCTAATGTCATCGACTTCGGTTTTTTCAACACCATATTTCTCCAAATCATTTTTTCTTTAATGTGATGCTTCAGGAGCTAGATTAGGTGCCATACTTATGCAAGATAATCATCCCATCAAATTCGAAAATCAAAAATTCAAATCAAGGGAGAAAACCAAATCAACATATGACAAAGAAATTTTGGAAATTATGTATGCCTTGGTTAAGTGGAAACAATACTTGTTGGCAATGAAATTTACTGTGAAAACAGACCACAATAAATTGAAGTATTTTTTAACTCAAAAAAATATTTCATCAGAGAAACAAAAATGGGTGAGCAAAATCCAGGTCTTTGATTTCAACATTATTTATAAAAAAGGGAAGGAATTTTGGTTTCAAACGGGTTATCAATGAAACTTTATATCGATGCTACTCTATGCGCTATGTCCATCATCATTCCCGAATGGATCTCAGAAGTTCAAAATGAGTATATCAAAAATACAGAAATACGAAGGCTAATAGAAGAAGTCGAAAGTAGCCCAATTTCAAACCCTAAATTCACTTGGAAGAATGACATATTGTGGTACAAATGACATATATTTTTGCCTAGTTCTTCCAAGTTCAAACTCCATGTTTTGAAATACATTCATGATTCTCCGTTAGCAGGCCATGTGGGATTTTTCAAAACTTACTACTATATACGCCAATCCTTATTCTGGAAAGGTATGTGATCCAACATTCCGAAATATGTGGCTGAATGCGAAACCTTTCAATGACAAAAGTTTGAAATTATTGCTCCTCTAGGTCTTCTGCAACCCCTTCATATCCCAACCCAAAAATGGTCTGAAATATCTATGGACTTTATTACTAATCTTCCTACCTCTGAAGGAAAAGACGCTAAAATTGTAATCATTGACCGATTAAAAAAATATGCCCACTTTATTGGGATCTCTTGAAAGGCCAAGGCTATCAAAGTCATTGATAACTATGTTAAAAATATTTTTAAACTTCATGGATTACCCAAAGTTATCATAAGTGATAGGGATCCCTAGTTTACTAGTAATGTTTGGAAGGAAATGTTCTGTTAGGTGGGGACATCCTTAACCATGAGTAATTCATACCAGCCCCAAACATATGGCCATATTGAAGTGGTTAATAAATTCCTTGAAGGGTATCTAAGGAATTTTGTGAATGATCGTTAGACACAATGGATAAATTGGCTACATCTTGCAGAATGGTAGTACAATAATACATATCATATGCCAACAAAAATTTCTTTGAAGCATTGTATGGTTATCCACCTCCCTCTATTAAGGATTATGTTATCAATTCTAAGGTTCCTGTCATGAAAGAATATCTAGTCGCGTTGGATGAATTTCTACGCACTCTTAAATTTCACCTCAATCAAGCAAGGAACTGAATGAAACAACAAGCTGGAAAAATAAGAACCAACAAATAATTTATGATAGGATATTGGGTATTTGTTCGAATACAACCTTACAAGCATAATTCTCTTAAAAATTACAAGAAATACAAACTGGCTCCTAAGTTTTATGGATCCTATCAAATTCGAAAGAGAGTTGGAAAAGTTGCTTACTCCCTTGATATTACACATAAAGGGAAATTGCATGACATTTTTCATGTTTCTTGTTTGAAGAAAAAACTATATCCTACCATCCATATACAAGCAGAGTTTCCTCTTTTAGATGAAGAAGGAAGGTTAATTTTAATTCCCGAAGACATCCTTGAAGTACTAACCAAATTCCTATGTTCTAGAAGAATTAATGAGTATCTGATCAAATGGAAGAACCTAAATGAAGATGAAGCTACTTGGGAAGATGAGGTGTTTAGATATAAACATGTTAAATACATTTATTGTTGTATTTGGATTTCATCTTCTAGAAACCCCTCTAGATTTGGTAGTCATTGTCAGAACTCTGACGGAAGATAATGAGAGGCTCATGATAGCTTAGGACGAATAGGAAGAGATGAATGCGTTGATACTGCAGAGTTTTTCTGAGATTTAGAAGCATCTACAACAAGGCCCCAATAATGTAGAGTTGCAACAATGATATATGTTGAAAATCCCTTCAGATGATAAAAAACACAGATTGTCCCATAGCGACGTGGGAAAGAGTTCTTCCAAGAAAAGGCATTGGGACGTCAAGAGAAGTAAATATGGTGGAAGTGTTTCCATGGAGTCATCTGACAAGAAGATTTCTTCTGATAAGCTTTCCAATAGTGACACTGGATCAAGTATTCTAAGGAAACATAAGAGACACTCACAAAGTTTTTCGATTGAATAATTCAAGAAGGCTAAGTCGCCTATATTTGATGGAGAAATTAATAAGGGAGAATATGTTGAAGCTTCGTTGTTCGGTTTGAAGTAATTTTTAGTACACACTTATTCTGAGAATACCAAGGTAAGAATTTCCATATTCAACTTGAATGGAGCTTCCATATGGTGGGAATATCTCAAGGAGATCAAAGGATTGAATGAAACAAAATTGACCTGGAAGCAGTTTGAGAAGTACTTCAGAAAAACATACCTATCAGAGAAGTGTTATGATGAAATAAATCAAATAATTCCATGAGAATACGTTGGGACAACTTACTATGGATGCCTATGCCAAGATATTTATGGAGCTCTTGAGGTATGTTCCTTACCTTAAGGATGAGAAAGAAAGAGTGCAACATTTTCTCAATGTATTTCCATAGTCCTACCAGGATAGAATTGAATTTGATAAGCCAAAGACCTTGGATGAAACTATAATAAAGGCCAAGTGTTGCTATGATTAGTCTAGGAATAAGCAATATCCTTATAAGTATTGGAAGAGAATGGATAAAAGTGGGTCCCAGAAAAAGGGATTCAGATAAGTTCCATAAAATAATCCAAAGAAGGGTGCACATTTTAGTTAGCCAAGAAGAAGTGTGCATCAACAAAATTTTCCATCTCAGAGTGGAAATAAGCCAGCAGAGTAGGAAAGAGAAAAAACAGAGGAACCAAATAAAGTTCATGTATAGTGTTGGAGTTGTGGAGAACCACACCCGTTGAGGGATTGTCCTCATAGAAAACAAGAAAAATTATCATATGCATGAAACAACTACAGTCAATGACGTGGCCGAAAGTGTGCCAAGGATATATGTAGCTACAGAAAATCAACAAGAAAACCACCAAGATTCTGTGGTAGATATGGAAGGTATAATTTCCAAGCAACCCATTTCTATTTTAATTGACCCTAGATATAATCTTAATTATGTCTCTGTTGATTGAAAATTGTCATCTCAATTTTCTGGTCTTTGGAATAAAAAAAAAATTATTCAGAGGGAATAATTTGTGCATGTTCATCAACTCATGCATTTTGCAAAATGCAAATATGAGTCTGTATACCCAAGATACTCATAATGTTTTCCAGAAGTCCAACAAAGAGATTGCAAAAAGAACTTTGAAAAATGGCAATAATTATTTGTCTAAGTATGGTGCACCTTTCCTTTCCATTTTCAAACTTTTGACTAAGTACTCTCCTCACTTAGTCATTTTCCTCACCTTCCATCTCCATCCATCTCCTCACTTAACCATTTTCCTCTCTTATCCCTTCACCTCTCTTCATACTCTCATCCCATACTTAGTCATTTTCCCATTTTCTCATTACTCTCATATTTCCTTCACTTCTCATACTTTTCCATTTTTCTAACTTCCATTCCTTACTCTCTTCTCTCTTACTCTCCTTTCCATAACCATTTTCCCTCTTTCACTCTACTTTCATACTCTCATTACATACTTAGTAATTTTTCTTTCTTCCACTTCACTCTCATACTCTCATTCCATACTTAGTCATTTTCCCCTCTTCCCCTCTACTCTTCTTACTCTACTCACTATACTTAACCATTTTTATCATTACTCTCATGTTCCCTTAGTAATTTATCTCATACTTAGTCTCATATTCCTTTCACTTATCTCCTCATACTTAACCATTTTTCTCCTTTTATTTTAATATTATTTCTCTTGTCCTAGCTAAGGCATGACTTCCATAGTCTACATATGCTTCACATTTAGTGTATGTTAAAATTTTCAATATATACACTAAAATATAAACACCACAAATGCACGTGGAATATGTATTTTAAGAAAAGTCAAATTTTAAATGGTCATTTTAAAAGAAAAGACAAATTTAAATGAAGGGAAAAAAATGACCCATGAAATTAATGGACGGTGGTTGAGTCTCTAATTTCTCGAGCTTGTATCTTGATATTTGGGCATCAGTTTTCATAAAACTATACCTTGTTGGAAAGGTAATTAGAAGAGAAAGATGATTGAAAATGTTTCAAGAGATTGAATTTTCCATAATCATCTCATAAATTGAAAGAACTGTCAACTATAATTTTATGGTGTTCTGATAAATCTGCTTGGTACCTCGACTTCATGAGCTCATATCTTGAGATCCAAAATTTGAAATCTTGCTCAGAAAGACTTTTTGGAAAGACGACATGATGAATTTTACATAAAAATTGATTTTCATGGCTGAGAAATTGAATACCATGCCCAAAAAATTAAAATACAGTCTTCTCTTTTAAAAGGCAGTAAATTTTTTTTTTTGAAAAATAAAAGTTTATTTTAAAAAAGATTTTTTTTTTTTTATTAAATATGAAAAAGGCCCACTTCAAGGAAAAAATGTAAATGAGATAAATAAATTAATTATGATTTAATGAGTAATTAATTAAAGTGAATATTTCAAGAAGAAATGTGTATGACAAATTTCAAGAAAGAGAAAAAACCCTAACTACATCAAGAAGTTAGAAGAGCAGATTTTAAAAAGCAAGAGAAGGCTCCATCAAAGGGTTAGAGAAGGTTGCATTATCAGAGTAGAATATCAGAATAGAGAGGGTCTAGCCATCAACATGAAACAAATATTTTGATCAACAAATAAATATATCCATCTTCTCTATTCTTCTTCTTCTTCTACACTATTTTTCTCATGGCTTTATGCTTGTATTTATGAATTGCGCATAAGGTTGAGATTCTTGAGTGTTTCTCTTGTATTCTTCCAAGAATTTTCTTATATGATAATGGATTATTTACAATGATATATGTGACTATCATATATGTTGATATTATGGTAGTTTCGGGAGGTATTAACCTCCATGTGTAACCATTGGCTAGAATAAAATATTTCAGAAGCAAGAGAAACCCTAAACATATGTGTAAAAACTCTAGAAGACAAGTCGGATGAGTAGAATAAATAATATTGAAGTATTACCCTTCAGAAAGAGAAGTTGGCCTAGACATGTGACAACAAGGACTATAAATAAGAGGCTCTTGAGCTCATTTGGTACACTCACTTCACTCACTCCCTCAATCATAGTGTAAGTCTGGAGCTGCAACTGCAAGAATGGAAGGAGTATATTTTGGGGTGATTATTGTTCTCTCTCTCTAGCTCTATCTAGCCTAATATATGCACCCTAAATTCTAGTATCTCTTGGTGGTATTCTTGGTGATATTCTTGGTGGTATTATTGGGAAGAAGTGCAACTGCAACTATTGCAATTGAGTATTGTTGTTGTTCTATGGTTGAGGAGACTCTCTCTCTTGTGCACTGCCCTTGAAGAAGGTGCACTCCCCTTGTCTTGTGATGTTGCTGCAGTTGGATGGTGTTTTTTGGTTCCATCGCGTGCTACTACTACAACTAGGGTTTATCTATTGGTTCTAGTGTGGATTTCCAGAATCATTCTATCTAGGAAAGGTTAAGGTGCTCGGGGGTGGCTGGATGCTTATGGTTGGGTGACAATATTGTGATATTTTCTATGGTTAAATGAGCACATCGAAATATTCTAACAGGTTATGGTCCCACTCTACCTTTAGAACAATCTAACTATTGGAAGGTATATCAATAGTTCTTTGTCAATCCCATTATAGCACCAGTTGCAACTGCAACTAGGGTTTTTGATTTTGCAGCTACAACAAACCCTAACCTAATTCTTTGGGAACTTTAAGTGAAATGTTTTGCATAGTTTTTGGGTATTCTAGAGTGCCCTAGCCTAGTGCACCCTCTGGTTCCCTCAACCAACAAAAAAATCAAATTTTAATTCTTGGTCAAAGTCAAAGGTTGACTGGTCAAAGTCTAAGTCAAAGTTTGAATGGTCAAAGTCAAAGTCAAAGGTTGAATTTTGGTCAAAATTGATTTTGTGGTCAAAGTTGAAATTATTCAGTTTCTAATCTCTTCCTGTCAAGATGGTGTCTAAATTTAGATTAGAAGACAAGCTGAGAGATGCTACAAATTTCAAAGGTCTGTACTTGTATATGCTTTTCAATTTATATCATCCAACAAAGTATGAGTGTGTTTGCAGGGGATGTACAAGAGAAATTTTCCAAGAAGTGATCTTGGATTCAATACATTCATAGGAACATGCATACCCTTCCTAGAAGTTGAGGCTCCAGGTTCCAGGTTTGATTGATCAAATTGTTAAGTTTCAATTTGCACATATCAAGTTTGATAGTTGCTATAGTGCAAGAGAACACTATAGTTGTGACAACAGTATTTGAAATATTATATTACTGATAGGTATACTTGGTTGTATGTAAGTACTATTGATATAGATTCTTATTGCACTTTTTTGGAAAATGAACTAACATCTCCTCTAGGATTTATTTTTTGCTTTTCTCTTGGGCATGTCACCTTGGTAATTCTATGATGACTACCATCCTTGTTACCATAGATATGTTCTTATGAAAATGATATTGGAAATACTTTTTCTCTTATTGTTCTTGTTCTGGGTAGGTCACAAGAGATAACTCTGAGAAGGAGCTATAGTGATAGTTTCAAACATGGAGCAAATGACTCCATCAAGTGATGAGGCATGTGATATCAACAAGTACCAATTCTAAAGGATGCGTGTAAATAAAAATGTGCTTTGGACATTGTTCACTCATATGTGTGTGGGACATTGTTCACTCATATGTGTGTGGACCAATTTCAACCTCCTCACTAAGAAGATGAATATCTTGAGGTTCGATAATGGAGGAGAATACACCTCCAAGAAGCTCGTTTACTTTTGTAAAGCAGTCGGTATTAGGAGGGAGTTAATTATCCCACATAATCCTCAACATAATGGTGTGGGAGAAAGAAAGAACTGATCCATTAAATAATTTGTTAAGGAAATGATGAATGACCATAATCTATCTATGTTTTTATGGGGAGAAGCAGCTATGAAAACCGTATATGTTCAGAATAGAAGTCCTCATTGTATATTAAATAACATGACTCCATAAGAAGCTTTCTCCGGAAAGAATCCAAGTGTTGAACACTTGAGGATCTTTGGCTATCTTATCTATATTCATGTTCCCAAGGACAAAATAAATAAATTTTAACCTTCAGGAAAGAAGGGCATATTCATTGGATGTAGTGAATCATCAAAAGCTTACAGAATCTATGTTCCAGGTCAATTGAAGGTTGGAATCAACAAAGAAGTGAATTTGATGAAAATATTGGCTTTAGGAAATATATAGAAGATTCCATGGATCCCAACGATGAAGAATAACATGAAGGTCCCAAGGAAGAAACTATATGTTCTCCAGAACATCTCAATACAGAACCTTCCACCTTTAAAGAAGTAGTCAAGAAGAAAGAATGGAAGGAAGCTATGATGGAAGAATATCAAACCATCATGAAAAATGATGTATGGGAAATTGTGCCTAGACCTGAAGGAAAGTTTGTGGTCGCCTATAAATGGGATTACAAGATAGAGCATGCAATAGATGGGAGTATTGATAAAATACAAGACAAGATTCGTGGCTAGAGGATTCTCCCAACACAAGGGAGAAGATTATGATGAGATGTCTGCTCCAGTTTCTAGATACACCTCTATTAGAGCCATCATATCCATGGGTTGGAGTTTACATCAGATGGATGTAAAGACCACTTTTCTCAATGGATTAATTGAGGAAGAAGTATACATAGAGCAACCTCAAGGTTTTTAGGTACACCCGAGAGAAACCCATGTATGCATATTAAAGAAGGCCTTGTATGGACTCAAGCAAGCTCCAAGAGCTTGGTATGAACGAATTGACAGTTACTTGACGAGACTTGGATTTTCCAAGAGCTATGCTAATCCATATAATTATTACAAGGTTGTGAATGATTCACCTATGATCCTACTACTATATGTTGATGATTTGTTTCTGACAGGTGAAAAGCCTCTCATTATTCTTTGTAAGAGGGATTTAGCTTCTGAATTTGATATGAAGGATCTTGGTCTCATGAATTATTATTTGAGACTATAAGTATAGCATAAGAGTGGTGAAATATTCCAGGGGAAAGGGAAGTATGTTGTAAATATTCTTAAGAAGTTTTGGATGATGGATTGAAAATCTGAGGCAACTACCATGGTGACATATCTAAAGAAGCTAAGAGACTCTGATTATGATCTAATAGACTCATCCATGTACCGGTAGTTGATTGGATCATTCATGTATTTGGTTAGTACCTGGCCAAACATTTTCTTTTCATTGAACACATTGAGCTAGTTCCAGGTGGATCCTAGACATGACCATTGGATAGATGCAAATCACATTTTAAGATATCTTCGTGGGGACATAAATTATGGTTTGAGATATGCCTCAAACAATGACGTAGAACTGCATGGACTTACTGATTCAGATTAGATAGGGAGTGTAGATAACATAAAGAGTACTTCTGGTATATATTTTAGTTTGGGCTCTACTATGATATCATGGGCTAACATGAAACAAAATTTTGTTGCACTCAACACTGCAAAAGTAGAGTATATTGCAGCTTGTGATGCTTGTATGGAAGAAGTATGGCTCTGTAAGCTAATTTATTGACTATCTGATCAGGTGTTGGATTTGACTGTGATACATTGTGATAATCAGAGCTGTGTGAATCTTTAAGAGAAACCCATGATTCCATGATAGGTTGAAACACATTGAGATCAAGTACTGTTTTATCCGTGATAAAGTCTAGAAGAGAGAAGTGATTCTCTAGTACATCTCCACCGATGAGTAGAAAATTGATATTTTGACGAAGCCTTTGTCCAATATAAATTTTACATACTTGAGGGACACATTGGGACTTTTGGAGATAACTCCCTTGGTTGGAAGGGAGGTGGTGACTTCCTCAGTTGGGAGGGAGTGCCGATATATGACATCATTGATAGTCAATATGCTGGTGGAAAGACATTATCTAGATGGAGAATGATCCAGGAAGAACAAATTGTTGATGGAATGGAATTCTCCCTGTGGAGAATGGTCCAGGTTGATATATTTCTAATGTATCATGGACAACTATTCTCTTGGGGCATTACCCAGACAAGTAGAATGGTCCAGGACAACTATTCTCCTGGGGATTTGCCCGGTCAAGTAGAATGGTATATCTCCCTAAGTTCATAGTAGTGAATATAGTGGGAAGATTGGTACAGGATAAACATTTTCCTTGAGTTCATAGTAGTGTCCAGAAGGGGTAAAATGGTCCAGGATAGTCATTCTTCTAGGACATATGTCCAGATTAGAATAATGGTCTCCATAGCTCATGGTGTGTATTTCAACATCTTGGAGGACAATCATTCTTCTAGGATGTATGTTTGGATTAGAAGAATGGTCCTTGTATCACATGGCATGGCTTTCAACATCTGTTGGGACAATAATTCTTCCCATGTCACAGGTAGTGACTAGGATAGGAAGAATGGTCCCTATATCACTATGTTGAGTGAGTGACTTATGCTAAACAATCTTTTGAGTGTGCTAAGTTAAACGCATGACTTATTCAACATCATGACGATTACTCAGATGGAGTATGGCCCCAAGAGATGATGTAGACGATGATATGATTTTATGCCATAAGATTATTTTACTTCATGGTGATAGCATGTGTAGCTATTGGTTGATTGTAGTGGAGATTGTGTGTCTATGGATAGTAGCTATGTTCTATTGTGGTGGATGTGTTCCACTGGTAGTGACTGTGTGTCACTAGATAGTAGCTGTGTGCTACTAGGACTGGTTGTGTACCACTGGATAACAATTGTGTGTTGCTATGGATCGACATTGTTGTGATATATTGGATGACCTTATAGTAACTATGTGCTACAACTTGACTTCCATGGAGACTACCAGTAGTGTTGGAGGTGATTTCTAGCTAGATGGACAATGATGATGATTCTCATGACTTTATCTGTGTGATCACGAGATAGCCTGTGTGGCTATGATGATGCTACCTCTAGAATGGTCTGCAATACTACATGATCCTTTCCCATACCATGTGAAATGGATGAATGTGCTTGAGACCATTACAGTTAATACCTCCCTAGATATGAGGGAGTGTTGATATTATGGTAGATGCAGGAGGTATTAACCTCCATGTGTAATATTTGAATAGAATAGAATATTCCAGAAGTAAGAGAAACCCTAAACGGATGTGTAGAAACCCAAGAAGACAAGTCGGCTCAGTAGAATAAATAATATTGAAGTATTACCCTACAGAAAGATAAGTTGGCCTAGACAGGTGACAAGAAGGACTATAAATAAGAGGCTCTTGATCTCATTTGGTACACTCACTTCACTCACTCTCTCAAGTATAGCACAAGTCTAGAGTTGCAGCTAGAAGAATGGAAGGATCATCTTTTGGGGTTATTCTTGGTCTCTATTTCTAGCACTATCTAGCCTAAGATATGCACCCTACCTTCTATTATTTCTTGGTGGTATTATTGGTGATATTCTTGGTGATTATATTGGTGGTATTCTTGGGAAGAAGTGCAACTGTAACTGCTATAGTTGAGTATTTTTCTTGTTCTATGGTTGTGGAGACTCTCTCTCTTATGCGCTACCCTTTGAGAAGGTGCACTCCCCTTGTTTTGTGATGTTGCTGTAGTTGGATGGTGTTTTTTGGTTCCACATCATTCTACTGTTGCAACTAGGGTTTATCTGTTGGTTCTAGTGTGGATTTCTGAAATCATTCTATATAATAAAGGTTAAGGTGCTTTGGGGTGTCTGCATGCCTATGGTTGGGTAAAATATTGTGATATTGTCTATGGTTAAATGAGCACATCGAAATATTGTAACAAGATGTAATCTTGAATTGTCTATTGGATTCATGGAAATTTATCCTTTGTTATTGACAAGCTTTATTTTTGAATATTTAGTCAATTGGTTTGATGAGATATTTTCTGATCTGAGTGTGAGGGTGTATTTATCTCTTTTAGAACGCAGGCTACACAAAACAGAGTTAGAGAACACAGGCTACACAAAATCTTCCTCAATCATATTATCTCTTTGAGTGTGTTCTTAAACAAACAATGCCAATCTTCAAAATCAGAAGATGCTTCTTTTCCTTCTGATATTCTCTACGCAATCAGATATGCAAGAGAAATTTTCCGCAAGATTTATTGACATACCAGGAAGTGTGCCCCTTCTCTTCTCAATAGTCCTTCAACTGCCCCACTTCCCTTCCAGGGCTTCAACAACAGGCAAGACAAGAAGTCTCAAAGCACTGTAGCTGCAGTTCAACACCTTCAGGAAATCAATCCCCAACAATTCTCTCACTCAGATAATTTCTCACGGGTTTGAAAACCCACCTCTTAAATATCCCATGGGCCTGAAAACCCGCTTCTTCAGTCTAGCTCCCAAGATAACCAGCTACACGAACACAAAATGGCTATGGATACCGATTCAGGTACAATCATGAAGATACTAAAGATAGCTTAATGGGTGTGTACATGCCCATGGATGATTGATTGGATGACTGAATGATGGAAGGAATGATGGGAAGAATGCTGGAAAAGATCTAAGTCCAAACAATATGTATGCATGTCCCCAACTTGACACTTGTCATGTTGGGAGCTACTTTGGCCCACTTGTACCCAACTTTAGGAGTTAGGATAAAATAATTATCCATACTTTATGATTTAAGAAATATTAATATAATATTCCTTTTTGGCTTAAGCTCCCTAGCTCAACCCTTTTCCTTAAATCTTAGGCCCCTCCCTTTCCCTAACCAGTGGAGTTTAGTCCCCCATCTCTTTTATCGTGGTCGGTCTGTGCACAACGATGTATTTTATATTAATTATGAGACATATACAAAAATAGGCGCACTAGCCTTTAACATCTAGGCTCTCTGGCCTAATACAAACATAAGCATCTTAACTTATAATAACTGGCTCACCAACCTATAAAACATATCATATACACAAAGGCTCATTGGCCTCACAATCACGCACACTTAAGATGCTGCGCGCAGTATCTTGGAATGTGCACACTTCATCATTTCACTGCGCAGTACATGCGCGCCCTAGGCCATGAGATGTGCATGCAAAAATGATATCAAACAACTCACCAACTTAAGCACATTTTCATTTACATTACATTTGGGTTTTTCCTTAGGGATATTACAATCCCCTCCCCTTATTTATGCACTGTCCTCAGTGCATCATGTACCCATATACAACAAAACTTCAAAAATCCTTAAAAAGATGCGGGTATTCTACCTGCATTGCATCCTCATGCTCCCAAGTAGTGTCCTCATGACCGTATCAGGTCCATTGGACCTTTACAAGCCTATGGATTGATTATGGAGCTGTTTGATTTACGGTCCAGAATGCATACCTGATGCACTTGAAAGGTGCCTTCTGGATCCACCTAAATCACATTCCAATCAATAACATGATTAACATCAAGTATATATTTCTTTAGCAATGATACATGAAATACATTATGAACAGACATGGATGCAGGAAATGCAATCATATAATCTACTGGACCAATCCTTTCTAGGATTTCAAACGACCCACAATAGCGTACTGCCAACTTTGAGCAATTTCCCAACTTCAGGGAACTTTTGTTGGCCCTCACTTTCAAAAATACATGGTCACCCACTTTAAATTCCCTGTGAGTTCTTCCCTTATCAACATAGATTTTCTTCCTGTCTTGGGCAACCTTTAATTTTTATTTTATTTTAATCATTTTCTCCTCCATTTCCCTGAGCAAATCTGGCCCAACCACTGCTCTGTCTGCTGGGTTATTCCAACTTACTGGTGTGTTGCACCTTCTGCCATAAAGTGCCTCAGATGGGCTCATCTTTATAGATGCTCGGTACCCATTGTTATAAGAAAAATCTACCAAGTGTAGGTAGTCTTCCCAGTTTGATGGTTTATCCATCAGATAGATCCTCAACATATCTTCAATAACTTGATTCACCCTCTCTGTTTTCCCATCTGATTTTGGATGATAATATGTACTAAAATTCAAATTTGTTCCAAATCCATTCAATAATCCCTTCCAAAATTTCAAGGTAAAATTTAGATCTCTGTCAGACACAATTGTCTTGGGTATGCCATGTAATCTGACAATTTCCTTCATATAAATGTCAACAATATTGGCTGCCTTGTGAGTGAGCTTAACTGGAACAAAATGGGCAGCTTTAGTAAGCTTATCCACCACTACCATGATAGAATCATGTTGCTTGTTTGTTCTAGGTAGTTTAGTGATGAAATCCAATGTTCCAACTTCCCACTTCCACTCAGGAATGGGTAATGGCTGTAGCAACCCAACTGGGTGTCTATGCTCAGCCTTTACCTTTTGACATTCCAAACATCTGAAAATAAAATCAACAACCTCTTTCTTCATGCCTGGCCAATAATATTGGCTTTTGACAACTGCTATAGTTTTCTGATATCCTGGGTACCCAACATAAGACACATTATGCATTTCTCTCAATATCATATTTTTCAATTCCTGAGAATTTGGTACATAAATTCTGCCTCTATACATGAGAATTTCATCATTATCTAGCTTGTATTATTCAATTTTCTTCTGCAAAATACCTTGCTGTAATTTTTCCACTAATTCCTTGTATTGCAAATCTGATTTGACAGCCTCTGTAATTCTGTCTTTCAAATCTGATCGGTACATGCTAATGGTTGTAGCATGCAATTCATGTACTCTTCTGCTGAGTGCATCAACCACTTTGTTCTCTTTTCCCTTGATATGCTTATATCAAAGTCATATTCACTTAGAAATTATAACCATCTGGTTTGCCTAGCATTTAGAGTTGGTTGATCAAATAAATATTTCAGACCATTATGGTCTGTTCTTAGCTCAAACCTTTTACCCATGAGGTAGTGTCTCCATTTCCTCAAGGCATGCACTATGGTTGTCAACTCCAAATCATGAGTGGCATAGTGTCTTTCATGCTCCTTTAACTTCCTTGACTCATAACATATAACAAACCCATTTTGAGTGAGGACTCCACCAAGTCCCTCTTTACATGCATCTGTGCATACAACACAGTCTTCATTTGGGTCTGCAATCCTCAGTATTGGAGCACATGTTAATAATTGTTTCAGGTGTTGGAAACTCTTTTCACAATCCAATGTCCACTGAAACTTCACACCCTTTCTTTGCAAGGAAGTGATTGAGTGTGCTATCTTTGAGAATCCTTCAATAAATAGCCTGTAGTAGCCTGCAAGGCCCATGAATGATATGACCTCTATAACATTCTTTGGAACTGACCATTCTCTAATGGCCTCTATCTTCTCAGGATCCATTGCTATCCCATCCTTTGAAATGACATGTCCCAAATAGTGAATTTTCTTCTGATAAAATGAGCACTTTCTCAATTTGGCATACAAATGATGCTCCCTTAATACTTGCAACACCATTCTCAAATGATGTTCATTCTCTTCTTCTGACTTGGAATATACAAGAATGTCATCCAAAAAGACAATGTCAAACTTATCTAAATATTCTCTAAAAACACCATTCATTAAGCACATGAAAACAATTGGTGCATTTGACAACCCAAATGGCACCACTGTGAACTCATAATGACCATACCTTGTCCTGAAGGAAATCTTGCTGATATCTTCCTCTTTAATCCTTACCTGATGGTATCCTGACAGGAGATCTATCTTTGAAAATATCTTTGGATCCTTTAGTTGATAAAAAAGATCATCAATCCTTGGCAGAGGATACTTGTTCTTAACAGTCACTTTATTCAAATGTCTAAAACCAATGCACAATCTTAATGCCCCATCTTTCTTCTTCACAAACAAGACTGGGGCACCCCAAGGTGACACACTTGGGCGTATATACCCCTTCTTTAAAAGTTCTTCAAGATGCATTTGCAACTCCTTAAGCTCTAGTGTACTCATTCTGTAAGGAGTCTTTGACACTGGAGCTGCTCCAGGCATTAAGTTTATAGAGAAATCAATATCTCTCTTAGGAGGTAGTCCTAGTACCTCCTTGAAGACATCTTCAAAATCTTCCAGGACTGCATAATCTTCCAAATTTGACACCTTATCTTTAGGTGTCTCCTCCATATGAGATGCAAATATTTGACACCCTTTCCTATAACATTTCTTCAACTGCAATGCTGAAATTTCTCTGATGGTTACTTCCCTGGGAATTCCCTGCACTCTCCTTAGGGTCCCTTCCTCATCCAAGCAAGTAAAGGATTTTTTATGACAGTCTAGGATGGCATGATGCTGGTCCAACCAATCCATTCCAATTAGATAGTCATAAGAACCTAAAGGAAAGATTTTCAAATCTTCCCTGGTGTTCGGTCCATTCATGTCCATAAGACATGACTTAACCATCTCATTAAATTTTCTTTTGGCTCCTGTAGCCAACTGCACCAACCAATATTTCCCATGCTTTTTTCTTGGCAAATGAAAAATTTCCACCATCTTAGGATCTATATAACTATGAATAGCTCCTGAATCAATTAAAATAGCAATGGCTTGGTTGTTGATCATACCTTCCACTTCAATCATATGTGACTGATACTCTACTTGCTTGTTGTCTATGGATGCATAGATCCTTGGCACATTTCTGCCCATGTCCTCCAATGTTTCAACTTGCTGAACATTGTGAACAATCCTCCCTTTTTCACCTCTGTGAGGACAATCTCTGAACATGTGATCTCCTTTACAACCCCAACATTGAATAGGTGGTTGCCTTGGTCTTTGACCCCCTGTTTCAATCATTCTGGGCTCTCTAGGAGTTTATTGTCCTTGTGGATTATTTCTGAAGAATGGTGGCTTGGATCCCTTCTTCCTTTGATCCACCTTGAATTTCTTTTTGTATTCCCAAGAGTTTTGGAAAGTTGGCTTTGCTTTCTGCTGATCATAAAGGCATTTAGCTCACCTTATGATCTCCTCCAATGTCTTTGGATCATCATACTGTATTTTGTCACCGATGAAGGATGGAAATCCACTCAAATACCTCTGAATCTTAACTGTCTCATCCTTGATGAAAGAGACATAATTAAACAGTTCTAAAAACCTTCTCTCATATTCATCTATGGTCATACTCCCAAGCTTGAGTTCAAAGAACTCTTTCATTTTCTTGTCATAGTATCTCTTAGTCAAGTATTTCTTCTCAAAATACTTCTTGAATTCTCTCCAAGTAACACTTTTCTTTTTGATGTGATGCACCTGCACAAGCTGATCCCACCACATGGATGATTTTCCTTTGAGTTGATAGATGACAATTCTACCATTTGCATGAGAAGAATAATTATGCAATTGAAAATACTTTCTCATTCCTAGCAACCATGTTTCTGCATCTTCATCCTTCTTGTGCTCACCATCAAATGTAGGAGGTTTGATTTTGTTCATTTCTCCTCGTAGCTCATCCACACTAGACCTCTTGTGATTCTTGACAGGGTATGGACTTGATTTGTTGTCTTATCTCTTATTAGAATGCCTTGGGGAGTGATGGTGATGTTTTCTAACACTTCTTGCTTTTCTTTTCTCATCAGAAGGCCTGTGACTTCCTGATTTTCTTGAGCCACTCTCCTTATCCAATTTCTTTCTATTCTGTTCAATCTCTCCAATAAATTCATGTTGAAGTCATCCTAATACTCCTTGGCTCTGATAAGCCTTTCATTATCATCTTTATGGATTTGGACATCCTTTTGTAAATTTTTAATGGTCTCTTCCATATTCATGTTTTCATCCATTTCTTCTCCATGCCCATTAGAGTTTGTTCCTTCAATGCCCAAATGGACATCCATTCCTCTGATTTCATCCTCCTGACTGTAAGTCCCTTGTGCCTCTTCCATTCCTTTGGACTTTGTTCTAATCCTGATCTGATCTATTTTTTGTGAATTCTGCAAAATGTGCAGCCAACAAAACTTTGTCAGGCTAACTGTTTCAACAATTTCTTAAAAATACGAACCATTTTGGTTTGATAATACATATCATAATTATTTCTTATGATTTATTGGAAATTTGAATTCCCAGATAAATTTTCTAGGTGGATATTAATATTCCACTATCCAATACCTTTCCAATGCCTTCTCCCATGCTCAATTCCAAGTCTTGAGCAGAAAGTTATGGTCATTTGAAATTTTCCCATTAACTTTTTTGTTCATACTTCCACTTGGCGCAATTCTGTGCTGTAATTATGAATTCTTGCACTTACTCCATTGCATATTTCGTATGATTTTAATTGGGTTTCTGCATAAACATATTATGTACATTCTTTCCAAGTTTCACCTCATTCTGGGTTCTGGGATGCTAGTTACAACCTGCGGAAATTCTAGGCCAATTTGTGTTTTTGGTCTGGAATGCTACAGGTACCTTCTTTTCCATATTAAACATCTTCATCATGCCCATAAATTTACTTCAACTCTGGGAATGTCTTCTATGGTTCAATATATTTTCATTGACTACTCCTGCGCCTCAATCCGATTCTGGAGTAGAAAGTTATGGCTCTTTGAAGCTAGCTGGGTCTAACAATTTACCCTCCACTGTTTAAGCTGTAACTTTCTCATAAAAGCTCTATTTGACGAACATTTTACACCATTAGAAAGATCTATCTGATCTCTTTCATTTGAGCCACAAAGACAAAGTATACCTTCTATACAATTCTATCTCATGGTTTTTGACTTGCTAAAAATGCTCTTAAGGCCCTCAAAAATGCACTGCAAAAAGATGACATTCAAATGATATAAAATGTCGTAGAAAATTGTTGATTTTCTTCTATTGTTCACCTTTCAAACAAATTCACATGCATAAATTTCAACCTGTACACCCATATTTACCATGTGCAACAACAACACAAGGAAAATCATGCTTCGCACACTTTAAAACCACTGTGTATCACTTCTCTGTCGCGCCAATAACTTGCGCGCATTACTTTTGTGTTGCGCACCAATATCCACCACACACAATTTTAGTTCTTTCTCAATTACATGTTGCATGTAGTTTTTGTATCGCCCGATGTTATTCCGTGCGCATTTTACTCTGTGCGCTTCACCATGCCAGAGTTTAGTACGCCCCACCGCACCAATACTCTACGCGCACATTTAGCAAAACTATCGCATGACAACTTATACTCTTACTGCACTCTGCCAATACTATGCACACCACGTGCACCATTATTATTGTGTGTGCACACTGCGCACACCTTTTATGCATATGCGCACTTTGCAATGCTAAATTTATCACGTGCATCCACACACCAAAATTTTTCTTCTCAGTGCCAAAATTTAGCGCGTGCACCAGGACACCAACATTTGTCCGCACTGTACCCAAATTTAGCATGCACACCAGCACGCCAAATTTTTTCCGCGCGGTGCCCAAATTTAGTGTGCACACCAGCATACCAACATTTGTCTGTGCAGAACCCAAATTTAGCAGGCACACCAGCACGCCAACATTTGTCCGCGCGGTACCCAAATTTACACATATCATAAGCCTTTTACTGCGCATCCTACATTTTTAGTGTGCCCATCTGTGCACATTCATTTTTATACGCATCAATTTCCTCATGAATTCCGCTGCAGAAATTGGGGATTTTTCCTAACTTTTTCCCCAATCTACCATAGACATTCCGCAACCATGAAATTCGTTCAATTTCACCCCGATAACACCAATTAAACCTATGCAATAACAAATCGTCATGGGTTGACTTTTCTGGAATGAATTCACCCAATATCAATTCATGAATTGGGAATTTTAATTACGAATTCCACTCCATCTGTCATGGATTTACTGTAACTTCAAATTAGACCAATTCCGGGTCTGAATTTGCTAGAATAGATATTAAATCAATAATATCTTACCACATGGACGAATTTCTCAATTTCCCCATGAATTTACCAACTGAAATTTGGGCCTTTTCCCAATTTTTGTACCATATTGTAGCTGGACGCTCTACAACTCGAAATTTGGCCACTTCGAAATAAACCCTCTGTGAAATTTCTCTTCAACTCAACTTGTTCGACCCATCCAGGCTCAGTGTTGAAAATCGAAGCTCTGATACCATATTGTAACGTCCCCGAGCATCTATGTCAGGCCACGCTACACCAGAGAGATCTTACTGTTCTCTCCTTGCGGAACATACTGTAACATACCCAGTATGCAACTGAGCTATGCCACTAAATTTTTTCAAACTGCATGCAATTAAAACATACACACATAGAACTCTTGCAGAATCATTATATATAAAACGTAGACATACGAATACATATGTAATTACACAGATTCACACTGAAATAACAGTAAACATATACATGCAGCATATACAGGAAATACCCATAAAAGTAAACATAGTTATAACTGCACATATGATAACCCATAAAAATAAGCACATAAATAACAATGCAGCATGTAAATTTATCACACAATTGGCACTTATCTTGGTAATAATGTCACCAACTGCGTGCATACCTTCCATGAACCTCCTAGCATTAGACCACACTGTTCATCACTCTCAACAATCACCCCCGAGCCGGGACTAAACTCCACCCAGGTAAAGGGATTCCTAACCAAGATAAAGGATCATAGACAATAGGAAAGACTTCGTCACAGGTTCCAACTCAAACTAACAACCTACAGTCCCTCATTCTCCACATGCCTATCCCACCCCAGGAAGTGTTCCCCTTCTCTTCTCAATAGTCCTTCGGTTGCCCCACTTCCCTTCCAGGGCTTCAACAATAGGCCAGACAAGAAGTCTCAGAGAACTGTAGCTGTAGTTCAACATCTTCAGTAAATCAATCCCCAACAATTCTCTCACTCAGAGAATTTCTCACAGGTCTGACAACCCTCCTCTTCAATATCCCATGGACTTGACAACCCGCTTCTTCAATATATCTCCCAAGCGAACCAAATACATGAACACAAAATGGCTATGGATACCGGTTCAAGTACAATCATAGGAAGTTGAACAATATGACTATAGGAAGTTGAACAAGATGACCATCAATAATAAGTATCCTTTTCCCATGATTGATGATCTCTTTGACCAACTCTGAGGAGCTGGAGCTTTCTCAAATATTGATTTGAGGTCGGGATATCACCAAGTCATAATTAAATATGAGGACATCCACAAGACAAATTTTAGAACAAGGTATGTACACAATGAGTTTGTAGTGGAGCCATTTGGGCTTATAAATGCACCAGCCACTTTCATGTGTTTAATGAATAGTGTGCTCAAAAAATATCTAGAAAAGTTTGTCTTAGTGTTTGTGGGCGATATTTTGGTCTATTCAAAGACTAGAGAAGAGCATGAGGAACATCTTAGAATGGTGTTGCAGGTGTTGAGAGAGAAGAAAATTTATGCTAAGTTCAACAAGTGTGATTTATTTTAGAAGGAAATATAGTATTTAGGCCACATATTCTCAATAGAAGGAGTGGCAGTAGATCCTGCAAAGATAAAGGAAATCATGTATTGACCTACCCCTAGGAATGTAGTAGAGGTAATATATTTCATGGGATTAGTTGGATATTATAAAAGGTTTATAAAGAGATTTTCCATGATTGGTAATCCCATTACTTCATTACAAAGGACGGGGAGGAAATTTGTGTGGTCACCAGACTGTTTGGCCATATTGCATCTTCAAACTAATGCCCATGTTCTGAGGATTGTAGAATCTGAAAATGATTTCTTGGTTTATATTGATGCCCGCGAAAAGGGAATCTGTGGAGTGCTTATGAAAAAATGGCAACTGATATGTTATGAGTAAATAAAGCTAAATTAGAATGAGTGGAATTACGTTACCCATGATTTAGAGCTTGCAACAATTGTGCATGCATTAAATATGTGGAGACATTACTTGCTCAGAAGGAGGTTTGTCTTGATGATATACCACTGTGGATTAAAGTATTTGTTCGGCCAACCAAGATTGAATTCTATATAGGCCAGGTGGATGGTGCTAATTAGTGATTTTGATTTCGAAATCAAACATATTAAAGGGAATGAGAACAAAGTAGCAGATACACTCAATCAAAGTGTGCAGACTATACACTTAACAATAGGAAGTTCAGGAGAGTCTGACATCAAGAAAAGGTATTAAAAAGAACCCTGAGAGAAGAACTATGAGGGATATAAATTTACAGCTGATGAGTTTCTATTTTATAATGACATGCTATATGTGCATAATTTAACAGATTTGAGGCACCTGATTATGGATGAGTTCCATAGAAGACCTTATGTGGGTCACCTTGGTTACCAAAAGATGGTAACATCAGTTATACAATTATATTATTAGCTTGGAATGAAGCAGGACATTGATGAATACATTACTAAATGTATGGAATGCCAATGGGTGAAGGTTGAACACAAGCATCCTGTAGGACTGTTGCAGCCTTTGCAAATCCCAGAGTGGAAACATGAGACAATATCCATGGATTTTATTCCTATTTTTCCAAAGACAAATAAGAAACATGATGCAACTATGGTTGTACTATATAAGATGAGAAATGAAGCTCATTTTATCCCTATTATATATACTTTCAAGGCCATAGATGTTCCTAACACTTTTACGAAGGAAAAATTTATATTGCATAGTCTGCCTAAGACCATAATCTTGGATAAAGATGCTAAGTTCACCTCAAGGTTTTGGAAAAGCTTGTTTGTAGGATTGGGAATAGAATTGGAGTTTAGCACAACGTACCATCCTCAAATAGATGATCATACTGAAAGAGTGAACAAAGTGATAGAGGACATGTTAAGGGTGCATGTTATGCATCAACTCAAGCAGTGGGAAGAGTATCTACCCTTGGTGGAGTTTTCCTATAACAATGGTGTTACATGTAAAAAAATTATTCGCCTGAGCATAGTTTTGCTTCTCTATGGCAAGCTCATTAAAAAATGAAATAGAGGTTTTGAGCATAGTTTTGTTTCTCTGTGGAAATATTGTTAAAAAATGAAACATAGGTATTGAACATAGTTCTTTTCATATGTCAAGCTCATTAAAAAATGAAAAAATCACATCTCATATCAAGTCAAGTATTTTCACTAGATCTTGTAGATATCGAGTCGAGTCTTTAACTAGATCTCGTAGATGTTGAGTCGAGTCTTTCATTAGGTATTGTATTTGAACCTTCCTTTCATCCACCTTTGTCAATTGACCTTTTTTTCCTCATCTGATATAGAAATCAGTGACGATACAAGCATCGATGAATGAAATGAAGCTTGGGGGGACATGTCTCCAGCATTTGATTATCATTCTAGAGTTAAGCCGCTATATTTTCAAGATAGGGTTAGAGTACCAATAATCCATGAGTATCCCTCAAAAACCTTTGGAAATTACGTTGGGAAATTACAAGCATAGTTTAATTTTGTTTCAATCTTGTGTAAAAATGAAACCAATTATGAGCTTAGTCTTTATTCTTTCTTGTGCTAGTAAACACATGAGAATGCAACCAAGTACAATTTTATCACTTTTTTAGACTCGTAAAGGTTATACAAAAAATGAACCCCCTGACATTTCCTTTAATCTCTTTTCAGACTCTCTAAACATGAAAAGATTTCCAAGTTATCTTGCTTCCTTTCACACTCGTTAAAAGGTTCAAAAGGGCATCTTATGAGTAATAGTTTATCTCTTTTTTGGACCTTGGAAACTAAAATTACAAAAAGGGACAACCTTGAAGTAACCTTTAAGTTCTTTTTAGATTCTCTAAACATGAAAAACCACCGAGTTTTCTTCTATGGACTCACAAAATTACACACTGAAGGGCCCATATGGGGATGAACCTTTATTATAGTTCATTAAATAAAGGAAAAGGAACTTACCGAAGGTGAGTTATATCGAGCATGTGTTATCCTCCTCAATCTCGTTAAATGAAAAAGAGGTACTCATCTATCTGGATGGGGAAAAATTGAAGGAAATGGATCAAGTTTTTGGGAATCCTTTATGGCAACTATTGTCACCCTTAAACATGGAACCTATTTGCATCTCATCTTACAACTGGGTAATTTGCTTGTCTCTGAGTCATACAAATTCCATGTGTCGCCATACTTTTTTTTTTTTCAGTCGAAGAGTTCTCTTATTGTTTTCACATTACATTCTTGGTACTTGTCGAGTCAATGTTGCCAAGTCAATTGTCGTGCCTCATCATGTTCAAGGGAGTTTTCACTTAAAACCATCCATCTGTAGTATTTCCAGTTTCCATTTCCTGTGTCAGTCCATACTTATTCGATTCACCATATTACATCACTTTCCTATGTCAGTTTCATGTCGATGATAGGGGATAAATCAAGGCCCTCCTTCGATGAGTCTTTTCCCGTCGACTTCAACACATCATCCAAGAATTATACTTAGAAACTAGTTAGTACCTTGGGACCTTCATGCCTCAATGGCAGGCCTCCTCGCTTCCGACAATAGGTTTACATCATTGACCTCTAATCGGATGATTCCATGAATGTTTGACCTTATCTCATTTATTCACATTCGCTGGAATGTACTGGGGTACCTTGGGAGTCATTGGCATCATTGGTGATTTCCCTCGCACTTGTTAACGATTTACCTCAATGACCGATAATCAAGTGGTTTTTACCATGTTCGACATCAAATCATCTATTCACATGACTAGATTCATACCACATCGGGATTGGGATGAAGACCCTGGGTTGAGAATTCACTCCATTATCTACTTTTCTCAGGTTGTGAAGGAGACCATGTGAGCATGCTGATATATACACTGTCACATAGATACACATTGTATTGGTCCATGGATATGTTTTATAATATCGTAGCTCCACTGTGTATTTTTCGTGGCTATGATCAATTCATGTCATGGAGGTATGGATCCACATTGTATCTCTGGTGCACATATCCTTAGTCAATATTTTTTCATGAATCTGTAGTGTATTAGTCAGTGGCCGTGCTTTCAGTCATCTCGTATTCTGAGCATAGGTATGCCTGCCTCAGAAATGGAACATATATTAATATTGTTTGATGATTGTTTGCATCTTCTGTCAGGTTCTCCAACTCCACACCCTTTCATTAAAGAATTGTAAAGTGTTTCAGCCATCAGTTTCTCTTCTGACCTCACACTTTAGGGAGAAATATGGTACACATCAAAATGACACACTTAAGTATTTCACCCTAAGTGTCGTATGCACCTTGGTAAGTGTCGAAAGTGTCATCAAGTGCCATATGCACCTTACTAAGTGTCACACACACTTTTCTATGTGTTTATATGTGTTTTAATCCCTTGAAACTATCAAAGAACATTTTCCATGATCCCTAAGTCATATTGGATGAAGAAACCCATCATTTCAAGGCCATAAACACACTTTTTACTTGAAAAAATGACAATTTTTTGGGCATTTTTGAAGAGTAGCGCCCCCCTGTCCATGCTGGGGGAGTGCTACCCCATAGATCAATCCCCCCTTTACCTTATTTATGGGGGTATTATCTAGGATCAACGCTCTATCTCTAACTAGAGGGGAGCACTGATTTTGGTTAGAGGAAAATTTGGAGAATCCTGCCTCTTTATGTGGGATAACTCTTGGAGATGAGGTTAGTTTGGATCTAATGCTATCCTATGGAACTATCCTAGGATCATATCCTAACCTAAAGGAGTCATATCCTCAACTAATCCCCAAATCTACTCATGGTGGTTGAGCCTCCCAAGCCTATAAAAGGAGGCCATTCCAAGGTGGAGAAGGAAGCTTTTGGATATCAAACTTATGATATTGGGAGCATCATGCAAGGGATGGATGAGGAGGACTTAGAAAAGCTATCGCAACATCATCCATGATTGTAAGTATCTCTTTAAATTTCTCATCAATATACTTGGCCTGTTCCCTTCAAGCCTGTGTATTCTTGCATGTGCTTGTCTATTGTTCTAGATGGATTTGTTTAATCTAATATCGTAGAGTAAGAATTCTTTGTTTCTCTTTTCTGTCCATTGCATTACAGGTGTCAAGTTTTACTAAGGAGTTTGAAGAACGAGATCAAATTGGAAACAACAAGGGAAAATTTCAAAACAAGGTGCATCCCACTTTTTCTCCCTCTCTCTCTTTTTGATTAGTTAAACTGAATTCAAAGGGATGTTAGTGTTAATTTGTGTTTTTTTTCTTGGTATTAGGGGTCTAGAATCCAAGGGAGAATTTTCATGTCCACAGGGGAATTATAGTAAAAAATGGTTATCAAGAATCATTGAAGATGAGCTTGTTTGAGGTTCTGCATGGAAGAAGGTGTAGAGTTTTAGTTAGTTGGGACAGTACAGAGGATATGATCACACTTGGAACATAATTATTGGAGGAAATGGGACATGCAATGATTAAGATAAGTAAAAATATAAAAGTAACCTAAGAAATGAAAAAGAGCTATGATGAGAGTAAGAGAATTAGTAAAGAGTTGAAAGTGGGAGATAATGTATATCTCCAAGTAAAACCCAAGAGGAGTTCCCTAATAATGGGGACATGTGATAAGTTGGAACCCCACTATCATGGACTATTTGAAGTCCTAAAAAGAGTGGGGCTAGTAGCGTATAGACTTGTGTTACCACCTACTATTAAATCTCATAATGTACTCCACGTATCCTTGTTGAAGAAATATATTCATGATTATAATCATATTATTGATTGGACTGTGATACATGTAGAAATATATGGAGAATTCCATCCCGAACCTCAATGCATCATGTACAGGAGAGAAATAATGCTTCAGAACTGAGCTATCGTGCATGTCAAGGTGTAATGGAAGCACTTTGGAGCATATGAGGCTACATGGGTGCTGGAAGATGCCATTAGAATGTAATACCCATTTTTTATTTCTGTATAATTGTATATATATGGTGTTTTAAACACAAAGGGTGATGTTTCTTTAAGGGGGAGGGGAATGTAACACCCTATTTCCCCCCATAATTGTAACTATGATAAGACTTCATATGATGTGATTATGAAGCTTGTAATTATGATGTTATTAATGAAAAACACCAGACAACTAACCGTGAGGGAAAATACTTGAATTTACTGGCCATGATATCACAAGTGGGAATTGATGAAGTGGAATTTATGAGGTGGATCAATGAGGTGGAATGGAGAAGCTTCAATGAGGAAAACATGAAGATTTCTTAACACTTCAACTTGCACCTACAAATTGATTGCATCACTTTCTCACATACTTGAATATACAAGAATCCACGTGAATTGTTATGAAAGAAAAATATTTGTGGTTGAGGTAGTTAATACTGCTGACAATCCTGATCTCTTGAGAAGACGAAGGGTCAACTGAATAACCCGATGAAAAGGATGCCCCATGGAATTTTCTCTTCATAAATTTAGACCTCGAATAGAAGGTTGCATCTGGAAGAATCCATGGGAATCCCAAGGGATTGGGTGGAAGAAGAGGCCAAAGATGGAAAAACATCACCAAGAGTGCAAGGGGCATAAAAGAGGTGGAGGTGAAAAAACAAAGAAAGACACATGAGAGGTGAAGAGAACATGATGAGGGTTAAATCACATCAGTATGTAGAAAGAGAAAGTGAGTAGTAGACTTACGAACATATGTTGTGATGAACAAGGGAATTCACATGCACATATATGAAAGATAATTTTTTTTGGAAAGATACTCTTGAGGAAAATAGAAAGCTTTTCCAAATAATTGATGATCACCCTGGAACAAAGAAGACCCAAATCTAGACTAGAGCTATAGAGGAATGCAACTTGGTATCTAGTGGAAAGAAGCCAACACTGCTAAGGGAGGTCACTGAGGGACTGTATAAAAGAGAAGGGAATCCTTGTGCAGAGGAAATCCAAATGGGAGAGTACCTAATAAACCTGTGGAATTCCTGATCTTAGTTGGAAGAGGGAAACTTCTATTGTTAACAGTGGAGGAAGGAGATTAACCTTCTTGGATCATTCTAATCTTGAGAACCAACTGAACCATTCTCCTTGTTATATCATGGCTTGGAACATGGGTGGCATGCTGTAGGAAGACACTATGAAACATGGTCTAAGGTTGGGAGGAAAGGGATCCTCTCTCAGTGAGTTGACTGCTGATATTTTTCTGAATAGAAAAGTGTTTAACTTGAATTGTTTGATGTGTGTCAATGATCCAAACCTGTGGTTTTTTTATTTAAATGGGAAATATGAATGCATGCAAAAATGAATTGAATTCCTGAGTGAAATGGAATATGCTTGTTTTTTTTCACTACTTAATCTGTTAACTCATGAAAATAAGAAAAGTATGGGTAGCCTATATCCTTGAGGATATTGCAACTTGGGAGGAAAGATTAGAAGATATGGAAAAAATATTCATTTTAAAAGTGACATGAGTGCCCTGGTACCTAGAGGATCCTTGTAGGGATTAAATAACCTTGTTCACTGAGGGAACCTCCTATTCTTAAGTGGAAAGTTTACAGGATATGAGAAAAACCTTTACTTGAGGCTAGTTTAGAGAGGGCCAACCCTGTTAAACCTTCCACCTGTTTGAAATAGAAAGTTTGCAAGATATGCAAACTTCATCCCTAACAAAGAAAGAAGGCCTTAGATAGTCTTAGAGTGGTACTTAAGTTCTTGAAGATACAATGAACCTTAGAAGATCAATATTTTAGAGCCTCTGAATCGACTAAGTCCTGAATCAAATGGTCATCCTAAGAAATATCCATGTTTTGAGTAGGAACGAATCTCAACCATTGATCCAACAAATAAAGTAAATCCTGACCCTTCTTCAAAGGGAATTTTCATTCAGGTGCTTGAATGCCGGGACTTGTATGGAGTTTGACAAGGAAGAAGACCCCGAGTCATTGAAAGTTATTGATTCATCGGGGGTCCCTCTAGTTCACTTAGTGAGTGAAAAAAAAGGAGGGATGACATCACGATGACATGGTGCACCATCGTGGTAGTTAGCACGTCCTGTGGGATAACACATGTTAGCTTACAATTCTGTGGGACGAGAGTATAATTGATTGGCTGAGAGGACCCTTAGGTCATCGCCTTAGAAATATCAATCATCAATTTGGCATGGTGAGTGGATCTCAGCCATTTGTCGAAGAGTGGAGCCTACGAGATGTTCGAATGGTGAGGTCGAGCAAGGACTTGATGATGAAAAATACCTTGAGAAAGAGTATGGACCATTGATATGCCAAAAGTGACCTTGGAGGGATCTAAGCCATCGATGACAAACATATCATCATCTGAGCATATATGGTTGGCGATTTGAGTGATGGGTTAGAGAGAGGTATCGATGATGAAAATGAAATAGGACCATTGACTTATTGGGATGAATTCTGTGGAATCCTAGCTGTAGATCAAGGAACATGTGATAAGAAACGATAGGCGTAGATTTGTTGTAGGTTCCACATGTTCACCCTAGAGGATATTAAAGGAAATGACATTAATCTTTGTCCACATTAGAGGCACCAACATGATTGAATCCATTGAAGGTTAGGGTCCGAGAGCTATCGGATCTGGGGATGGAACCGTCAGAGTGTAAGTCATTAGAGAAAAGAGTTGGGGTGATTTATAAATATAAGGGAGAAGAACCCCGATGATGACGAAGAAAGACTCCAAGTAATTGGAGCCATTGAATCTGGTGGGCTTGATAAGCCAAAGGATGATGGGCTAGGTGGCGAGTGCCATGTAAATGCCACATCAGATGGTACGACTAATAGAGAGTGATGAAAACCCCCCTGGGGCTTGTGTGACCTCCTGATCTAGGATTTATTTACACATGAGATGAAGTGGCTCTAATTTTCTCACCGAACCCTTAGAATTATTTACCACATGCCTTTCCTTCTTTTCCTGTGTGAAATTTCATTTTCGTGAGGGTATTCTTACTCTAGTGGAGTCCTCACATGACCTCGGGCCTAAAAACTAGGGCTTAAGTTTGGAAAGAGAAAAATTCGACACTCCAGAACTCTGAGCTTCGAAATATTTGCCCACAATACACTCCAAATGTCTCGAACGCCGAAATGGAAAACTCCCAAAGAGTTTAGGGATCAACGGTCCACGTTTCTTGCCAATATCTACGACCAAAAGGAACTCCAAGACTTCGGGCTTCAGGGATTTCTACACCTACAACACACAATACCTCCAAATTTCCAAACACTGAAGTGGTGAAGGGCGGAGATCCATGGTCCACGTGTACCAAAAAATGAATGATCTAGATTAACTCTGGGCTTTCGGGCTTCGAGAATTTTCATGCCAAAGAAAATTTCACTCACAATCTTCTGGATAGATGAATTTTTGAATACTCGATAATCTGTAGACATGTGTACCCGATAACCAATGGTCATGATTTACTCTAGAATTCAGGACTTCGGGGAAGTATTCACTATGAGAAACAACACCAAACTTCCCCCAGAGTGCCGAATAGCTGAACCACTTGGGGATTCAATGTATCACACTTCTCCCAATGATCTATGGTGTAGATTCACTCTGGGACTTCGAGCTTCGATGATTTTGCCTCTTCTACAAAAAATGACTTTAAACTTCCAGAGCAGCGACGTCTGAAGGAATTGGGGGTTTAACAATTGCGCTCCTTCTCCTAATCCAATGACTGTGAGGGATATTGATACCTCCCAAACAAATTTCATCTACTCTCCTTTGAACAAAGATATTTCTCCTCTTTGGGGACTTACTCTCGCTATCCCTCCTTGAGCTTTGTCACTTAAATGATTTGGACTCTGGCACACACCTTTCACTTCCCTCCTGAGATTTTTCACACTTAGAGGACTCGAACCTTGGCACACACTTTAAGCTTCCCTTACAGTCTAGAAATTAGAATGTTATCGCCTTCTACACTCCTTGCATATGCTCTGCAAACACTTGCGCTATCTCTCCTATGAGATTTATCAACACTTAACGAAGTGTCGACCCTATGCACTCTTTTCATTGGTCTCCCCTATGAGATTTTATACTCTTATTAGTATAGGTGCAGTCCTTATGCTCTCTCTGTGTAAACTTACACAATCTCTCTTGAGATATTCCAACCTGTAATGGTTCGGCCTTCGCACTCCTTGTGTGGGCACTGTGCACTCCTTGCACCGATATTTTAGAAGAGAAACAATTGAAATTTAAATGAACATTAAGGATTCATTCAACCAACCATTTAGATGCACACACACATAAAAAAAGAGATAAATAACATAGCATTTACCCAGTTACTCAAATACAAGCAAGCTCATAAATGTGAAATCGATTCTCTTCTTCTATATTCATTCATAAAATATTTACAAGGGTTTTAGCAGCTCTCAGCTTCTTCTTTCAATAACTACAACAACCTCTAACAAAAACCTATTTTGGGCATAGATTACATTGATTCATACATGAGTGGGTGCTATAGCAGGAAAACCCCTCGATGGAATACACTAGGGTTCAACATGTAGGCATATCTAACTGTCTAAAAGTATCCTACTTTTTTAACTATCCCTAATACACCCCAGATTCATACATGAAAGACAAACTAAAAATATCAGGTAACTTTACCTTTTACTTCGTGTCCAGTGTCGATCCTCTTGTGTTTGATAGCTCTGATGACTACAAGCCTCCTCCCAAGGCTGGCCTGCATTCATAAACAGATAAACAGAGAACTGCAAACATGCATCTCATATATAAATCATGAGTTAGATGTTAATATAAGACATAAATCAAATACAAATATTTGACACATCATATTTCGGGACAAAAAAAGTATTTCTTTTATTGATATCACAATGTTTACTTACAACAAAGGTCGACGAATGCTCCACGAACTTGGTCTGGGCCCCTCTTCACCAAGATCCAACTGCACTTCCACGTATCTTTCTCCTCTCAAACTTCTTCTAGGGAAATGGCATAGGCTTATGATGGAGGAAAAATGGCAAGAATGGGAAATTCTGATGCAAATCTCACAAGGTGGTAACAATTCTTGGGGTAAGGAGGGGATGTGAAATGGGCAGAGTTTCACTATTCTTATGCTTATGTTATGAATGAGACCCCAACATCTCCTTTTATATGAAAAAATGATGGTTATTCGGTTGGGTGACATGCTATAGGCAGCGAGACAGTTGAGAAACTACCCAATAGCCCATAATCTCAACGAATTCCTTCAAATTTTTATTTTTTACAACTTTTGTGAGTATACACGGGCTGTAATGGTGCAAATAGCATATGTACGCAGGCTCTAGTGGTGCAACAGACATGTGTATGTGCGAAGTAGTGGTGAAGGGCACGTACATCTTCAAAAATGATGTTTTTAAGAAGAGCTGCTCAGTGATGGCTTGACAAAATTAGCAAGTAAGAGGCGAAATGCTAGGTATGCATGTATGGTGCAATTTAGGGTTATAACAGATTCCCCCTAATGTGTGAGGTCAGAAGAGCATATTCTGGCCGAAATACATTACAAAATCTTCACCAATGTATGAAGCGAGTGAGCTTGGGACCAGAGTTTGGGAGGTTCCATCTGCAAAAATAACAAGTGTCTCATCGAGGCGGTCATACCCATTCTTGGGATGAAATAAATCATGGATTTCAATAAAATACACTGCAGATCCATGTCATATAACTATATAAAGTGTAGTCGTGAGCAATACACAATGGATATACATCTCAAAATCAAAGATATACATATATAGTATCCATCTTCAAGAATCCAATGACGCTTGATGGTTGGAGATGAGGACTTCAGAGCTCAAGAAACAAATTCAAGATCTTCAAAACTCAGGTAGGAGTGTAATATGAGTGTACGACTTCACTATCCAGAGGTCTTCGACGACTCCTTGGGAGCAGACAAGAGGATCTTGGTGATCAGGCATAGAACTTCATTGATTTCAAACAAGGACTTGACTGGACTTGTTGGGATGGCCGGGCATGAGTTCAAGAGAAAAACTACATAAATACGACTTAGGATGGGTAAAAATTCCCTTGAACAAGAGCACGACTGATGATCAAACTCAGGCAACATGACATTGACATAAGTTCACAATGCAGGAGGAAACACAAAATCTCCATGTGTTTGGAAGGATAACCAAATGGAGGAGGACACAACTCTATGTAGAGATAACAAATTCCTAAGGCCATACTAGATCCCAATGCTTGACAAACAAACAGAAGGATGTTTTTTGTCCAAGGGAAACTCATTGTGCTTCCAGAAAAGAAAATATATTTCCAGTCCTCTTTTTGGGGTATTTTTGATTTTTTTTTGTCTTTTTCAATATTTTTAAAGAGCTCGAAAAAGAATAAAAGAATGATACATTACAAAGGAGGAACGAGTGTCACAAGAATACTATTTCCAAGTGTAAGGAACACACTAATTCTCATAGCAAGGAGACATGTGGAGAAAAAGGACAATCGGGGAAAATTCCTCCATGGGTCAAGGTGTCAGGTCACAGAGGCAAAGTGCTACAAGGCTTGCGTATAAGGAATGCTTCAAAGGTTTAATTGAGAGCAACATGGATCTAGCATTAGGCCAAAGACACAGATATGCAAATGCGA
Source organism: Picea engelmannii (assembly GCA_009831015.1). NCBI lineage: Eukaryota > Viridiplantae > Streptophyta > Pinopsida > Pinales > Pinaceae > Picea > Picea engelmannii. The sequence continues at coordinate 95,198 of ML789110.1, read as the reverse complement.
TTAGCAAGACATGATGAAACCCCCTTCAATGTATTTTTCACGAGCCCAGAGAAGGTAAGCTCAGTGTTTTTTTTTACATTTAGAGAGTTTGAAAAAATGTAAAAGAAGACTCCAGTGGAGTACCTTTTTCAAAGATAGTCCAGTCAATTTGAAAAAGGGATAAAATAGCACTGAAAAGACATCTATTCAGAATCATTTTAACGAGTGTGACATAGACAAGATCACTCGACAATATTCTCAATTTTAAGGAGTCTGAAAAGAGATTAACTATGGACTCCGTATGGTGTGTTCTTCTTGACCAATTTAACGAGTGTGAAGGAACAAGGTCACTCAACAATATTTTCAATTTTAAGGAGTCTGGAAAGAGATTAACTATGGACTCCGTAATGGATGTTCTTCTAGACCAATTAACGAGTGTGAAGGAACAAGATCACTCGACAATCTTTTCAATTTTAGGGAGTTTGAAAAGAGCTTAACTATGGACTCCGTATATGAAGTTCTTCTGGACCAATTAATGAGTGTGAAGGAACAAGATCACTCAACAATATTTTCAATTTTAGGGAGTCTGAAAAGAGGTTAACTATGGACTCCGTGGGGGTTCCTTTTTCATAAATTTAGTCCCTCAGGCCCGAAAAAGGGTTAAACTTATACCTGGGAATACTCTTCTAGCAAATCGAAGTTCCTAGAGTACACCTTTGTTCCTACAATTTACCATCTAGGCTGAAAAATGGGTAAACTACTGCAGGACAGACGTGCCTTTGAATTTTATTTTGGTGAGCTTGAAGGACAATAAGATCACTCGAAAATATTTTCATGTTTAAAGAGTCTGGAAAAGGGCTTAAAATAAGATTCTTTTTCTGGGAGTCCCAACGGTGAGGCCAAGAGTGATGACATATCAGGCGTATGAGTCTCAATCTTGTAACCATGATAGGAATAACAAGGAATCCTGAGCCTAAAGTCATTAACGATGACATGGATACCAAAAATGCAGGCAGGATCTACCTAGGGTATCCATGTAAGGGCAGGCTCTACCACCTCACTACGACACTTCTAAAACAACAATGATGGTTGCGTACCACAGTTTGGTGGGATCGACCCTATGGAAAAGAGGAAAAGACAATGAGATGCAAAAAGTGGAGGTGGAATCCTAACTTAAATGCAAAATGTTGGAAAAATGACTTTTACCAAAGGACCTTTAAAAGTGACCCAACTCCTAAAAAGTTTTCCAAACCAAAAGTGAATTTCATCGTAACATCCAATGAGAAACTCAAGAACCATTCTACATGATTTTCAAGCTAGAAAAATGACAAAAGGGTTCAAAAAGTGGCAAAAAAGGCCAAAAAATTCTATAAATAGAAGCTGCCAACTCATTTTCACCATTGGAAATTGAGAATTAACCAAAAATTTAAAAAGACCCCTTTTCTAAAAGAGTTGATTCCGGGAGCTTCAGAGGATGAAACAAACTTCCGCTCGGAACAAGTAAGTACAAATAAACCCCTATTTCATTTCAATACTTCCTTTATCCATTTATTTTAGTTTTTGGGAGGGAACACCCTCCTAAAAAGGGTGGCCCTGTGTGTACTCCGGCATAAAACACTCTTCTTGCGTGCATATGCGACTCTGTCCAATACAGCCCGCGTAGACCCTCAAGAAAGTGGAAAAAAATGAAAATACAAGAGTTAAATCCCTTTTGAACTTGTCATTTGACCGGATGTATGTCCACTGGAGAGAGAGAGGGAGAATGAAGACATTGATATTTTGGTCGAAGAAGACCCTGCTATTGTCGCAACATTGAAATAATGCGGGTTGTGGAAGTTCTTCCGGTGTCCACTCATGAGGGCACAACCCAGGATGTTGAATTCCTTGGTGGAATATTGACACCCTGACGTTGAGGTGTTTATGCTCGAGGGGCAATCATTGAATCCAATGACTGAGGACATTTACTTTATAACTGGCCTCTCAAGGAGAGGGGAACCAATAAACTTGCATTCATTTCCCCCAAGGCCTCATAACATCACCAAGCTAATCAGACTACATTGCGAGATCAGAATTGAGAAGGTAGGTTCTCAGGTGCCAATGCACAATATCACCAACCTATCACTGAAAGTGATAGTTTTACTCTTTGGGAAGATCATTGGATCCACGACCTTACATCAGGCCTCCCGGGCGTACATGTATTTTGCAGTGCAGTGCTTAAATGCACGAGTGTTCGACTGGAGCACGACCATGTTGAATGAATGAAGAGACAACTTACAGAGTGCCATGGGCAAAGTAACAAAAACTTCAGTTTTGGTACCATATTATGTTCTTCTTCTAGAGGGTACCCAACATGAGTCTATGAGAGACAGTACGGGGGCATGTGGCCTCCTTCCCAGCAGTGTGCAGGTGGGTGGTATTGTTGTTGTGACAGGGGGGATGGAGGACCATAGAGGCCTTCGATGATGCCTATTTTGACTGGTGGGCATGACAGATTCTAGCTATAGAGGACTACCCCTATGCCAGAATCAACTTTTACAGGGATCCGAACATGCCCGTACCTCTTGGAGAGGAGCGAGGAGAGATAGGCACGTTTTTTTTTAAAGTTATTTTATTTTTAATTTATTTATATATATATCATTTTTATGTGAATCAGAGTATCTAAAAACTATGTATATGTTTTGTACATATGTGGGATCATTACATCCAACGAACTTCTCAAGGACCAGGTGACGTCCTCGACCAAAGGCAGTACCAACCGCAGCTTCCAGACCACAAGCAGTAGTAGGGGGACCTCCAACAGGAGAGGCAGAGATAATATTGAGACGGGTGGAGCGGAACCTCACCGCGCTCACTCGTGTAGTCCCCATGGCTGAGATTGAGGATCTCTCACCATCAATGCAGCCTCACATAGTTGGGGTTCCACAGACCTGGGTCTAGCTCTTTCAGCATTTGGAGAACACAGTTGTTCATTATAGCAGGGAAAATAGGCCCCGTGCTTAGCTTAGGATGGACCACTTACGTGTCGAGGGCAGTCTTTGTATATTTTTGAGGGCATAATCCCCGTGATGTGTACTTGACATATTATTTTTGAGGCGTTAATGCCCACCTATGTACTCTAGCACTTTTGATATATATATGAGTATTTACATCTTTTATGTCTTATGGATAACATTTTTTTTTACAAATGTATGTACATGTGTATGTGTGTGCTTATTTTTATGTGTGTGCAATATGCCAATCTAACACTTTATTAGCTAGAGTATCTATCATTTGATTTAATCTCCTAGGAACATGTATATACGTAATGTAATCAAAGAAATGTTCTAAGAGATGTACCCTAAGGAACCGCCGGTGTAGAGTAGGATCATAAACGCGGTAAACCCCATTTAACTGAGACACAACCAACTGTGCATCTAAGTAGACCCGGAAGTGAGAGATACCATGCAATAGAGCGTCACGAAGCAACTCTATCACTGTGTTGTATTCGTCGACATTTTTTGTGGTGTCACCTAAACAGATACCTCCATAAGATTGCCACTGGCCTTGAGGCGTGAAAATCACCCAAGATGGGGAAGCAAGCCTCCGAGTGTGTCAGCTAGTGCCATTTGCAAACCCAACAAACACCTTTGATTCACTTGACATTTGCCACAGTGAAAAATATGACATAAATAACGTCACGTCCATAAAACAAAAGGGAAAAAATAAATGTATATAAACTATACATATGTACAAGAAGTCACCCAAGGTGACCCACCTACGAGTAATACTTCTTGAGGTAAAGCCCATTTCTAGGCTATGCCAAAGCATTTCCTTCAAAGTCAACCAAATGATAAGGGCCCTTATTTAGTACCTCCTTCATAATGAAAGGTCCAAACCACATGGGTTTGAACTTGCCTTCCCCTAGGGGATCCTTACCTTGGTCGTAGACTAGGAAAAGGTCACCTTCAGAGAAAATCTGAGGATGAACAGACCGATCATACTGACACTTGATTCATTTCTTGTGAGCCTCGTTAGCTAAGGCTGCATCATGGTTTTGCTCATCAAGATGCTCGAGATATAATAAGCATTCCTCAAGCGGTGAAGTGTTTGGAAATAACTGTACTGCCAACTTTAGAGATGGGATCTGGCACTCTATTGGTAAGACTGCTTCCAACCCGTAAATGAGTTGAAAAGGTGAGAAACCGATGGAATTCTTTATAGACATTTTTTAGGCCCATAATGTCGAGTACAACATCAAATGCCAATTTGACTTGGAAAAATTGATCGTTCGCTGTAGAATAGTCTTGAGGGACTTATTCATAGCTTCCACTTGACCATTCACTTGTGGGTAGTAGGGTGATGAATTCTCTTGCCTCAACCCAAGATTTGACATTAACTCAGACATCATTTTTTTCTGAAAGTGACTACCATGGTCATTGACAATATCCTTCAGGATGCCGAACCTTGTTATTATCTGATTGAAAATAAAGAGAGCCGTCGTCTTACCATCATTATTGAATGTTGGCATAGCCTCACCCCACTTTGTAAAGTAGTCTACGACTACCCATGATATATCTATGCCCCCTGGCTGAGGATGGGTGGCATGTAGTAAAATCAATCCTCCACTTGGTGAAGGGACCAACAGTAATGACGAGAAACATGGGAGCGGGGTGTGCCCTCATATTCCGAGAAAAGATCTGACACAGGTGGAACTTCTTGACTGATTCAACACAATATTTGATTAACATCGACCAAAAGTAACCATCTCATAGAATATTTTGGGCTGTTTCCAACCCAGACAAATGAACACCACATGCTCCAGTGTGGCAGCCATTAAGAACGAGTTCCACTTCTTCATGAATGAGGCACCGAAGAATTATGCAATCTACACCTCGACGATAAAAAGTTTCATCGAGTATGAGATATTTTTTTTCCTGATGGAATATACGTCGACGATCATCACAAAAATCATAGGTGAGGCACTTCAAAGTATCAAGGTAGACTACTATATCTCCATACCAGGGGTCCGAAGATGAAATTAGAAAAATATCTCCTTTAATTGATGATTCCTCAGGCGTAACATCACCTAATCGACCCGAAGTTTTGAGATAAGTTCCGCAAAGACCAGTGACTTTTTGGATTTCAAGGAAACAAAATCCAAGTCAAATTCCTGGAGGATAACGATTCATCTACTAATATTTCCTCCGATGATGCATCGTGTCAACATGTATTGAAACATATTCACAATGACAATGATGGTGCTCTTACGAAGCATAATATAATGAGGGAACCACTGGACAACATGCGTTGTTACCAACACAATCTTATCAACATGGGAGTAGTTGAGTTCTGGTCCAACCATGCCTCAACTCAGGTAATAAATCACATGCTCTTAGAGAAGATCGTCCTCTTGAACCAAGACCATACTGATGGATGACTCTACAGTGGCCAAGTACAATAAGAAATATTTATTATAATTGGGAGGCCGAAGCAGAGGGGAAGACGTGAGGGCATGTTTCAATGCTTCGAAAGAGCACTGAGTGGCTTCGTCCCAATAGAAAGGGACTCCCTTCTTCAGTAAATGCATAAACAAATTTTTCTTGACCCTATAATATTTGAATCTGAGGGACTGTGCATGAGGGAGGAAACTGAACTATCACCTCAACCTTTAGAGGATCGACCATGATCCCTGTTGTTGAAACTATGAAACCTAGTAGACGACCTGATGTCACGCAAAAATTGCACTTGTTTGGATTCAAGCGGATCCGATAATAGTGACGTCACTCAAATATCAGTCTGAGGTGCATGGGATGATCAACTCTCTTATGAGATCGTGATGATAAATCCTTGAGATAAGCCTCGACTATGTGTCTTAGGTTGTGGAAAGCAAAAGACATGGCCCGCTGAAAAGTGGCTCCAACATTCTTTAGGCCAAACGACATCTTCCGATAAGTGAATGTACCCCATGGAAAGATAAAAGATGTTTTATGTTGGTCTCCGGGCTTAATATATATCTGATTGTATCTCGAAAAACCATCCATGAAAGAGAATACCTCACAGCCTGTGCATTCATCGACAATCTGGTCAATGAATGGGGTGGGGAAATTGTCCTTTGGACATGCCTTATTCAAATCACGGAAGTCCATACACATGCAAATCGTTACCTGCTTTTTGTTGACTGGAACGAGATTTGATACCCATTGAGTCAATTGAACGGGGTAGATGAAACCGACTTTGAGCAATTTCTCTACTTCAGCCTTAATAGTTGCTTATTTTCGAGGATTAACCGAATGAAGCTTCCGTCAGACCGGTTTGGCATTAAGATAAGTCATTATTTCATGTTCGATGATTCTTATATCAATTCCTGGCATTTCCTCGTAATACCAGGAAAAAACGTCACAGAATTCTTTAAATAAATTTGTGTAGATTCAAATCTCCTCGGGGGAGAAGTCCACTCTGACGAAGAAATTCTCCATGATGCCAGGGGTTCTAGAGATGTCAATAGGTATTGTTTCAGTGATGATTTCCATATTACCCTTGTCATAAACTGCATGCGTAGCCAGAGGATTAATAGGACAAGACCTATCTCCAATCATAGTCAACACAAATGCTCCTGCCTCTATTCTTCTTAATTCTAGGAGGAAATAAGATCTGTTATGGAGATCCTCCTAGGGTATTTCCAGACCAGTCAATGCCTCTAAAATCTCCCCATCAGATGGTCAGACCAAGTCTAAAGAATCGGTAGTGGCAAGGGAATCTTGAGCCCAAATGGTCTCGAGAACTGGATCTAACTCCTGTGCTAGAGTCAGATCGGGGTCTGTTGAAGCTTGCTGGAAAATACTGTAAGCAAATTCTACCAAAGACAAGGGAATGGACATGCCAGGATTCCCTATCCATTCCATCGAGGTCAATGGGGAAGGAAGAGTCCACGGATCAGTAAAGTAAGTCATACAAAACGACGACACTTGAAAGATCTCAACCCTAGGCTGGTCGGGGAAAGATGATATCATCTTGACATCGCCAGAAAGAGGTGGGTAATCCAACGTACCGATAAAATGTGGGCACAAACCAACCCCCACATTGACAACGCCGGGCTATGGGTTATCGATCATTAGGACTGTGGATGCCCCCGATGAAGGGTCAGGCCTGGAGAAGGACAACTGATCAATGGTCACTATTTGGCCCTCGTGTGGAAACAACAAGACTCGAAACACTGTGGTGACCACTGCATGGATATCATATGTCAAACTCCTTCCTAACAACATGTTGTAGTCAAGAGATGCATGGACCACTTAAACTTCGACGCACACGGTCTTCCCTCCTAATTGCATGGGGAAAGAAGGGATGATTCCATGTGGTCTAAAATAACGACCTTCAAAAGCAGTAAGCAGAGTAGGTGACAGAGACAAAATGGGTTGGCCAATGGCCTTCCCACATGCCAACGACATCACGAAAGTCGAGGCACCCTCATCAACCACCGTATAGAAAATATTCTGAGTAAAAGATTTCATGGGGTGAGCCAGTACTATTTGAAACATAATGTGGTATGGGAGACGAGGTTTCAAGTCGGTCATATCAAGCATGATTATTCCTATATTACAAGTCTTGATAGATCCTAAGGCTTCTAACAAAGCCTTTCTCTGTGAAGGGTAGCTCTGGAGGACCTCCAAAGCGGACATCGCGCAAGGGGTTTGTGACAAATCTCCACCACAGAGTATTTTTGGGTGGACCTCACGTTTGGATTATGCGAAGCTTTCTTGAATGCCCCTTTTAGGATATGTGTCATTGTTTCGCCCATCATCTTCTCAATCTGGAGAGGAACATATGGGTTTACGACTTCCTTACCCTTTTCAATAGAATCTGACATTCCATAATCGTGTTCCCTAGTTGCTATGTGAGAGTCACCCTTCAACATATAAAAGTTCATGGCCGAGGGATTACTAGAAGACGAAGGGGGTCCCTGAATGCCCCCATCCGCACTCGTAGAGGCTTGAGTCAAATTTTTCCCATGTGGAAATGGGTTCGTTAACACAACAGGCTGTTGCTGTGCCAATAAATTCTAGGCCTCTGCAAGTCGAGGGTATAGGTGAGTCGGATGGTATTCTGTGCAAAGGTTACACATATACTTCGACTTTCTTTTCTCTGTGTTGGCCCTGCCAACACTGTTGGTGGGTTTCTTATCCCCCTTACCCTTCTTGTGTCACTGTTTCTTCTTTCCATCAGGCTACTAATTGGCCTTTAGGTTTTTCGACTACACACTGTGTACATCTGATGTTTGAGTAGGGGGAGAAACCGAACTAGAGGTTTGGCTGGCCGCTGTTTGCTTTATCGACAATTGTTGCAATTGATTCAAAAAATGATCAGTGGGATTTGCTTCTGCTGAGCCAACTATGCCATTAGCATGTGGTCTAGACTTGTGTCCGGCCTTGTCAAGGATAGACCGTGGTGCATCTAGAAAATCCTCATAGAGTAAACTAGAATAATAGTATATCAGTTCAAATTGTTGAGCTCTCATTATTGCCTCTTCCTCAGAAAACACTCTTGACGTTGCAACGTCCTTGGATAACTGAGGTACAAAATACTTGAGGAACCACTCCAGTAGGAAAGCTGGTGGGACCGATACTTTTATCAAACTCTTCCAATGTTTCCATTCTCGGATGTGATTCGAGATATGATTGGCCTTTGTCTGCTCAAAATTGGCCAACAATTCAGTGCTGGCATCGTATCTCATAGGTAGTTGGAAATGGTTGAGAAAAACCATTGCCAAATCTCTAAAGTAAGAGTATCTTGAGTGGTCAAGCTCGATGTACCATTTTGTGACACTCCTGATAAGAGTGCATTGAAATAGACGCAACTGAATGGAGTCATCTTGCAGAGAGTTCGACGAGCACCATAGGTGAAAAGTGGTCATGTGATCACCTGAATCTTCATTAGGCTTACCTTCGAATTTTGGAATGTTCGAGGGAAAATTCATCGACATGGGAGGCCAACGTGGATCGTGACAGATTGGGTCGTTTAACAATCTTGACAAGTATTGAAAATGTAACGTTGCCAGAAATGACAGTTTGGGTTGTTGACTATGTACATGGAGAAAGGAGCTTGGATTTTGACTGGCACTAGGTTGCCAGGAAAAGTTGGGCTGCTGACTAGGGTTCTGGTAAATACCATGGCCTTGGCTAGAGAATGGATACTACATTTGTTAGGGCATCATCCGCTGGCTCCCGTAGTTGGACTTTGAGGGCTAGGTAGGGATCGCTCCCTGCGTAGTGTTCCAAATATTCTGTAAAGGGTTGCCCTCTACCAATCCGACGGAAATAGGTACTGAGCCTTTCCATGGGTTTAATTGACTATGGAAGGGGTTTCCCCTAGTAAAAATCCTTGATGAGGGAACTTCCCCCTGCCACGGATTCCAGAGTCCTTGTGAGGAGAAGACTCTTTTGTTTTCCTCCTGTGTAGGAATAATACCCTGCACAGGATTTTGTTGTCCAAAAATAGGGTTGCCCCCGACCGAGACAATAACTGACGAAAACGTGTTATTTCCAAATGCGTCGAACAAAGAGAACGACATTGAACCCACCATCATGGTGTAGGAAGAAGGTCCTAGAATACCTGCTTCGAACAAGCTGTAGTTCATGTTCGACCTGACGGGTTGCTGGGAAGAACTGCCGAGCGAGGGGGACAAAGGAGGTATATGACCCCCTCCATAAGGGAAAGAGTTATAGGGGGATGAGGTGACCCCCGCAGACCCTTGAAACAGAGCGTTGGAGCTCCTTGCCCCTAGACCCATGGTCTGTAGAGTTTGTATAAAATCTGGGCATCACGTATGAAAACGGAGAACCCGTCGCACTCTGTGTGAATGGTGCAATGATCGCCGCCATAGATGGAATCAGATCACTGCCCGAAGTAGACGCGGTCGCGACCATTTTGGTCTATACCAATGAAGGTGGGTTAGGAGGCAGAACACCCCCAGTGGTGGCAAATGTAGAGGGAGTGTGAGGACTCCCTGACGAAGTAGCAACATTTGCTTCCATCACTGCTTGCAGGACTATTTGAAGCTCATGATGTGTTACCCTTGGAGGGGAAAGCTGTATCAAAAGTGGCACCAAAAATTCAGTGATCGGAGGGTTATATGGACTGAGATATTCCTCTCTAAGGTCAGAAATAGTCAGTTCCTCCAGATACAATTGTTCTCCTCTCGGAGCTAGCTCAGGCACAGTTTCCTACGACTCGGTCACCTCAAATGACCCTTGTTGGTCAAGTCTTCACCGTAACGGTAGCGGTGGTGGCTCCAATGTAAACGGTGGTAGACCTTGAATCCTTCACGACCGACAGGGCTCTTGATCTTCCACTGTGTGAGAATATCAATGACAGAGTAAGGATTTTACTAATGTTGAAGACCAAGCACACACTAGAAAATTTCCTATGAGATAAAGAATGAAAACACTATCTAGTTGGAAGAACAATTACGCCATCCAACACTAGAGAAACTTACCGGTGCAAGTGAAACTCGAATATAGAAGCACCCTCTAGGTATACTCTGCAAAGCGTGGCCTGACGTATGCCCTAGGTACCATGATATAACCCCGCAGTCACCTGTGTAAGTCCCTAAAATAAAAACAACTAGGTTTCCAACTCATGAACAGTCACCAGGCGGGTACAATCGACAGTCGGGTGGACCGCAATGAGTAAGGTAACTAAGCTTGAAACCTATCGAGGGTATCAAAATCAAGTGGTCCAGAAGACAACTGAGGATCCTAAATGGATACGGGGTCCACAAAGCTCTGTAGGAAAATGAAACCAACAGTATCCCATGACAAGTCCTCAATATGCGTTCCCCACTATGCTTGGTTTGTCTTTGGAGGGGTTATCTCCGCTACGTTTCCGCACATGACCTCATGTTTAGCCCCTGTGTTAGAGGGGGGTCCTATATAAATTCCACGTTTACTAGAATTTTTACACTCCCTAGCACTAACTCCAATATTTGTCTGTAAGCCTTGAAGAGTTTCCTCTCCAACCTAATTCAAGGCTCTAGCCTAGACTAGTTGATTGACCCTACAAACATAAAGTCTAGTTGATTTTAAATTAGCGTTAATTTTAAATTGCTTGTTTTAAGTCAAGGAAACAACAATGAAACTAGTGGTGTGTTTTGACAGACGAAGAAGGAGAAACAAATGAAAATGAAAGAAAAATTACTTCTATTTGACAATCAAAAATTTGCAACTAACTCTTTAACCAACTTTTCATAACTACTTTTTCTAAGATCTTTTAAAGTAAAACCTAAAACAAAATTTCGCTTGACTACGAGCTACTTAATGTTCTAAGCAATCAGTAAAGAACTTAAGAAAATAAATCTCTTTCCTAACAAGAAAAATAATCAACCCAACTACTTAACCAAACAAAGAAATGACAATTTTTGTTTATTTATTTTTATACTTCAAACAAGAAACTTGAAATATATATTTTTTTCTTTTTCTTTAAAGAAAGCGAAAGGGGAAAAAGTGAAAAACAAGAAAAGAATGAGATTTGACCTCTGGGCCACTGCGGATCGCAGGGAGTCAGTGAAGACACCTAACAGGCTGATAAAAAAGACTCGAAGACATGCCTAAAACCCTTTTGAATTAAACACAATAAAACTTTGAAAAGATAAGCAAACTGACATCAAACCCAGGCTTCGACTGTAAAAATAGAGACACTGTACTTAATCAAGAAACCCTGAGAAGTCAAACTTTAATCAGGGAAGAGGTTGACTTCCTCTTCTTAAATAAAAATTTCTTGGCAAAGGCACGCAACTGATACTTGAGTAGCCTGCGTATGTACGTGGGTTTTCTAAAAGCATGGCGCGTATGTACACGTGCAAACCCACAACAAGTCGCGTACACCTCTGTAAATCCTTAAAAAAGAAGACAAACGGGTAGACTGTCAAGGAAGGGAGAATTGGTATGGCACCAACAGGTGACCAGAATCCCTTAGAGACTGAGCAAACTCAGAAAGAAACTCAAAAGGTAAAAACCAATCAAACACCCATAAAATCCCCTAAAACCCTAGAGGCTTCCCCAGTATGGTCACCAATTCTGCTATAGCAGGAAAAAATCCTTATGGACTACAATAGGGTTCAACATGTAGGCATATCTAACCGTATAAAAGTCTCCTACTTTTCTAACTACCCCGAATACACCCTAGATTCATACACGAAAGACAAAGTGAAAAGATCAAGTAACTTTACCTTTTACTTCGTGTCTAGTGTCGATCCTCTAGCGTTCGATAGCTCTACTGACTACAAGCCTCCTCCCAAGGATGACCTGCATTCACAAATAGATAAACAGAGAAATACAAACATGAATCTCATATATAAATCATGGTTTAGATGTTAGTATAAGACATAAATCGAATACAAATATTTGACACATCATATTTCAGGACAAAAAATTTATTTCTTTTATTGATATCACAATGTTTACTTACAACAAAGGTCGGTGACTGGTCCATGAACCTAGTACAAGCTCCTCTTCACCAAGCTCCAACTATGCTTCCATGTATCTTTCTCCTCTCTAACTTCTTCTAGGGAAATGGCATAGGCTTATGATGGAGGAAAAATGGCAAGAATGGGAAATTCTGATGCAAATCTCACAAGGTAGCTGCAATTCTTGGGGCAAGGAGGGGATGTGAAATGAGCAGAGTTTCACTGTTCTTATGCTTATTTTGTGAATGAGACCCCAACACCTCCTTTTATATGACAAAAGGATGATTATTCGGTATGGTGATGGGATATAGGTGGTGAGACAATTGGGAAACTACCCAATAGCTCGCAATCTCAACGAATTCCTTGCAACTTTTTAATTTTTGCAACTTTTGTGAGTATACGTGGGTTGTAATGGTACAGCTAGTGTACGTACACGGGCTCTAGTGGTGCAAAAATCATGTGTACGTGGGTAGTAGTGGTGCGTGGTGCGTACATCTTCAAAAATGATGTTTTTAAGAAGAGCTTCTCAGTGATGGCTTGGAAAAATTAGCAAGTAAGAGAGCCAAATGCCAGGTATGCATGTATGGTGCAATTTAGGGTTATAACATAGGGGCTTCTCAAGCCTTCCCTCTAGACTATTCTAGTTCTTTCATATCAAAATTAAAGCATCCTACCACTAGGATTATTACAATAAATGAATAATTACAATCTATATATGAGTCGACTCTCAACATGTGTACAATCATACACGCATTAAAGGCATACACAACCCCCTGGAGCACATACAATGGCTCTAGTTTCAAGATCTCATGGGATATTTAATTACAATGCTTTCAAAATTTAAAGTGACGTGCCCTCCTTGGAATCGAAACCAGTTAAATGAACTGCGTTAGATGCCGAGTCATCTTCCACCTTGCCTCATTAAATGACGATGGTGATGCTCTTGCATCATACTCCTTTGCTGAAAAAAATCACGAGCTCCTGGTCATGGCTTTGTTGCTATTTTTGAGATCCTCCATGGTCCCAAACTTTAACTCAGAGCTGTCCATTTTCTTCTCTTCCCTTCTATTGTTATTGTTGTTGTTGTTCTCTTGTTGTTGTAGGATTTTCTCCTGGTCACCAAATCATATGTTGTAGAGATTTATTGAGCTTACCACCATAATATTCTCTTGTCTCCTTGGATGACCTTTCTACCAACCTTCTTAAATCCATAATGTCCTTGTCCATCCTATCTCCCGACTGGATATTTTACTACAACTCTCTCTTTCTCTCCTAACAATTGTTTTTTTTTAGGTTGTTGCTGCTATCCATTGGTTTCTTCTCCTTCTTATTTATTTATTCAGGAATTTTACCTTTCTGAAGGTTTCCTTTTCTAGTCTTCATGACTGCATCCCTCTGGTAGTCTTCCTCTATCTTTGGATGGTTTAACCAATCCTCCAACATCTTCAATTCGTTCTCCCATTGAGGGAGTATGGAACCTGAATTCTCCTTTGGAATATTTCTTTGGCTCACAATTGTGTGGGCCTCCTCTTATTTCTTTTCCTTTTGAAAAACACTTGAATTCTGTCCACTCTCCTTTTCTTTGATAGTCTCCAATGGCCATCCTTCTGTTTCACCTTCCATAACACACAAACCAGTAGTTTTAAAACCCTGTGGTCCCTTGGCCTCTTCCATGGATGCCTCGTGCATCATTTCCTCACAAGTATGAGAACCCATAAAACTCATTCCACGAGATAAACTAATATATGCTATCCTCATACTACAACACTGGTGATCATCTTCTTCCTTCAAGAGTTTCTTCCCACTCATGAGAAGTATACTCAAACTAGCCTCCTCTTTGGCTCCCATATCTTCTAATGGAAACAACATATGTTTACACCCATTTTTCTCAAGGGTATAAGTATTCTTCCTCCCATCATGTGTGACATTTTTGTCATATTTCCATGGTCTCCCCAAAAAAACATGACAAACATCCATGGGTATGACATCACATAAAACTTCATCCTTGTAACTACAAATTTTAAACTCAACTTTACATTGTCGACTTACCATGACTTGATGTCATTTTTGCAACCATGACACCCTGTACGGACTTGGATGTGCTATCGTTTCCAAATTTAGCTTTTCCACCATCTACATGGATACCAATTTATTAGTACTCCCACTGTCTATGATCACCTTGTATACTCTGTCTCTGGTCTTGCAAGCATTTATGAACAAACTGGTCCTCTGGATTGGTTCTCGTACCTCTTTTTCTAGCTTTATGAGAGATTTATTCATCATTAGTGATCTTCCCTCTTCAAATACTTCTGCTTTCATCTCTGTCTCCACATTCCTCTGCTGCACCTCAGAAATGTGAGCTTCTTTAACTCCTACAATCTTATTTTCAGGACATTCCCAAGAGATGTGCCATGTTTTCCCACAAGCATAACACTTTACTTCTCCTCCTCTGCCTCTTCCTCTACCTCTTGGAAAATGATTTCTTCCTCTAGAGTATCCACCTCTAGAACTTCCTCCTCTCTCTATCTGATTGTTAAATCCTCCATCTTCTCCCATGAATTTCTAGAATGTTTCTCTGGTGATTCCTTCTCCTCTGTTAGGATTCTTCCCCCTGTTCCTCTGACTCTACTTCCTTGCCAAATTTTCTTCTGCCTTCAGGGATACCTGATAATAATCTTCTGCAATCCTCATCGTTATCATACTAATATCATCTTGGATTTCATACCTCAATCCATTAATATACCTAGAAACTTTCTCTTCATCATTCTCCCCGTGTCTTGCCCTTATATTCAAATTATAAAATTCCTCCGTATACTCCTTCACCGAAAAACCTTTCTATCTCAAATTCTGCAACCATTTGAAAATATTCAGCTGATAATCCTTGGGTATGAATTTATCCTTGAGCTTAGCTTCCATTCTATCCCAACTCTTAATCTTGGACTTAACTTTCCTCCTTCTATAATCTTGCAACTCATCCCACCATAAAGCTGCATGTCCCTTCAATCTAATCACCGCATGCTTTAATTTCTTCTCATAATCAATCTCCTCATAGTCAATGCAATTGTCTAAAGCACTTATCCAATCAAGAAATTATTCTATATTCAAATTACCTTCATACATTGATACTTCCATCTTTTCTCTCGTTCCTAGCTTGAAAACAACTCTTAGAAATCGCTGCTCTGTTGCTTGTTCTCCTACAACTTCTTTTGCTTCTATATCTTCACTTTCGACTTCATTGAAATCACTAGTCTCTGGTGCTCTCCTTTGTTCTATTTCCATGGCGTCCAATCTTTCATGAAGTTGTCTCATTTCCTCCTCCATAGCTACATTGACTATAGGTCTCTGCCTGCATCTCCTTGGCGGCTTGGGTTTTGTTATCACTCCAGGAAACTCTCCTAGGTTGTATCTTAGAGATGCCTGGTAACTTAACTGTTCTTGTAATGATTCACTCAATAATGGGTGTAGGGTTGGATCAAGATGAATATCTAACTAACTAGACTGTGTATTCAAGATTGTCTAGGGATATCAAACAATACAAGGCTCTCAAGAGATGCAATCATACAGGTTGTGTATCAAATAGAACATAAACTAATCACTTAACCAGATCACACATATATAAAACAATAAGCATGATGGGTCTAGAAACTATCATAACCACTTATGATCATTTTCTTAACAATTAGATGGTGAGATGACAGTCACCTATGGATTAAATAAGCATAGACAGAGAATTGCATTCAACTCATAAGTAAAAACAAATAAGAAAGAAGAGGCTTGATAACACCAATGAAAGAAGCTTGCAAGTTTCATATATTAAGAAAAAGTCTCTATTACAGTAGCATCATAGAAGAAATCAAAGTCGAACCCTTTTTTCATCAAATGTTCTTGGCTTTATAGCCTTTACAAACAATTTCCAGCTCCTAGAAAACTGGATCAAATTTACTCAAAATAAACATTCAAAACAGATTCAAGAAAATAGGAAAAGATCCTATTTACTTGGTCAATATATTATCCCAATAGTCTGGATGGCATTCAAATTCTTCAACAGATGTAGTATATCTCCATAGGTTGATAGCTATTTTGAATTTGTCATCTTTGCCAAAAAGACAGTTTTTTGCCACAATAAGGTAGAAAACTCAATCTTCTCCTCTTGCTGGCACCTTTTAAAACTGGAACAGAAACCCAATAATGATGCCATTAATTATTATATATCATTAGAAACCATCCTTATGAAATTTGGATCAAGGAAACTATGATCTGTGCAAAAATAGTAGCTTGCTGCCTTGTTCTGTGCTTTTGGTGGCTAGGAAAAGGCAGAAATATGTTGCGTTAATATTGACCTATATATCTCAAATAAAAATAGATGGGTACAAAACGGAAGAGAATTTTGTATATTTTTTTGTTGTGAGAAAAAAACTCTCTCAGTTCTTTGAGATTCGTTTTCATTTTCCCAGGATCGACTTTTCAAAAACATGTGTCAAATAGGGAAATTCTGAGATCCGAAAATTAGGGTTCAAAGATGAATTCTATTCTCCCAATATGTGACACCTGTAGGAAAAATGAGATAGGTTATTTTTCTTTGACATGTTAGAAACAAACACCTCCTCCCATTTCTCAAAATGATTCTCCAGTCGCTCAGAATCATCATTTGAAAATGATGACTCAACACAGTAAAAATAAACTTTTCTGCACTTTCGATGGCTAAAATAGCCCTGAATTTCGCATTTAAGCCACCGAAAGCTAAGGTTTCGGTGGCTTAGAAACCATTTTGAAAAAGGCATTAGCCACTGTGATCAGGGGATCAAATTTTGCTCAATTTTCAAAGTGCTCGAAATGTGACGAAAAAAGTGCCATTGTGTCCGTCTCATCTTCCTGATTCTGGCGATATATTTACTTTCTCAAACGGAGTCCGTATGGAGAAGATATCACGATCTGTCTGCCAAGCCAAATAGGCAAAATTTTTGGATGCTGACTATACCTGTCCGTACAGTCCGTACGGTGACGTGGCAGGGTCGTACCATCCGTACGGTGACGTGGCACATTTTCATTGGTTGATGTTGGCGACTAGCATGTTGACACGTGTCCTTTATGGGCGAATAGTATGAGAACACGTGGCCCAACCCGAGGGCGCCACATGTCACTCATTCTTTGGTCATTGTTTCATATGTAAAAATTGTATTGGGAGTCCACGGGGTTTGACCCCTGGACCTCCCATAGCACAAATCTTACAAAGCTTCTACTAACCAACTTTCCGCCATTGTTCCTTGTTAGCTATGCCATAAAACATATATTTAAGTTTGAATGTTATGCCAAACGGAAAGGGGGGCGGGCCGGGGCATAGCCCTGACCCGTGGACACATTGTTTAACATATGACCCACATATATTATGGCCCGGCCATTGGCGCGCGCGCGTTGTATTACATTACATTGCATTGCATTGTATATTATATAACCGTGTGTTAATAATTGCCGCAGGGTTTGAAACCAAGACCCATGTGTTAAATGTTGGCGCGTGGGAGTCGGTTGACACGGTTTCAAATAGTTTAACCACCCTTTTGCCAACGCGCGAGGTCGTATGGCCATATGCCTAGGTCCCGAGGTGGTTAGGGGCTGGAGGCGCCTTAACCATCCTACAGTTTGCACCGTTGGCGCGATTGTGCCCGGTGCTGGGTTTTTACGCTTAAAAGAGCATGTGAGCCAGGTTCACTCAAGGAAGGGTGCGAATTGTAGAACCAGAGACAACAAGCTTGAAGAGGGAGACTTCCAGGAGGCCTAACTTCTTCATTTTTCGACCGATTGAGGTGCCG
>ML789110.1:31754-71246 GCA_009831015.1 Picea engelmannii | reverse complement strand
GTTTATGCTGCTGTCTATGTGTATTTTGCATAAGTAATCCTTAATTTATGTGTTGCAAATTGATCCTGTTGCTTTAAACACATAACATTTCACTTGCAATAATTATTCAAGTTTTTCAAGTCTTCTTCATTTTTAGATCACACTGAAACCTGAGCTTTGATTTTTTTGAAGGAAAAAACAAATCAAATGTTTTTCAAACTTTATTTACAAGATGGAACTCATTAAAATGAGCCCTAAAAATTTAATAATGAAATTTATTCATGACTATGCTATCACTTCTAAAAGTTAATGAATTGACTGGTTTATTTTAGGAGATAATAGGTCTAAGTATTTTTTCGCACAAATATTATTCCTTCTCTGATACCAGTTGATGATATCAAACAAAAATATTGTCTGGGATCTGATACCACTTGATGCAAACCCCCCTGGGGCTCGTGCGACCTCCCAGTCTAGGATCAATTTACACAGGAGCCAAAGTGTCTCTTGGCTCCTCAATGAACCCTTATAATTCTTTTCCACAAACCTTTCCTTCTTTTCCTGCATGAAAATTCGTGTTCGCGAGGGTATTTTTACTCCAATGGAGTCCTCACGTGACCTCGGGCCTAAAAATTGGAGCTTAAGTTTGGAAAGAGGAAACTTCGATGCTCCAGAACTTTGGGATTTTGAATATTTTCCCACAATACACTCCAAATCTCCCGAACGTTGAACTGGCAAACTCCCGAAGAGTTCAAGGATCAATGATCCACATTTCTTGCCAAGATCTATGGCCAAAAGGAACTCTAGGACTCTAGGTTTCAGGGTTTTCTATGCCTCCAACACACAATACCTCCGAACTTCCAAATGCGGAAGCGGAGAAGGGTGGAGATCCACGGTCCATGTGTACCCAACAAAAAACGGTCCGGATTAACTTCGAGATTCGAGAATTTTCACGCCAAAGCTACTTTCACTCACAATCCTCTAGATAACTAGATTTTCGAATACTCAATAATATGTGGACACATGTACCTGACAACCAATGGTCAGGATTTACTCTGGAATTTAGGACTTCATGTAATTCTTCACTATGCACAACAAAACCCAACTTCTCCCAGAGTGCTGAATCGCCGAACCACTTAGGGATACAATGGCTCACACTTCTCCCAGTGATCTACGACATATATTCACTCTGGGACTTCGGGCTTTGGGGATATTTCCTCTTCTACAACAATTGATTTAAAAAATATGGAGTAGTGAAGTCCGAAGGAATTAGGGTATTAACAACCACGCTCCTTCTCTTGATCCAACGGTTCTACCGCCGCACTCCTTGCGTGGGAACTGTGCACTCCTTGCATCGATATTTCAAAAGAGAAACAATTGAAACTTAAATGAACATTAAGGATTCATTCAACAACCCATTTAGATGCACACACACATAAACACAAAGATAAATAACATAGCATTTACCCAGTTACTCAAAGACAAGCAAGCTCAGAAATTTGAAAGTAATTCTCTTCTTCTATATTCCTTCAACAAATATTTACAAGGGTTTCAACAACTCTCAACAAATTTCAACTTATTATTTCAACAACTACAACAACCTATTTTGGGCATAGATTGCATTGATTTATACATGAGGGGGTATTCTCGAGCCTCCCCTCCAGATTATTCTAGTGCTTTCATATCACAATTAAAGCATCCTACCACTAGGATTCTTACAATAAATGAATAATTACAATCTAGATATGAGTCAACGCTCAAAATGTGTAGAATCCTACAATCATTAAAGGAAAATACAATCCCCTAGAGTACATACAATGGATCTAACTTCAAGATCTCATGGGATCTTTAATTACAACTCTTTCAAAATTTAAAGTGACACACCCTCCTTAGAATCAAAACCAGTTAAGTGTGTTACACTGTATGCTGATTCATCTTCCACCTTGACTCATTAAATGATGATGGTGATTCTCCTGTATCAGAGAACCACGTGGGTGTGATGTGGAAATGAGGTGGATTAGATAAATGAAATCCTGAAAACTTTGGGAGGCTGTAACTTTTGATCTAGAGATCGACTTTGAGCATGATTACAACCGTTGGAAAGATCTCAAAGAGATGAATCCATCTACGGGATTTTTTATCACTGAAAATTTCATCTGCAACATCCCATGTAAATGGCTACATGAATACACCATCTCCAAATACCTATTAGTTCACCTACAACACCAAAAATTCATTTCCAAGAGGCAAAAACTATACAACTGGTCAAAAAATTGACGTGCTAAAACACTAAATGAAGAGCGCGCATAGTGCGTGGGCCAAAGAAGCTAGTAGAGAACACAATGCACCATATGCACGACTGTGTATGAGAAAATTCACACACTCCTGTAAATGACATATTTATGGTTCTTGTCAGCCCCTTACCCACTTCTGGACCAGTTCCCAACTTGATTTGACCCTCAAATCCGATCTGAATCTGAATGGGGGGCTGGTCAAAGACCTAAGGGTGCCCTAAAGGGCCCCTTTTCCACACTAAGAACCAGTTGGATATTACCTCAAATAAATTCTATAAAAGTAGGCAATGGGTGCACTAAGAATTTAAGAATCTCATAGTATTTTTATGTTGCCTCTATTCTCCTTCAAGAAACCTATTTTATTCTTGGAGTATTCTAGAATCATCTCAATAAGCTATTCACCTCACCTCTTGAGGGAATAGGTTTGGATTTCTTCACCATTTGATTTCTAGTTTATCATTGTAAGAAGAGCTCTCACATAGGGGACTCAAGAGCCCTCCCAAGGAGGACGAGGGGATCCATAAGTCCTCCTTTCTCTACAGTGTTTTCCCACTATTATAGTTATCCATTGGTGGCATGATTATTGGTCATTTGGTTGATTGATCTTGGTTCAAATTTTCTTATGCAGTTTAGTTTCATTTCCTTGGTTATTTTCCTAGTTGTTTCTAGCTTAGTTGTTTGTTTATTTCATGTGTTTGGATTGATTAATTCATACACTAACCTCTATCCTGTATAGCATGCCCAACTAGACTTGTAAGTGCCCTTCTTTTGCTCATTCAAGTGGCGAAAAGGACACAATATATTGGCGACCATACTGGGGATACGGTATCAATTTCCTCCCTATTTGGGATGTTTGAGCACTTCGTTTTGACCCATTTTCCTTGCAGAGATCATAACCAGCCTAGCCTTACCTGCAAAGAGCTGAGTTTGGAGCTGGAGGAGGATAATTCCACTTAAAATTTCCTCCCCCAACATGTATCAGAATGTGCACGGGTATTTCAGCCCATAGATGCGCATTTCGAGCATTGTGCGCCAACAACACTTCGCTTCTTTGTGAATTTTGCGCACAATACACCAAAAGTTCTTCGGTTCTCTATGCATTATGCACATTGTGCATACACTACGCATCTGTCTAAACTGTAACCCACACATCTATACATAATCTCAACATTGTAAGAGTTTTTGTGATATTTTGAAGGCCCCTAGCCTTCAAAATCTTGCTTTTATGAAATTTTTCAATGCACCACACTTAGATTCCCTTCCAACATGAAGGGTTAGTCAAAACATAGGCACTTAGGGGGTTAAAAAGAACCATATTTATCCTCTTTTTCTTTGAGTTTTCACATGGATGGCTTGTTTTGATTGTAAAAGATAGGTTAAGCTTCTTTACTATCACATATAAAAACACTTGCATTGGGACCATAGATCAAACTTTAATCATTGAGTATGCTCTTCTCTCACACCATAGAGTGATCTTGAGAATCAGAAAAGTGATTAAGGGGACATTTCATCTCCCTTAAAATATTTAGGAGAGGACAAAGCCCACCTAGGGATCCTCTTAGTTTCTTTTCAAAACATCTTAAATTTGTAAGGGCCCATACATGCCCACATGTTGCAAATTTAGGATAGTTTTGAAGCTACTTTCTTAGTTTACATCACTAGGGGAGTTTAAATATTAAAGTAACATGCCCATACATGCACACATGGTTGCAATCTAGTATAGTTTTTCAAATCTTTCTTAGATTAGATCACATTAGGGAGTTTAAAGGATTGGTAAGGACCCATATCTCCACATGCTAGTTCTTTAGGGACTTTAAAATTCCGCAAGGTTGTACCAATGGAATCTAGTAAGATAGGTAATCAAGATTTGTAAGGACCACAATAAGTCCACATGTTTCAAATCGACATCTAAATTATTAAAAATTTGGCACATTTTATCACTTGCTCACACAAAATCACTCCTCACTCACATAATTTCATCTCGAATTGTGGAGGTTGAAGCAAGTTTCCTCCAAAGGGATTCCGAAACACCCCACTTTTTCTTGAATAAATTATCCACACCCATTTAAATTCCAACGAGATTGGTTCACAACCCTAATCTTTCAACCAACCACATATAATTTTTTTCTAAAAACTCACTAAGCTTTCCTCCACAGGAGGTGCCAAAAGATATTTTTTATTCTAGGTAGGATTTTGGGGGTAGGCATCCAAATAACCCCTCGTTATCTACTTCTCACATATTCAAACATTATAAGTTGACAAATAGGGAACTTTAAAATCCTCCAAGTCAAGTGTTCCTAACACCATAAGGCAGGGAGATACCCGTGAAGGGTCGAAGGCCGAGGTCTGGTTGTTCTATGCATCCTCCCTTTAGTCACCCAACTCTTGGAAGGGATCCAGCTCATAACCCATTTCTAAGGCCGAAAATCTAAATGCCGCACTTTGACCGATGTACCTAGTGGCCAAATCTTAAGACATCTACTTACGTGGCAATTGTGGGCTGCAATTGCACCTTGATCATATTTTGTGTGGATATTGGGAAATATCGCCATCTCTTTAGGGATATGCACCCTCTATCCCTCATTATAACTGATTGTTTCATCCTTCACTAGTTCCTCTTCCAGTGGCTTAAGACCCCACTGTTGAGTACTATTGGAAGGTCCAGTGCTATTTGAGAGGAAGGATGTTATGTCTTTTTAGGACACAAGCATTTGTTTTCTTTTTTCTCCCACGCAGACAAAATCCACCTACCCACATGTATGCTTCTTTTCAATTGATTTATGTATGATGCTCATTTGATTAGCTACGATTGCGAGATATATTGGGAAGTCTCTTGTTCATTTATCGCTCTCATCACTATTTACACACATTCACTTTGCTAGTCGGACATCATAGGGGACCCACAAAATCCCCGTCGCTCCAGACGCTTGCAAAATCTCTCCCCTATCCTAGGAGGACTTCCTAGTCTCACGAACTCACCGATTCAACTATCTCATACCCCTGTGAGTGCTACTATTTTTGGATAAGCTTTTCTTGGTTCCAATGCCCAAAACCAACCATCCAATAACTCTCCTTCACAAGGAGGCAGGGGCCAAACTTCTTCTCAAGGGAGAAGTACAATCCCACCAAACCCTCCTCAAGGGTCAGGTACAAAACCTACTCAAACCATGGCTAGAAATAATCCTCCACCGCCACCCCACATGCCATATTTGGCCTCCTTCAACATACCTAATCTGAGTAAGATCACAAATGACCCTATATTGAATGACCCTACATGAACCAATATTCCTACCAAGCTACCTTCAGACATTCCCAATTTTTAAGGGAAATTGACGGAAGATCCCACCAACCATGTCATGAGCTTTCAATTATGGTGCTCTTCAAACAACATCATGGACAACTTCATCCATTTAATGTTATTTCAGCACACACTCATAGGTCCATCAGCCAAATGGTATGTGGACGGAAAATCAGGGTCCCATGTGACTTTTGAATCCTTGGCCAAAACATTTTTGACCTTCCTTCAAATACCAGTTCATCATGACAATGGTCTAGAACTACTCTCTGAGTGTAAAAAAACCTCAGCCACACATATCGCCGACCACATTCATGAATGGCGTCAACGACATAGTTTATGCAAAGCAGAAACCACCAAAGAGCAATGCCTTGATTGGTTTCTCAGATCATTCGTCTCTATCCTTGCCAAAGATGTGGTCTCCACCTTCCCCCAAACTGAAGAGGAAGCCATCAACAAGGATCAACAGTACGACCTCATTTATGCTCAGTCGGGTTACTTATACATAGTACTACCTGATGCCCTGAGACCTGTACCATTCGGCCAGGACAAACCTGGGATGTCTCACCTGGTGGATGGATTAATCAGTACCACAACACACCATAATCCGTACATACAACCACCACCCATGTATGGTACACCCCAATATCCACCAATGTATGGAGGTCCATCTTACTACCCTCCTCCCCCTTACCAACAACCATATCCTATGGTCCCCCCTCCACCCATGATGCGCCCAACCTCTCAACCTAGTTCATGTACTCCCTATACCTCATCTTATAACATGGGCACTAGTGAAAGCGCTACGCCTTACTATGCACCCTACGATTCATTGCGAAAACATAATCCATATTTTCAATTTCCTGGTCCTCCACATCCAATTGCTCCTCCACAAGGACAACTGCACGCTGGGGTTAACTTTGTTCAGCCCTCTCCCATTCAAAAATTTCAAAATTTTGAACAACTGAATATGGAAAATCCGTCCCATCAGCCGAATAATTCCAAAAAGAAAGGAAAAAAATGAAAGAATAATAACCCATAATGAGGCAGAAATAACCCCCAACAAACCCAACCTACTGGGGCCAACCAAAACCAGGGTAACCAAAATCCTCAAGGGGACGATAAAAACAAACACCAAGGGAGGAACAACAATAAAAACCTCTGGATGAACTTCCCTTGTTCTCTTTGTGGTGAGAATGACCATTACACTCACCATTGCCCCCAAATTGCCGACTTTAAACGAATGAAAGATTCCATGAACGTGCCATGTCCTTTGGCGCCACCTGCCCCTCAGCAGGCCCCACAAAAATATTTGAAACAACCACCCCCGACTGTGTTGAAAAACCCCATTCCACACCAAGGTGTGATGAATACCCAATAGGAGATGCATCCTGCCCCACCACAGATGGGACAATATCAAAACCCTGGAAACCCAACAGATCACAATATCCTCCTAACTAGCGAAGAAGAAATTCTTCTGCAAACGCGCAATCGTCAATACAACACACCCCCTGAATCTACTCCCACCACTTCAGAATAAGCTCCAGATACATCCAGAAAACCTTTATTGATTCCCCACCCTAACAATGAACCCACCATTCGTATCCCTCGCATCCCGTTATGATGCAATGTCAACAACCCTTAGGCTAGGGCAACACATAATTATAGTTTGGTCGATAACTTGGAACAATCCCCTGCAGCCATGTCAGTATTGGAGGTCCTCCAAACTTGTCCAACTCAATGGAAATCCTTACTATCCACCTTGGGGGAAGTTGGCCCAGCTGATACTAGATTCATCACATTTGATCTAGATTGTGGGGAACCTCGTTTCTATGCTTTGGTATCTTTCCAGATACTAGTCAAGATTCAAAACATCACGGTTCATCGATGTATCATTGATGAAGGTGCATCCACATGCATCATGTCCAAAATTGTATGGCATAAACTTGGCTCTCCTGAACTCATACCATCTGGCATCACTTTGAGAGCTTATGACAGACGACCATGTTATCCTGAAGGGATCTTTCAAAATGTCCCCGTTGAACTCGGGGGAAAAACTGTCCTTATCGACATTGAGTTTATCGATGCCCCACTCGATTACAACATCTTGTTTGGACATAGCTACATGTACGCTATGAAGACAATGACCTCTTTTGTATTTCAAACGATGATGTTCCCCCACAATGGGAAAATCATCACCATCGACCAAGTTTCACATTACGAGCCTAACTACTCCTCCAACATCGATAACATCTTACCTCTTGTCCGTACTAGTTTCGATGCATATCCACTCATGGATATGGGCCCCTGAATTTCAAGGACCCATATATGCTGGGGGCATACCACGAAGCACCACCGCTCATACACCCCTCAACACAAGTGTGTGTCATATCTTCCAATGGAACTGAAACTGGAGATACCATTCCTCCCACAGAGGCTTCTCCACTCCCTAACATCCAACTAGTGGAAGAAATCCTACCTCAGGAATCCCATGAGAACCCTACAACACAACTTACCCTCGATTTCACCTTCCCCCCAGGGTCAAATCCCGGTTTGGGAGACAATCCCCCAAGCCATTACTCAAATTCCATTCTTCTACCTGCCACCAGGAGTACAATATTTCTAGGTAGCCACAATGCTTACCCTTCCCAACATGGTGCTCTCCATTCCGGTATGGTATCTACACCCACTCGCATTGGTTCCTCATCCATCCCTCCCTCCCCAAACATAGGGAATCCCGATGCAGATTCCAGTACTAACTCAGACCACACCTCCCTCACCCCCACTTTCCAGCACCACCGTGATGACTAGGGGCAGACGGAAGAAGAAATATCCCACCGCTCCACATCCTCCCCGATTTCAACCTCCTTGCGCACTCTGTGAGAGAGAGGGACACCCCAAAAATAGATGTCTCTCTCTCCCTGAGTTACATAATATGATCCAACTCCCTCAAGAAACCACATCGCTTGTTGCTTCACCAAGCACACTTAGTACTACCACAATATCCCCTACTACAGGCAGTAAAGGGCTGTGAACCAAATTCACATGTGCCATCTATTCAAAGCATGGCCACTACACTCATCATTTCCCTGTGCTACCTCAGTTTCGATAGACACTAACAATAGTATGCCAAAGATTTCAACAAGACCCCTCTCCACGTCCCATGTCATCAAGTACCCACATCAATGACATCCATTATGTCATGAAATCAATCAACGAATGGATGAGGTGCCCTTGCTCTCTTTGTGACTCACTTGATTATTTCACATACCAGTGTCCTTCAATCATTGAATACATGCGTTGTCAAATGGCCCTTATTCAAAATCTGCCAACCACCTCACTTGATGTGATGCAGGTGATTCCCCCTATTCCTTCTCCAGATACTGATCACATCACCTCCCCTGAACTTGAGTCACTTCCCACCCCTCCATGGTTTATGCATAGTTTGTCTGATGATTTTCCCCCAAATCCTCCCAATTCTCCTATTCATTTTCCTCAAGAAATATTACCCCCGACCACATCTTACAACCCACAATATCTATAAATTTGGTTTATGACAAGCATGCCATCGCACCATAGTTGTGATACCCCCTCTACGTCTTCACCACCCGAAGACAATCACACGATGATAGTCACCAATTTTACTCCCCTGGATCCCCTATATTATCGCTTTTTTCACTGCAACGAAGATATCCTCGAGGAGATAACTACCCCTGATTTCCCATGGAATGCGCTCCATCATAGAGCACTCTTTCTCTCACATGAAGCCTTTGACCCTCCTATCCAAGGCTCCATATGCGCAATCAAAACCAAGGATTTTATTCCATCGGGGAACATAGACTGGTTCAACAACCCTATCCTTGCCCTTGATGCTTTTGGAGAAGGCAACATGACCAACATTTCCCCTACTGTCAAAATTGATATTTCTATCAAACTAGGAATCATAGAGGAAATCAACATGGGTGTCGCATTCTCCCCTAAATAACTCACAACTTACAAAGCTCTCTTTCAGGAATACCGGGAAATTTTCTCCTAGACATACACATAGATGCATGGCCTTGATCCTTCTATCGTTGAACGTTGCATCGACACATGGCCTGATGTCACCCTAGTACGTCAAAATAAATGACCACTTCACCCATCCAAATCCGCAACTATCAAAGCCAAAATTGAAAAACTATGCGCTGCAGGGTTCATATACCCCATCACATACACGTCATGGGTCTCCAATCCCCTCCTTATCAACAAAAAATAGGGCACTATTCACGTCTACACCCTTTCGCGATCTTAATCATGCTTGTACCAAAGAAAAATTCTCGATTATCGATGTCTGTGCCATCCACGAGGCCTTGTCCTTCATGGATGGGTTCTCCGACTACAATAAAATCCAAATCCATCTAGCTGATCAGTATAAAACCGCATTTACTACCCCATGGGGTACTTTTTCTTATTGTGTCATGCCCTTTGGACTAAAAAATGCTAGTGCTATGTTCCAACGAGACATGAATTATGTTTTCCATGATCTCGCTTGCATCATCCTTGCTTACTTAGATAACCTCACTTCTCGCTCCAAGAAACGATCTCAACATCTAGATGACTTACGAGTCATCTTTCAACGATGTCGCCAGTACAATATCTGCTTGAACCCCCTCAAGTGCATTTTTTGTGTCACAGTCGGACGCCTCCTTGGGTTCATAGTATCCCAACACATAATCACAGTGGACCCCCTCAAGGTCCAAGCTATCATAGAAATTCCACCACCTAGGAATTTGCGCCAACTACAGAGCCAACAAGGAAAATAAAACTTTTTATGACTCTTTGTCCTAGACTACGCCACTCACGTGCATGGTTTCCTCCACTTACTACATCATGATATACCATTTCGATGGGATGAACATGCCCAAACCACTTTTTATGATTTAAAATAAGCGCTATCCAATGCCCCTTTGATTAGTCCTCCTGACTATGATCACGACTACATCCTCTCCTTGTTGACCTCATCCATCTCAGTAGCATTAGTTATCGTCCAACTAGGAGATGATATTTACTACATCAGTAAAAACCTTTCAGGACCATCCCTGAAGTACAATAATGAAGAGAAATTCGCCCTCATAGTAAAAAAACTACATCATTATATCCTTCTTCACACTACCAAAGTCATGGTAGATTCCAACCCCATGCAGTACTTGCTTAGTCGATGAAAAATTAATGGTAAATTTGCTCGATGGATCATCATACTTCAGGAATACGACCTAGAGTTTTCAACTCCCAAAACAAAGAAATAACTTGTTCTCGCCGAGCTCATCATGACGTTTCCCTTAGACACTACAAGTTCACTTGTCAACACATATTTTCCTGATGAACAACTCTTCTACATCCCCTCGGATGACCCCTGGTATGGCGACCTTCTCGTCTACCTTTAGACAGAGAAGTTTGGATCCCATCTCTTTCAAGATAATCGTAGGTTCCTTTTCCATCAGGTCCCTCACTACCTCCTCATCGGTGACGTTTTCTATCGATGTGGGGTTGACACCATAATCTGCTAATGTTTGACCATCGACGAAGCCGATAGAGTCTTGAATGATTGCCATAGTGGTGCCTGCAGTGTCCACCTCTCAGGTATGTCCATCACCCAAAAAATCATTCGAGTTGGATACTTCTGGCCCACATTGTTTCAAGATTGCATCCACGCTGTCAAGCGATGCGACAAATTCCAGCTTTATGTAAACAAAGCACGAGCGCCACCCGCTCTTCTACATCCAATCATCATTTCTAACCCCTTCTGCAAATGGGGCATAGACTTCATGACTTGCAATCCTCCATCTAGAAATGGACACAAGTACATCATTGTGGTAGTAGATTACTTTACCAAATGGGTTGAATCCATGCCTACCTTCAACAACACTGCTGACACAACAACACGCTTTTTATTCAACCACGTCATTACCCGCTTTGGAGTCCCACTACAGTTAGTCTCTGATCACGGTAAATACTTTGACAATGATATCTTTGTCAAACTCTCCTCAAGTTTAGGATTCTCCCATGAGTTTGCCTCCCCATACTACCCTCAGTCCAATGGACAGGTCGAGGTGGTCAACAAAGTCCTCAAAACCATGTTGCAACGCACTGCCAACAAACATATGACCAATTGGCATCATATAT
This sequence comes from Picea engelmannii, assembly GCA_009831015.1. NCBI lineage: Eukaryota > Viridiplantae > Streptophyta > Pinopsida > Pinales > Pinaceae > Picea > Picea engelmannii. Next base: position 59,519 of record ML789110.1, on the reverse strand, counting down.
TGTTTTCATCATTATGGGCTTATCACACAACAGTAAAAAATGCAACTTGTTTTACACCGTTTCATCTCATCCATGGGATTGAATCCACCCTCCCCATTGAGTGCAAAATTCCCACATTGCGCACCGCCATCGAACTATTACCTGGCACTTCTCCAATGGAGCAACGCTTGCTGAACTTAGAGTCGCTGGATGAAGATTGCCAATCTTCATTATAGAACAATGACGTAGATAAAAAATGGTCTAAAGCCACCTTTGAACACCCTGTCAACCTTCACTCATTCAATGAAGGAGATATCATCCTAGCCTACGATATCGCTAATGATACTTTCAGCCATGGGAAATTCGAGTCATTATGGAATGGACCCTACATCGTCCAACACTACCTCACTAAAGGCGCATACATCCTTGCCTCTCCATAAGGATACCCTCTCAATGATCCTGTCAATGGGTTGTACTTAAAGAATTTTTACACCTGAGCATAGTCATCCTACACTAGGATTTTTCTTTGTACACATTTGTAGAGTTTTTAGTCTTGTTTTTTTACCTCTACTCCTCATGTTTGATCCACCATTTGTTTTATTGATATATTTCTCCTCCATCGGCCTACCACATCGGTTACGATGATGGAGCTAGCCGCTGGACACATAATCACGGTTCGACCGCTTGGGCCCTCTACACCCCCTCACATGAATTGCTCCACTCTAGTGGCGTATGTTTGGGCTCGACAACCAACAACCAAGAAGAATATGCAGCCGTCATTGGCCTCCTTTCCAAGGCCAGTCACCACCACATTCATCACCTTAGCATCTTATTAGATTCCCATCTTGTCGTCCTGTAGCTCAACAATGTATACCATGTCCACGATCCTTGCCTCTTTCACAAACACCTGGAAGTTAGACTTTTATCTCGCAATTTTGAGTCAATTACATTTACACATATTCCACAAAAATTTAATAACATAGTAGATAACATGGATAACCTAGTGTTAGATTGACATTTATCACATCAAGTCATCATCACACATACATAAACCATCAAAATTATGTCACATCATATAGATTAGACATCATAAAAACATAACAAAATATCATCAAATGTAAACATCACATAGATCCCAAACATGCATATATATATATATATATATATTGATCAATGTTTCATCAATGTCTACAAAATAGTACAACATGTACATCGCTCGTAGGCAAGTGATCCCCCCTCACCCCTATAGGTACAAAATGGGTGTCACACTACCCTTTACAAAATGGGCTCGCAGGCCTATATAAATACAAAAATATACAACACAACACTCAAGGTGCCCCTACAACACTACCACTTGGTCCTCTATCTGCAGGAGGTGCCCCACCATCTAAGGGTCCTCCAGGTCCGGGGGGTAGTCACCCAGTCATCGCTACCCCCGCTACATCTTCTCTACGGATCAGAGTCCGCTACTCTGTAGGGCCACCCACACACTTCTCCAGGATTCTCTCATCCTGGATATGGGACCACATTCCCTCAGGCACACCCTGCAGTACCACCTCCAACCGGCATCGGAAATCCTCTAAATACCCGCCAGCCTACACTTGAGGCGCATGAGATGGCCCTGCACCTGGATCGTCAAATATGCACCTCCTGTCGGCTCTCACCTCATCTATTTTCCTCACACCATCCTCATCCTTCCGACATCGATCTTCCACCTGGGGCTCTACCCACGACAATCTCACTGGCCCCTGATGAGCCGAATCTCGAACCAACTCTACCTCTCGGCCTCACAACCCCACATTTGCAAAAACACAAACAAAGATAGAATCAACATCCATACATATAAACTTATTCTACACTATCAAAATCACAACACATCAGTACACCAACATACCTCTATGGTCCAAATCCTCTCCAGGAGGCAACACCATATTCGAATCATGCTGGAAGTCCATCTCACCATATGGGAACTGTAGTATAATCTATGGCATATGGCTCCACACATGCGCCAATGTGGCCATAAAGTAGTGGCCACCCTCCCCCCTCCATGATGCACCAAAATCGATTCCTATCACATCAGTCATGGATCCCATGCCCTAGGAACCGGTAACAACACTCTAGGGTGCAACATGGGAACCCTCTCCAAAAACCACGCCACGAAGATCAATCCAAAGGAAAAATCACCGGATTCAGTGGTATGACATCGGTGAAGATGCCCCATCATCTTGGAATGAAGCATCAAGCCCTAGGTGAAAAAATCACCATCCAACACTCTCTGCATAATCCTTAGCTGACCACCATTGATCTGCTGAGTCGCTAAGGATATGTAGATCCTCACAATCATCACTGTGATGCACTGATGCAAGAGCTCATCCATCGCCTCGATGTAGATGACCGAACCTGACATAATGTTTGTCCTCGAACAAAAAATATGTGCCAAGTCTACCAAGTGTACATCCCCTAGAAACTGGGGATCAACAGGTAGGACCATCCCCTAAAAAGGGAGCCCCGTCAAGAAATATACATCCTCCATAGCCGAGAATGTCAACTGCTGCCCTCGCACAATGAAACACTGCAACTTAGTGCTCCACATCGAAATCATATACCGAAGAAAGTACTCTTGCGACCATATCAGTGGGTAGTCGAAGAACTTGAGCAGCCCATAGGCTGCCAAGATTCTCCAAATTCCTGACTCCTCTCTCACCGCCTCCCTGAGGCGCTCCCACTCCCACTCCCTCTAGTGGATTGACATGATGAAATGATCACCTACATCCACACATAAAACACTTGATCAACAATCCTCATTCATTACCAAAATATTCAAAAACTACAAGTTTGTTAAAACCCCCCAGCTTTGCCTCAAGTGCATGACTGTCACCCCCACAGGCGCGCACATATGCGCACCTGTTCTTCGCACAGCTGTACATCCATGCGCAACTGTCGAAAAAATAGAGGTGCATTAATGTACATATGTCACACCCACATGTGCGCATTCATGTACACCTGTTCTCTACACAACTGTGCACTAATGCACAACTGTTTGAGAAACAACTGTGCACAATGCGCAACTATAATTCAGACAGGCGCACATCACATGCGCACCTATTTTTCCCACCCACACACCCACATGCACGGATTTATTAAGTAAAACCACACATCATGCATGAGAGAGGGAATTTACCGACGCATCTCAGCATGGGTATCCTTCCTTCTCCCATGCACTAGTGGGCCCATCCCTACAAAATGCCCTAGTACGACCATCCATACTACCCTACCCAACAAGTAGAACCTATCTATTGTGCAAGAGGATGAGACCACTAACCTGGATGTCACAAATCCTAGATCGGTTGGCTTGAACTTCCTTAATCTCCAAATCTCCTCTAAAACCTCTCGTCAACTCACTATGGCAGCAGGTACAAATGAGGTGGCATTGTGCCCCCCACAACTATATATAGTCCCCTTTTCCAAACTTCCACACTAAGTTACAAGAGCTCCGAGTCTTTGTTTTCCGATCTGTCTTCAGCCATGGGATCAGGATCCTACTACCTACACAGTCACATTCCCTGGGTCACCATCCGCACTCAGTCCCAGGGGATCATTTTTCTCACATCACATCCAGGTATGCATGATCATGTTCAAAATGATCAAATAACTATTATATGTTCTTTATCTTTAGATATTGTTCACGTTGGGTATTCAGTTTTAATGTGTGCAAGTACTTGGTCATCACAAATCAACACAACCCCTTTAGGTATATGATCGACACTAGCATGTAATCATTCCCTTTGAATACCAATTGCATCTCCTAGTCACACCCTCCGAAATTCACCTTTAGGATCCTCACATCCGGCTCTGCAGTACTGTCACCTCCACTACATTTCGACACTGTCACTCGGTAGAACTCTCCCCCACATGGGTTGTCCCATTCATATTCCCCCTTGACACTTTGACACTCATGTTGCGTTTACCCCCTAGGGATGGGAGTCCCAATAGTCTTATGCATTTCTGAGAATTAGCCACATACTCCTTCTCATCATTTTTCTAGCTTTCCCAATGGACTCCCAAGTTATCTCATCATGGTTCTATTTTGACTACGCCTTTGCAGTATCATTAACCCTCCATTTCATCCATAATCAGTTTTCCCATCTGTAGATTTCCCTCCATTCATTTACCTCATATAGAAAGCCACCCATGGGACCCCCATCCTCCACCAGTCCTCCACGCAACTTGCGCCCTCACAGGCCAAGCCATATTTCATTGGGGCACCCATTTCTGTATCTTTACACTCATCCCAAATTATTCTTTATTCATGTGGTAATTGTAAAAGGCCTTTGTTTCCAACATTTACTTAGCTTTTCATTGTCACCCTTGATGAACTTCTTTTTCTGGAAAAGAAACCCATGTCTCCCTTGGTTGGGGCATTCACTATCTTATTCTCATGTTGACATCATCCATAAACCCCAAGTATCCCACAATCCATGTACCCTTGATCTTTGAGTTTTCCCACTTTGTCATGCCTCTGGCACAATTTAACCCCATTTCTAGTCGTCCCCATGACATTAGATACAGTTTCACGGTTGTTTCCAATCATCCTTCAAACATACCCCCAACCAAGGGAAGTCTTGAGTCTGACCACATATTGACTTCGTTCATGTTCCTTATCAGTTCCTGATCTTATCTAGTGGATTTCATGAATCCATTTTTCTTCTTGGAGTGCATCTCCCTTTTTGTCGACATCAACATAGTTTCCAGAAGGGTGACAATATCTTGACTCTCATTAAATTTACAATGAGGAGTCTCAGATGGCACAAAGAGAACCATCATTTCTCTCTGCTGCTGTTGACCCCCATAACATTCGAATTCAACACAATCTCATGTTACGGTGGGTCTTACTATGCGACTATTGCAGTTGTTTTATACTAGCCGAAGATCTCTGAATTTGTTAGGCCATCAATGCCTATGAGTCATCAACACTTCTTATAGGTGTCATTGCCTCTTTTCAGAGTATGTTCACCATCGGAACTATCATCTTCCATGATCAAACCACCCCGGAGGGCATTGCAGTTATCTACATCAGCATACAACTTCAATTATTTTTGAGCTACATGACACAAGCATGGGGCATGCCCTCCTTGTTTGTATACAAATTTTATTTTCTCCACCTAGAGAAAGGTTAGGGTCCCACAGTTTCCCCTCTCCTTCCAATGGATCACTCTTGAAGTTCCTATCAACACTCTTCATTACAATGGTACTCTTAGTAGAAAAAACATTGATGTATTTTGGCAATACGTATGCTCCTAACCTCACATATCAGGGGGCATCTATTATCACTGAAATTTCATCCACAACATTGCATGCAAATGGTTACAGGAATACAACATATGCAAACACCTATTAGTTCACCTACAACACCAAAAATTCATTTCCAAGAGGCGAAAACTATACAACTAGTCAAAAAATTGACATGCTCTAAAACACTAAAGGAAGCGTGTGCACAGTGCGTGGGACAAAGAAGCCCGTAGAGCACACAATGTGCCATATGCATGACTGTGTACGCGAAAATTTGCGCACTCCTGTAAATGACGCATTTATGGTTCTTGTCGACCCCTCGCCCACTTTTGGACTAGCTCCCAACTTGATTTGACCCTCAAATCCGAGATGAATCTGAATGGGGGGCTAGTCAAAGACCTAAGGGTGCCCTAAAGGGCCCCTTGTCCACACTAAGAACCAATTGGATATTTCCTCAAAGACATGCTATAAAAGGAGGCCATGGGTGCACTAAGAATTTAAGAATATCATAGTATAGTTATGCTGCCTCTATTCTCCTTCAAGAAACCTCTTTTCTTCTTGGAGTATTCTAGCATCATCTCAATAAGATATTAACCTCACCTCTTGAGGGAATAAGATTGGATTTCTTCACCATTTTCTTTCTAGTTTATCATTGTAATAAGAGCTCTCACATATGGGAATCAAGAGCCCTCCCAAGGAGGAAGAGGGGATCCATAATTCCTCCTTTCTCTACGGTTTTTTCCCACTAATATAGTTATCCATTGGTGGCATGATTATTGGTCATTTGGTTGATTGATCTTGGTTCAAGGTTTCTTATGCATTTTAGTTTCATTTCCTTAGTTATTTTCCTAGTTATTTCTAGATTAGTTGTTTGTTTATTTCATGTGTTTGGATTGATTAATTCATACACTAACTTCTGTCCTGTCTAGCATGCCCAACTAGACTTGTAAGTGCCCTTCTTTTTCTCATTCAAGTGGCGAAAAGGACATAACAAGATTCATTGAACACAAATATTTGAGTGGAGGAAGAGGGAATATTGACACCCAACCAACCTAAGTAAGGATTGGGGGTTTTAGGGACCTAACCTCCCTAACCCGTCAAGTGGGTAGAATAATATATTTCCATGTAATAAAGGTCAATATTAATAAGGCCTAGCAATAAGGATGAATAAGTCAAATGTAAGAGGACCTAATAGAACCTTCCACTTCTAGAAGGATATTCCTCTAGATTGTTCTTTTGTATAGATAGATTTAACATAAATAGGAGTAGAGGGTGTGAGAATTTTTGTCTTGAATAATTATTGTAATAGAGATCTGATTTGCTGGAGGTTGCACCCTCGAAGAGGCAAGTGAACATTATTTCCTATCAATAAAGGTATAATTCTAGAATTGTGGTTCCATATAATTTATTGTTCTGCTGTTATCTCTCCAATATTTCCTTATTTTGTTGCTATCTTAGTGTTATTCTCTTCATTATTTCTCTTTTATACTAATATAATAGATCTGGTACCTTACAAGTGGTATCAGAGCACTTTCCTCGACAAAACATTGTGGGTTAATTTTTTTCAGGGTAGAGACATATTCTGTCATCTTAAATCTACATAGATCTATCATTATGTGCATAAAACGATGGCCAGGAACTAATACACATAGGAAATATAAGTGGTACTTAAGCACACATGTTTTGTCCACCCTTGTAACCCATGTTGGTACCCCTTCGAGTGGTAACACATCAGACAACACTTGTATACAGATCGACTTAGATCTCCTGAATCCCTCTATAGATAAACTGATTGGCCACCTGATTTCCATAGTTCCACCGAGAACAACACTCGGGAAGATACTCTCTAGCACATGGGTAGTCGGGTAGTAAAACTAAGTGACTGATCTAGCCTCCTTAGTTGGTTCCCTAAGATATCGGGCTGAGTACTATTGTTGGACCCCGCACGTATACTAGAGATCTATAACAAAAAGAAAAACCTTGTTTGTAGAACCCTTGAATACCCTAACCCTTGGGAAGGAAACATAAACAAGACAAACAAGACCTATTGCCACGCAATCATGCCTCCTGCATTATGGTTGTGAAATTACTACATATTTCTTCCTGTTAAGAATTTGGGCATTTCAACACTGCAATATTCTTCAGCTCGGAGTATAACTCCGTAGGAGTAAAAAAAAAGTATAGTGGTCCCACAAACACACTTATTTGGGACCTATCCCTTTGGATTCCCCTTTTCTCCCTGATCACAGTTGTACCTTTCATTTTTAATCCTTTTTTTTTTCAGTGGACCCGACCCCTTCCCATCTTCCCTATTTTCTTGCATATCCCATTATATTCCCCTTCTCTCTCTGATCGTCATGGTACCTATCACTTATAAGTCCTTTTATGTGGTCCCACCCACCCATTTTCCCTTACCCGCACTCCCCCTCTCCAAATGGCCAACACTCAACCAAGATCTGTAATCTTCTATCAATCAAGCCAAGGTCTCCATCCAACAAGTGACATCTGAGATTGTCTCTACCAATTCCTTCCTTGCACAATTCGAGACCCAAGTTCAACACCAATTTGACACCATGGATTCCAAATTCATGAATCAATTTAACACCCTCTAGTCTGCTGTCAACCAATTGTTTAACCACACTCCGATTCCTTCCTCCTCAGACCAACTAGATGTTGTTGATTCCTCTCATTCTCTGCATTTTCAATCAAACTACTTTCATTGTGAATCCCATCTTCCCCATGTTGAGGTCAATAAATTTGATGGCTCCGATCCCATGGGTTGGGTCACTCAAATGGAGCAATATTTTTCTCTGAATGGTATTACTGATGAGCTGGAAAAACTTCACTATGATATCCTCTATATAGATCCTGAATGATGGAAATGGTGGGAATGGAATAAAAATTCACGTAACGAGTATATTTCATGGACCCAGTTTTTTGCAGAGCTCTATGTCCACTTTGAAATTGATACCCACTATCTTGGTCATTTCACCAAGTTGAAACAGTGAGGCACAATGGAATACTTTATAACTTCTTTTGATCATTTGGCCTTTCACACCGAGGGCATGTCTGATGCGTTCTTCTGCGAATGATTTATCAATGGCCTAAAGGATGAAATCAAATCCCAGGTTCTCATGGCCCACCCTCAGACTTTGTTGGAAGATACTAAACATGCCAAAGAGGCCCAACAAGTTGTTTTTTCCCAGAAAAAAACCCCCCGCCCTCGACCCACTAATCCTTACCCCCCTAGCACTCCCCTCAAGGTCCAGAAATCAACTAGGGATGAAATAGATGAACGCCAACTGAAGGGTATTTTCTATAATTGTGATGAAAAATATTTTCTGGGGCACAAGTGTAAGGAACAATTTTTTTTTATGGCCATTTCCGAAGATGTTCCTAAAGAAGATGTGATAGTTCCCCTTGTTGAAGAGCCTTCCCTTCCTGATGCTACCCATGAGCCCGCTGACCTACATGAATTTGACCCACTCATTTCCTTGCATGCCCTCAATGGATTCTCTGGTCCACAAATCCTCAAGATCATTGGCTATATTAAGCATGGGAAGGTCATCATCCTTGTTGATAGTGGTAGCACCCAGAATTTTATTCATCGTCGCATTGCCTAGGAAACTAATTTCTATATTTGTGCTATCAATAATTTTCAAATCATTATAGCCAATGGAGGGTCCATGAAATGTGGTGGGCGTTGTGAAAATGTACGTCTTCAAATTGGAAATTACCACCTGAAATATCATATTTTTTCCACTGACATGGGTGGTTATGACATTGTGCTAGGTGTTTAATGGTTATGCACTTTGGGTCCCATTTTTTATGGATTTTAAGGAATTAACCATGCGATTTCAATAGAAGGGACAAAGATATCAATTCCATGGTCTCACAACTGGTTCTCTTGAGATCATCAGTTTCCATTGCATGGAAAATATCCTCAAGAAAAGCCACTCCAGTATTATTTCTCAACTCCATTCCATTCAAGCGGTTGAGACACCCTCTATGCATCTTGACCTCCAAGTTATCCTCCCCAAACATCAATATGTTTTTTCCACTCCTCAAGGATTTCCACCTTCTTGTGGTGTTCATGATCATTCCATCCCCCTTGTTCCTGGCAGTCTTCCTCCCAATGTTCACCCTTATTGTCATCCCTTTTCCCAAAAGAATGAAATTGAAAAAATAATGCAAGAATTGCTCCAAGCAGGTGTTATTCGCCCCAGTACCAGCCCTTATTATTCTCCTGTGGTCATGGTACTCAATATATAAGGTACTTGGAACATGTTTCCTGACTTTCGTGCCCTCAATAAACTCACCATCAAGGACAAGTTTCCCATTCCTGTCATTGATGATCCCTTGGATGAGCTGAGTGGTGCTCATTACTTCACTAAACTTGATCTTCATTCTGGCTACCACCAGATACTTATGCAAGACACTAACATGACACTAACATGCCTTTCAAACTCATGAGGGTCACTATGCATTTTTGGTCATGCCCTTTGGCCTGTGTAATGCCCCCTCCACCTTCAAAATCTTGATGAATCATGTCTTCCGTCCTGTTCTCCATCATTTTGTCTTAGTTTTCTTTGATGATATTCTCATATATAGTAAAACTTGGCAATCCCATCCTTCCCATGTCGATCAAGTTCTCCATCTACTCTCTCAGCACCAAATTTTCCTCAAACACTCTAAATGTGCCTTTGGTGCCTCAAAAGTCGAGTATTTGGGTCATATTATTGGAAATAATGGTGTCCAGGTGGATCCTAAGAATATTTAAGCAATGCAGGATTGGCCTTGCCCAAAGACTATTAAAATCTTGCATGGTTTTCTGGGTTTAACAAGCTATTATCACAAGTTTGTTCAGAATTATGGAAATATTACGATGCCTCTCACTGCTCTCCTTAAAAAGAATTCTTTCGCTTGGACTCCCGTAGTTGATCAAGCCTTTCAAGCCTTGAAGGAGGCTATGTGCACTACTCCGAAATTGGCCCTACTTGATTTCAAAAATACCTTTGTCCTAGAATGTGATGCCTCCAGGAGAGGAATTGGAGCAGTCCTTATGCAAGAGGCAAGACCTTTGGCATTTACCAACAAACAATTGTCAGAACACCATTTGGGCCAATCAATCTATGAAATGTAAATGTTGGCTATTCTTCATGCCATGGATATCTTGTGACTTTATCTCTTGGGGAAATGCTTCCAAATTAAGACAAATCATCAAAGCCTCAAGTATTTTCTGGAGCAACGACCTTCCTCCCCGGAGAAACAAAAATGGGTGTCTAATCTCTTTGGATATTATTATGAGATCATTTACAAGAAAGACAAAGAAAATGTGGTTGTTGACACTCTTTCACAAAAATATGAAGATGAAGGGTCCCTTTTCTCCCTCTCCTTCATTTTACCATATTTCCTTCAAGATGTTCACCAAGAATGGCTAGAAGATCATAAGATTTCGCATCTGATCCAACAATTGCAAGACAACTCTCCAGTTTCACCAGGGTACTCTTGGCACAATGATGAGCTTTGTTACAAAGGCTGTTTGTATTTAAGTAAATAGTCACAACTTAAATCCATAGTGCTTTCTAAGCTCCATGCTACACCCACAATTGGGAACTTAGGGTTTACCAAAACCTATGACTGGATCAAACGTTCTTTTTTTATGAGATGGTATGAAAAAGGACATTCACAATTTTTTGGTAGAATGTGTTGTTTGTCAACACAACAAGGGAAAAACAATCAAATCACATGGAACACTAAAACTGCTTCCAATTCCACCCGCTATTTGGAGGGACATATCTATGGATTTTATTGTGGGATTACCTAAATCAGGCAATAATTCAGTCATCATGGTGGTCGTTGATCGTCTTTCCAAGTATGCTCATTTATGTTCTCTTCAACACCCATTTACCGCATCCACTGTGGCTCAAATTTTCATGGATAATGTCTTCAAGCTTCATGGAACACCTCATTATATTGTTTATGATCGAGAACCCACTTTCACCAACAATTTTTGGCAAGAACGTTTCAGGCTACAGGGCACCCAATTGCATCTCAAAATCACCTATCATCCCCAAAATAATGGTCAAACTAAAGTTGTCAACAAGTGTTTGGAGACATATTTGAGGTGTTTTGCCTCTGAAAGGAAAAATCAATGGGCTCAATGGTTACCATTAGCTGAATGGTGGTGCAACACTTATTACCATACAACTACTCACATGACTCCATTTGAAGCGGTATATGGAAAAAATCCACCTTCCGTTATCTCCTACATGCCAAGTGTCTCGAAGGTCCAGGCAATTGACTAAACTCTTACAAATCAAGAGGTTATTCTCAGTAACCTCAAAGAGAATTTGGTCATGGCTGAGAATCGCATGAAGCAACAAGTAGATCAAGGTCACTCATAATGTCTATTTGTTGAAGGATACCAAGTATTTCTTCGACTGAAACCTTATAAGAAAACTTCACTCAAGGTTGAACAATGTCAGAAACCAACACCCAAATTTTATGGTCCTTATACATTTCTCAAGCATGTGGGACAGGTGGCCTATCAGTTAGCTTTGATCAGTCCTTCTAGGCTCCATCCTATTTTTCATGTCTCCTTGTTAAAGAAGGTGATTGGAACTAAGTGCCAAAATCAAACCAACCTTCCTAAGTTGGATGAAGAAGGATCCATATAGTTGCAGCCATGAGCAGTTTTGGACCAGTGTGAGATTCGTCTTCGTCAGTGTACCATCAAGGAAGTGTTAGTCTAGTGGAAATATACAACTCTAGCAGATGCCACCTAGGAGCCAACTACCATTCTACAACAATTTCCTCATCTCCAGCCTTGAGGACAAGGCTGATTTTAAGGGGGAGGGCATGTTAGGGACCTAACCTACCTAACCCTTGAAGTGGGTAGAATAATATATTTCCATGTAATAAAGGTCAATATTAATAAGGCCTAGCAATAAGGAGGAATAAGTCAAATGTAAGAAGACCTAATAGAATCTTCCGCTTCTATAAGGATCTTCCTCTAGATTGTTCTTTTGGATAGATAGATTTAGTATAAATAGGAGCATAAGGTATGAGAAGTTTTGTCTTGAATAATTATTGTAATAGAGCTATGATTTGGTGGAGGTTTCCCCCTTGAAGAGGAAAGTGAACATTGTTTCCTATCAATAAAGGTATATCTGGTGTTGTAGCTCCATATAATTTGTTGTTCCACTGTTATCTCTGCAATATTTCCGTATTCTGTTGCTATATTGGTGTTATTCTTTGCATTATTTCTCTTTTATGCTAATATAATAGACATGGTACATTATAGGGGGGTCGAGTGTGTTAAAGGGTATCCCTATCTACCAATGATAGATATGTGAATAAATATATTTAGTGAATTAATATCATGCAATCTTATGGTTTACTTCAATGAATCCACAACATGCATGGAAAATGTAAAGTACAAGGATTCTAACAAGTGATTAGATGCCTTAATATAACAATCCAAGATAAATAACATAAACCACAAAGTATCCACTTAAGAGAAAATATTTAGGAGCTAGTGGATGTGTGTGCCAAATCTGATATAAGATAAACAATAAAGACAACTTCATATTTGCATTTAGATGATTATAATTCCAATAAATGAAACTTAGAAGAGGCTAATTGCAATACATCACTTTAAACTACTTTAAATCATAAGGAATGAAATCATATAGAATAAATTAATGGTGTATTGTGTTCTTTAAGTGATAATTAATCATATGTTGAAATATGGACAAACTTAAGGATGTCTCATGCTTACAAATATGTTTTAATGATGAATAAATTCTGAATTCTAGATTTAAAGTGAAGAAAGAACCATCCAAGAGGGATATTTTCCACTTATATACAAGACATCTTGGACGATTTAGCTAGGTATTGAGATATGCAACAAATACCAAATATGTTAGAATAAATCTCACAATAGTATATCCATCTAATAAATGAGAAATTGGAAGACAAGAGTGAATTCCCATTTAGGTTGTCCAACGTTAGCACTAGAATTCACCCAAACAATCTCCAAATGAATGATATGCAATTAAAAGAAATTTGGAGATGAATTTCACGACTAGAAATGTAAGATAAACTTCTAGCAATACTCTAGTTATTAATGAAATTGAGGCTAGGTATAAATGTAAATGAACTTTTGAGCATAAAACCTAGTCCTAGGGCTTCCTAAAATCTGATTTTTATTTATGTTATGCAATTTCCATATTTGAGAAAGCCTTAAAATCAACCCAAAACAATATTATCAAATCCTTTAAGACAATATTATAGGGCTGATTTTCCTCTTTAGGGTTTAGAAATAATAAATGAAGGAAAAACCCCTAATAAACTTGTCTAGGAAATAAGAGAAACAATGAACTTTGCACTAGACTAGGAAGGAAATCCAAATTATGATTTTTCTTTGATTTTCCATTAGATTGTTTTCTAAAAAATAAAATAAAAGTTTTTGGATTTTGGGGTTTTTGGTTGGTTGTTGGGAGAAGACAAGCACCTTATTCCAACTAGGGATTATGGGGTCAAGAAGTATGCCCCTCTTAAAATTGGCCTACCATATATTAATGGATTAGGGATAAGAGACTAGAACCTTAGGGGTAAATTAGTGTCCTATCTGATCAATATAAAGTATGTAGACCAATTCCCTACAAGAAGGGTTTCCCAAAGAAATCACCTTTGCCAAAAAGATAAACTATAGCTTGATACAAATACTAAATACCATTTATAGGGATCTAAAGGAAAAACAAAGAAAGGAATTGAGAAAATACCAAACTAACAAAGGAACAAAGAAAGGATTTACCCTAGGACATCTTACCTCCAAGTGGTATGCTTACCCTTCAAATGGATTGATCTTGAAAGCTTGTAGTAGTCTTGAGAAAACACAAAAAATATTTAATGTACCAAAATAAACCAAGAGAGAAGAGCTTGAAGAATTGACACCAATGCCTCAATAGGTAGATATTCAACAAAATTGTAATCTCAAAAAGGTATCCAACAACGAAAACAAATTGGAATGATAGGAGGAGCCTCTATTTATAGAGGAAGATTCATCATCCTTGTCATTCATTATTATTTTCTATCTCCTTAGATATATCCTAGGAGAAATACAAATTGACTTGTCTTCCAATTAACTAAAAGAGACCAACTAAAAATACAATAAAGACTTGCCACATGTACAATAATTCCTCCAAGAGAGGAGGTCATCCAACAAATGAGGATGAAATAGGGTCCAAAACGCTCAACGTCTCTCCCAAAAGAAATGGGATACCCTCAAAATATGTCAAGTTTCTCATTGAATGAATAAATTTCCCAAAAGATGCCAACATTTATCCTCAATGAGTGGAATGGTCATATGTGTGGGGTAAATGAGGTCCGAAAGAGGGAGTGGATCCTCCAAATAGGATACAAAAACTACATGGGACGTCTCAAAGGTGAAATAAAATCCTCAAAACATGCTATCAATGTCCAAAATCATGAAAGGACTCTCCTCAAGTCATGATGTGTCCACATTTTCTAAACAAGTCACCAAACAACTAATAGAATTGTCCTCGAAGGAAGTTGACCCTCAAATCAAGTACCAAATTCCTCCAAATGAGAGACCGATGAGAGTGCTCAAGGATTTAGGACGTGGCATGTCATGAGAAGACTAATGAATGTAGAAATAACCCAAAAGTGCCTTGGATGATGTGATTTGTGACTAGGGATCCATAAACTGCCTCAAGATCTATGAAACTACCTCATAAATTGTGTCTCTGCATGATAAACTATAGAGTCATATCTAAAAGTCCATGGCCACAGTGTGACAAATACATAAAGGAAATTCATTCTTAGGCATAAGATAAGTTCCCTCCCATAGGTATGAAAACCCTTACAACATGAGAAACAATTTTGCATTGAGTGAAATGAAAAAAATCCTATAGGTTCTCTAAGTCATGTGTCCTTGTAGACCCATCCAAAGACCCTCATGTACCTACCTTGGCTAGAAATAACCTCCAAGTGATAGTCAACCAAGCCATAATAGAAAGGAATATCCTTAAATGAGGACTAAGAAGATGATCCACGACCAACCACAAAGGGTCTAGAGCTACCACCTAGGTAAAAAAACACTTTAACATAGATCATCTAAGCATGGTCTAATACAATACATAAGTAAAATAAGGTCAAAATTTTGGCTAATCAATGATACTATAGTACAAAGCATCCCGGTGGCACATATTTTCATGGTAATATAAGCTCTAACATCATCATGATAGGAACACAATCTGCTCATATGATCTAAGGTCACATTTGGTGAAAAAATATGAGTTGCACTGAAGTGAATCTAAGGTGTAACATCTAGTTCCAACTCAGGGACATGTGCTTATCTCCAGAGCACATGAGAACTATATGATTTACAAAATATCTATTAACCTGAAACACTCTCACCAGATGGATGTTAAATAAAAGGGAGGGAAGAATACATAAGTGTCTTTCCCCTTCCATAAGATATAAATAAATCCATGTTTAAATGAAATGGAACTAATGACAAGTTAGTAGAATCATATCTCAAAGAAAATATATAACATGTTAGCGTAATATTACTTTATTCTAAAACAAAAAGGAAACACATAAATCAATAAAGTAAATGAAAGACACAAGTAAATCAATGCTAAGAAAATTACTATTTTTTAAGGATGCCCTATGGCATTAGATATTATCTTCATAGAACATTTTCAAAATTTTCCTATTCACAGAAAAGGGCAGTATTTCACCATGTACATGACTAATATAGAAATGATTATTTCTTTTGGTATCTTCCATTTTATAAGGTCCCAACCAAAGGATTTCAAACTTACCATGTTTTCTTTCCTTTTGAATCCTTTTATTACACACGAGAGCAAGATCGACCTTTTAGAAGTACCTCATGGGAGCCTTCTTGTCAAACTTTGTATTGACCTCATCTTGATTATTTTCTAGATTGTCAAAGGAGTGTCTTCGATTCTCGTCAAGCTTGATCAATTGGTTGATTATGTTTTGAATTTCATCTTGTTTAGATTAAAATTGTTGACATATCTCGTAGGTCAAGATATTCAAGTGATTTGACATAGTTACTTCCATCCCATAGAGTAGCTCAAATGAGATATTTCCAGTGGGCTCTTTCTTGGTTATTCTATCAACCCATAGATCATACTTGATATTAATATCCCAATTTTTCATTTTATCCCCCATCATCATAAAATTCTTATTAATTGATTCTGCAAGACCATTTTCTTGAGGGGGATAATTAGAGGAGTGGGATAGGGCAATGCCACAATTAAAACAAAATGTTGACAAATATGAATAATTAAAATATTTGGCATTGTTGGAAATAATATTTTTTGTCACTCTAGAACAAGTGAGAAGCTTCATGACCATGTTTTCCTAGAAATTTTCCAAGTTGTGATATAACCAAATAAATAAGTCTTGATATCCCTTGATCAAAATTTTGGTATTAGTTGTTCCTTTACCAATATTCACAATCTTAGGGCCATCAAGGGATCCAATGTTATTTTCCATATAATCATTGGGCTTGATCACTTATTTTTTTTCCTTATACATTTCATGCCTATCAAACATTTTATCTAAAGGAAAAAGGCCAACGAGAATCTTATTATCTCTCAATTGATCTTGATGTTCTACTCTTTCCTTTCTCTAATCAATTTCATTTTCAGCAAAATATTGAAGGTTGTTCATGAGTCTTATGATTTGAGGATCATTATCAAAGAAGTGCTAATGCTCAATTTTTTTTGGAATGGATGGTCTAAATATAATCTATAACTTTCCTCCTTCCAACAAATCCTGGCAAGGTTGGAGAGTTGAAGCATAAATATCCAAAGAATAATATTTTTCATTAAACATTCGAGGCTCCACTTCTAAGGATAATGCATAAAAAAAATCCATGGTATCCCACACAAAATTCCTATATCTTTTTATTGGTCATTTTTTCATGCAAACTTATTATTTACTTGTAAGATTACTAGATTATAGTCACCTTGGATTTTTAAAAATTTATTTCCCATATCCTTAGTCATATTTAATCCAAGTAAGATAACTTCATATTCTTATACATTATTTGTTGCTTAAAATTCTAGGAGGAAGACATAACATGAAGTGTCACCTTAAGGGTATGTGAAAATGACTCTTGCACGAGTCCCTAATTTAGAATTATCTCCATCAAAGTTCATATTCCAAGCAATGTTGACATATTCTCAGGGAGCTACTTCAGTTTCTAACATAATGTAGGATCCCAGGTCTTCCTCATAGAAAACCAATTCATTAATAGTATCTTGGGGGTATTCTACACAATACCTCCTCATTTTCTCATGGTGCAAAGTTACAATTTTGTCTTCACAAGTAGGGATGATAGAATAATATAGGTCCATTTGGAAACTACATCCTAGGTTGGAAGCCCACTTATGAGATATAAGCATTCCCAATGCATCCAAAACATCTATAAAAACTACATTTATTAACAAATATATGTCCAAGTAAATTTCCAATTTGATGTGAAGTTTTTTGATTAAACCACACATTTTAACTTCTATGGAGTCCATTAGACATATATTTTTGTAAGGTTTTGTAGTTTTCAAACCCAACTAGTTCACGACCTTTGGTGACTTGCATTACTTTTTCCTTCTTGATTCATGGATTGGAGAACAACATGGAAATATTCATTATCATCCACCACTTGGTTTGGTTGATCCATCTTTTCAATCCCAAGAGATTCCTATGGAATGAATATTTTCTAATATAAGGATGGGTATGTTAGAATTACATATCTATATTTCTACATCCAATTTTAGCTCAAAAATATTACTTGTTGAAGAAAATTTTGAGGCCCCTTTACACTTGGTCCCATAGGTTGAGTATCTTTCTTAGGAAATTTTATAGGACCTTGTTGATCTCCTTGAGGAGGGTTTCCTTTTCTTCTTGGTAGGTCAAACCTTTATACCTATTAAGCCACATCTTTTGGATTTATTCTTGGGATGACCTTTCACCAAATATTATATTCACTATTTCTACATCCGTGGACTTATCCTTAACTTGTTGAATGTTTTCTTGGGACAAGGGGTATATATTCCTCCCATAAAATATTTTTTTGCAAGAATACAAATAATTTTCATCATCTTGAGCACTTGCTTTCATCTAGATACCTTTCACATGTATTCTCCTCATGTAACTCTCTACAAGCTTGAAATAAGGAGGAAGCTTATGATTAATCATGTTGGTTGGTCCCAATGTTGCTATAGGTCTTTGTCTTAGAGGAGGGCCCCAATACCCATTCCTAGGGTGAGACCTATTTTTTTGTTGATTCCTTTCCATTTTCACAATCCTATTCTATAACACATTAGTTATTTGTGAGAAATTCATCTCTAATCTCTTCATTCCTTTCAAGATAGCGGCTAATGGAGCTGGGTCTAGCTCAACAATATGAATAGTTCTTGGCTTAGGATCGACCCTAGCTATAGCATGGGTAAGGATATTTGGATTCCCCACTAAAACCCAATTATCGTCTATGCTCTTATCTTTTCTTTTAGGATCCATTAGATTAGATAGCTTAGCTTCATTTAGAAATAAATTGAATCGGTCTTGGAAAAAAGTCAAATAGTACAACAAGATAGTGGCTAGGGTAAGCTGATGGCTTTGAGGGGTATCTTGGATTATTTTATCAAATTAGGGGAAATTTGAGGTAAAAAATGGGCCTCATAAGGAAAATAATAAATTAATAGTTAAAATAATAAAATAAGAGTTATGAATTTTCAAAGGGAAAGAAAGAAAACTATTTTTTTAATCATATTTTTGACTTAGCTCCTTATAGGTCTACTCAAATTTCAAGTGCAGGCACTCATTGGATGTGGAATTAAATTCCGCATCCAATGAGTACCCACTCTACATATTTTTGATAGACCCACATTGCGATAAACTTGAAGTACATGAAAAAACATGTTTCATATATTTCCAACTTATCTCACAATGGGTCTAACAAAAGTATGCATAGTGGGTACTCTTTGGATGCATAATTTAATTCCACATGCAACAAGTGCATACACTTGAAATTTGCCTAGACCTATAAGGAGATAAGTTGAAAATACAATTAAAAAGAGTATCTTTTTTCCTTTCCCTCCAAAAATATTTACCCTTATGGTTGTCATGATCATCTTGAATACTATTGGTTCTTTTAAAGTTGATTTTGATAGTACATTTTTTGTTTTTTTTTTGAGGCCCATTTTGACCTAAACAATCCTCTAATATGATCTAATGTTAAATTCATTCATAAATTCATTTTCATTTCTCCTCATATTAGTTAAAGCATTCAAAGGAAACCTACTATATTTTTTTTCCAACCATCTACCATATAAAACATCTTTACAAGAATTAAGAGAGTTAATACTATTATCAAGCAATCCAGTGAACCACTTTCTAGCATCTTTCTTCAATGATCAATAAAAACATTTATAAAACATATCAAGACGTTAAACTCTGATAGTTCTAGCAAAATCCATGAAAACACCTCAATGCTCATTAGCACTAACATCATTATCACCATGAAATAAAGGAATATTTCCAATGATTTAGGAAATTCATGAGGTTGACTAACAATATTATAGAATTCAAATGGTTTGTAACAATTAGTAAACCAAGGAGTATCCATTTGATTTTTATTAAGGAAAATTGAATTTTCAACAAATAATCTTCTTATATCTTGCACAGATTCAAGTCCTAACTGTTTGTTATCTTCTCTTTCCTTAAGACTATATCTTCTTCATTTATAGATAATTTCAGGTTCATGCATAAGATGATTTAGACCTTGGGAATTATGTATTGTAGTATATCTCTTTGTTATATTTTTTTGATTCAGAGTCACCAGATGAGATATTTAAATTTAAATTCACAACATTCTCATCAATATACACATACAAGATAAATTGAAAAAAAATGGGAAATGGACTTTATCCTCGACCATGGCACCAAAAATGTTACCACCTAAACTAGCACCCTAGTGAAAATCCAATTTATGATTTTTCTTTCATTTTCTGTTAGATTTCTTCTAAACGAAAATAAAATAAAATATTTTGGATTTTGGGGTTTCTGGTTGGTTGTTGGGAGAAGAAAAACGCCTTATTCCAACTAGGGCTTATGGGGTCAAGAAGTACGTCCCTCGTAGAATTGGTCTACCTTATCTTAATGGATTATGGATAAGAAACTAGAACCTTATGGGTAAATTAATATCCTTTCTAATCAATATACGATATGTAGACCAAGTCCCTACAAGAAGGGGTTCCCAAAGGAATCACCTTCTCCAACAAGATCAACTATAGCTTGATACAAGTAACAAATATACTTTCTAGGGATCCAAAGTTAAAACAAAACACATAATTAAGCAAATACCAAACTAAGAAATGAAGAAGGAAAGGGGTTTACCCTTGGAGTTCTTCCCTCCAAGTGGTAGGCTTACCCTTCAAATGGATTGATATTGAAATAATTTATTGGTATTGAGAAAACACAACAAATATTTGATGCACTAAAATAAACCAAGAGAAAAGAGATCAAAGAATTGACACCAACACCTCAATAGGTATATATTCAACAAAATTGTTATCTCAAAAAGGAGCCAACAACAAAAACAAATTAGAATGAGAGGAGGAGCCTTTATTTATAGAGGAGACTTCATCATCCTTCTCATTTAATGATATTTCCTATCTCTTTAGATCTAGCTTAGGATAAGTACAAAATTGGCTTATCTTCAAATTAACTAAAAGAGACCAAGTAAAAATACGATAAATATTTTCCACATGTAAAATAATTCCTCCAAGAGAGGAGGCCATCCGACAAGTGAGGTTGAACTAGGGTCCAAAAGGCTCAACATATCTTCCAAAATCAAGGGGATACCCTCAAAATATGTCAAGATTCTCCTCTAATGAAGAAAAGTCCCAAAACATGCCAACATCTAGCCTCAATGAGAGGAACGATCACACGTGTGGGGTAAATGACCTCCAAATAGGATCTAATGGCTACATGGGAGGTATCCAAGGTGAAAGAACATCCTAAAATCATGCAATCAATGTCCCAAAATCATGGAAGGACTCTCCTTAAGTCATTATGTTTCCACATGTGCTAAACAAGTCACCAAGTGGTTATTAGAATTTTCCTCCAAGGAAGTTGACCCTCAAATCAAGTGCTAAGTGACTCCAAATGAGTGAATGAAGAGAGAGATCGAGTATCTAGGATGTGGCATATCATTAGAAGATAAATGGATGTAGAAATATCCAAAAAGTGCCTTGGACAATGTTACTAGTGACTAGAGATTTGTGAACTACCTCGAGATCTATGAAACTACCTTGGGAACCATGTTTCTGCATGAGAAACTATAGAGTCATCTCTAAGAGTCCATGGCCAAAGTGTGACAAATACATAAAGGGTGTCCATGTTTAGGAATAATATAAGTGTGCTCCCATAGGTATGATAACCTTTACAACATGAGAAACACTTTTACTTAGACTGAAGTGAAAAAATCCTAGAGGTTCTCTAAGTCATGTGTCCTAGTAGATCCATCCCAATACCCTTGCATACCTACCCTAACCATAAATTACCACCAAGAGATAGTCAACCAAGCCATATGAGAAAGGACTATCCTAAAATGGGCAGTAAGAGGACGATCCATGAAGAACCATAAAGGGTATAGAGCTACCACCTAGGTAAAAACAAGCCTTTACATAGATCATTTAAGCGTGGTACAATAGAATACATAAGTACAAGAAGGTAAAATGTTTGGCTAATCAATGATAAAATAGTAAAAACATCATGGTGGCTCATCTGATCATAGAAAACTAAGCTCTAACATCATCAATATAGTCACAAACATTTCTCATATGATAGGTCACATACGTAAAAAACATAAGAGTTACATTGAAGTGAATTTGAAGTGTAATAGGGAGAATATGGAGCCCTTGGTGGTTTTTTGTTGAATAAATTATTGTCATTTAGGTGAAAGGTAAGTAAATATTCAAATATAAATATGACTTTAATAAATACAAAAGTGGAAAAGTTAAGTCGAAGTGGAGTTTACGTAAAAGTGGAGTAAACATGAAAGTGGATTAAAATCAAATATAAATGTTACTTTAATAAATACAAAAGTGGAAAAGTTAAGTGAAGTTATCTGGTGAAAGAAGAAGTAGCGAGCACAATGTAGATATGGAGAAATAAAAATGGGTGAGTGATCTGGAAAAAATAGAAGAAGCGAGTACAAAGCAGATCAATATCTCCTATAGGTCGGTGCCTATAAACAATAGAGGGGATCCATGTCTCTAGTATGTCAGAACCTACAAAAATTAGAGGGGATCGATGTCTCTTGTAGGTCAGTTCCTACAAATAGAAGAGGGGATCAATGTCTCCTATAGGTTGGTGCCTATAAACAACAAAGGGGATCAATGTCTCTTGTAGGTCGGTTCCTACAAACAACAAAGGGGATCAATGTCTCTTGTAGGTTGGTGCCTATAAACAATGGTGGGGATTGGTGTTTCTAGTAGGCTAGTCCCTACAAATATTTGTAACCGTAGGTTGGTGCATACAAATTAAGAAAATGAATTTTTTTGTTGTTTTCTCTCGAAAGGGTTTCCATGTTGAATATCATGTCTTATGGTTGTTATATTTATGTGATTTCATCATTATGGTTATGAATGTTAAAATGAAAAAGATATCATCATACCGATTCATTCCCCCTCTCTTAGTACAAGTGTGTGCTCAACAATTGGTATAAGAGCCGATTCCTTCGGAAACAATCTAACCACTAGAAGGAAGATCTCAGGTGCACACATGTCATGTCATGAAGGTTTCTCTACAAACAAAGCTTCGTTGTTTAATGGAACAAGCTATGACTTATGGAGTATAAGGATGAGAACATATCTAATGGCCCTTGGTTTTGATATTTGGAAATCATTTGTGACTGGTTATACAACCCCAACAACTCCACCAACATATATGATCGAGAAAAAGGCTAGTGAAAATGATGCAAAAGCCATGAATTCCATCTTGTGCATACTGTCAGAATAAGAGTTTGTCAAAGTAATGCATTGCAAATCAATGAAAGAAATTTGAGACCGACTTCAAAACATCCATGAAGGCGATGGATAGGTCAAGAAGGCTAAAATCCAAACTCATAGAAGACAGTTCGAGAGTCTGAAGATGAAAGAAGAAGAAAATGTTGCAACCTATCCCCTTTGTGTGGATGAAATTTTCAACACCATCATAGGACTTGGTGAGGTCACTCCTCTTGAGATTTGATGCCAAAGTCTCTATCATTGAGGAAATAAAGGATCTTGATCAATTAACAATGGATGAATTGCATGGGATACTCATTGCATATGAAATGAGGACTGAAAAGGAAAAATCATAAAAAAGAGAAGCAACTTTCAAAGCCTCAAAGAAGATGAAGAAAAGAGAGCACAGATCAATCGATTGTTCAAACTATGAATTAGACATGGAGGAAGCAAATTTTCTGAGAAAAATAAAAAAGGGATATTACAAATACAAATGTAAGTTTCCCTTTAAATGCTTTAACTATAGAAAAGTAGGACATTTTGCTACTAAGTGTCCATATGAGAAAAATGAAAGTAATGACAATGAAGAAAACTATAACGTAAAGAGAAAACATCATCAACAAAAAAAAACCACAAATAGGAAAAAAATGAAAATAAGAATAACTCTTATAAGAAAAATAAGAGAGTCTACTCAAAAGGGGTCAGTGAATCATCTGAAGAAAGCAACGAAATTAATTCTGATAGTGATAGAGAAGAAACTCTTTTTATGGTAATTGAAGTAAATATTATGAAGATAAAGGGAAAGAAATGATGGATTTAGAAGAAGAGGAAAATGATGAAACATATGGAGAAGTGGATATTAAAGAAGAACTCATTTGTGCCTTAAGTGGAATAAATAAGCTAAGGAAAATGAATTTGAAACAAAAAGAGCAACTGCAAAAGTATGAAGAAGAGGATTGTGATTCAAAATCCAAAATGTCACAAAGCCTTGAAGAACCATAAAATATTATCATAAGTCTAAAAGTTCAATTAGAAGAGACAAGAAGGATAGAAGAAGTGGTGAGAATCCAGCAGAAGAAAAGGGAAGAAAATTGCGAAGAGATAGAATATGAGATTGTTTCCTTAAGAAAGGATTTGGAAAATTCAATTGCTCAGTTGAATAGAAGCTTGAAGTTTGAAAAGAGTACTGAAATATTAGATGATATCATCAATTGTCAAAGGTCTCCATTCATTAATACTGGTCTAGGATATGATGATGTTGTTTCCTCCCTACCTACACCTAGCCTTGCTACAACCAAGGAAGTTCTATTTGTTGTAGGAGGAATTCAGACTAGTTTTCTAGAAGAACAACCTACTATTGATTGTGTCGAAAAAATTAATTAGGTGCATGCTCCTCACATGCCAACATTTTAGCATGTTGCTACACATGAAATTGTTATTGATATGCTAGGTTGTTCTACTCCCATAAGTGAACCTAACCTTGAGCCTACTTCCTCTGATCCAACACAAAAATATGTGCCTAATCATCATACTCACCATAAAAATCAAAGGAATGACAATCATACTTTCAAATAATTGCAGAAGAGATGTGAAATTCAGAGTTGTGGACTAGTGCTGACTACCAGGATATATTGTGGTTGGATTGATGGATGGTTGTGGAATCATTTTAATATATTTTTGAGGACGTCATATCATTGTATATCATCCACTGTATAGTCATGCAGTGCTTCTCTTACTTACTGATGATTTCCTTAGAAGTGGTCGACTGGGAATCAACCCGACATGAAAGTCGACTGGAGTTCTGACTGGGTTGTTCGTCAAATAGAAGTTTTGACAAGAACTGTTGCTGCTACTTATTGATCCCTTAGAGGGGGAATACTTGAAGCTATTTATATGCAAACCTAACCGATTTCTTCTTGATGACTTGACTATTTCTTGTTGAATCAAAATGGATTTTATGAGACCAACCCAACCATGTTTGACTGCTTTGGAGATGTACCACTACTTATGTTGGATATAGAGGTTGTATGGATTGACATAGATTGATTATATTGTGTTGTTGGTGACATTGTTCATACTTCCTCATGAGTGTTGATGGCAGAAAAAACACAAGTGGAGGACATTATATTTTGGGTAGCATGCATATAATTTTCATTTAGTATTCTGGACATTCCTTCTTTAGATATTGAATGATTTTTGATAGTTGGGAATGAAATTTGATGACGACTCTACATATTTTTCCAATAAAACCTCAAAATCCTTTATGAGCTATGTATGGAACTTTGGGAGTTGGCATGGTTTAAGGTATCTATTGTGAAAACTAAAAAAAAAAACAATTCCACATAGATATTCTATACATTGTAACCAACATTTACCATGTTTAGGAAAGTGTTTTTGAAGGACAACTGAATGGTGGTTTGATGACATTCAAGCACTACCAAACTAGAAACATACATGTGATGGTAGAATATCCCTTAGAAGCTATGAAGGCACATAAAATATTTAAGATTCCAAGCACATGGAGATGTGATAATTTGTAGATGGACATTTGTTAACAACAATAGATCATTCATTTTTTGAGCAATAGATTGTGAGAAAATGTTGAAGGTAGTCAATCCTATCAGGTGTGAATAGCTAATAGTAATGTGATAGTGAAACATATAGAAAGTCTTTGACAACTTTTTAATAACTAGCAAAAGGAGCAATTCATGAGAGTGATGGTAAAATAGCGAAGACTAAGCAATTACATCAAGAAAATATAGTACATTCATAGGGGGAGATACTTCAGAAAACTACAAGAGAAACACAAAAAAATGAACTATGCATAAAAAGACAAATCATATTCCCATCAAGTATCACTTCCTAATCAAAACAAACAGTTGAATTAACTGTCAAGATAGAATACATTTACACCAAGGAACAAGTTGCAGATACTTTTACCAAACCCCTTCCTAGATAAATATCTGAATATGCCAGACAGAAGATGGGAGTGATATCCCTCTCATATTGTTAGAAAATAAGAATAACTAAGGGGGGAGCATATATTTTCCATTGATTTCAAAGGGGGATAATTACAGATAGGGGGAGAATTGCAGACATGGGAAGGAGAATTATAGATAGGGAGAATTGCAGACAAGGGATAATTCTTTCTATTTCTAGAAGATGATGTATTTTTGAGTACAAGGTTTCCATCAATGACAAAGGGGAATATTGTTGAATAACTTATTGTCATTGATGTCAAAGTTAAATAAGTAGTCAAATATAAATGTGACTTTAATAAATAAAAAAGTGGAAAAGTTAAGTGGAAGTGGAGTAAACATGAAAGTGGATTAAAATCAAATACAAATGTGACTTTAATAAATACAAAAGTGAAAAATTTAAGTGGAAGTGGAGTTTACGTAAAAGTGGAGTAAACAAGAAAGTGGATTAAAAAAAAGGTAAAAGTGAAAGTGGAGTTTACGTAAAAGTGGAGTAAAACATGAAAATGGATTTAAAAAGGTAAAAGTGAAAGTGCACATGGTATTTGCACATGGATTTAAAAACCCCGGTGGTATTTTACCCATGGTATGGTAAAAGGGTGAATTAAAAATAAAAAGGGGGAAAATTAATTATTATTTGATATAAGTCGTGACTTTTCAAAAGAACATGACTTTTCATGTAAACCTTATGGTAAAGTATAAATGAAGAAGTGGGTTATGAGAGAAAATGTGTGTGTGGGTGTAAAATGTAATATTCTTATGCATAGTGTTTGAGGAGTGACAATTGAATATCATTCAAGAAGTGAAGATTGAATATTAGTTATTGCTGAGCAGATATTGTGAAAGAAAAATGAGCGAGTGATGAGCATATCGTGTGAAATAAAAAGGAGCAAGAGTTGAGAAGATCTTGTGAAAGTATAAGAAGCAAGCGTTGATCATATCTGGTAAAAGAAAAAGGAGTGTGTGATCTAGAGAAAGCATAAGTAGCGAGCACAATGTAGATCTGGTGAAATACAAAGTAGTGAGTGATCTGGAAAAAGTAGAAGAAGTGAGTACATAGGGGATTAGTGTCTCTTGTAGGTCGATGCCTTCAGACAATAGAGGGGATTGGTGTCTCTTGTAAGTCAGTGCCTACAAAAAAACATAGAGGATTGGTGTCTCTTGTAGGTCAGTTCCTATAAACAACAAAGAGGATTGATGTCTCCTGTAGGTCAGTTCCTACAAACAATAGAGGGGATCAATGTCTCCTGCAGGTCGGTGCCTAAAAAAACAATGGATATTGGTGTCTCCAGTAGGTTGGTGTCTAAAAGCATATGTAACCATAGGTTGGTGCCTACAAATTAATAAAAATAAGTTTTTGTGGTTTTCTCTATAAAGAATTTCTACGTTAAATATTGTGTCTTCTGGTTGTTATATTTATGTGATTGCATCATTATGGTTTA
>ML789110.1:0-31219 GCA_009831015.1 Picea engelmannii | reverse complement strand
TTTCTTTGCATTAATAAACTGCTCCAAGTAGCCGCGTTGGCTGGGGCCGTGGATGTTTCCCCATAGGGGTTTTACCACGTGAAAACATCGGTGTGTTGATCTTTGATCTGGTTATGTGAGTGGTTACTGAAGGTGTTCGTCCTTTGTTGGAATACCTGTGTTGTCGAACATTATACATATATACTCCTGAAAATATTTTACCATTATCCTTGAAAACACCACTGGTGTATTTTTGAGTCCAAATGACATTACTCTATATGCAAATGATCCAAATTCAGATACAAACTTCATTTTTTATTGATCCTCCTTTGTAATTAGTACTTGGTTATATCCATAGAAGCCATCTATGAAAGAATAGAATTAATGTCCAATGACTTCATTGATAATTTCATCTGTGAACGGTGTCATGAATAGATCAGTTATGATTAGATTATTTAGTCCTCTGAAATCGACACATATTATTAATTTCTTCGGGTCATGATTTTTGGGTTGCACCACCATTGGAATTTCCCATTCAAATTTTTCGATAGGGTAAATAATGCTATAATCTAGCATTGCCTCAATATATTTTTGAACGATGGGTTTGTACTTATGGTATACATTATATGGTCATTTTTTAATAGGCTTAGCCCTAGGGATGAGGTCGATTTTCATCTCCCCCATCTCTTGTACAAGTCCTTTCAAATATTTGTAGTTGGGAGAAAATAAATCTTGTTATTCATGTAATAGGTCTACTATTTCGGTTGTCTGCTTATCTGACCAACAATCGCCTATTCTTTCCATTTTTGGTCGACCATCGATTGAAATGTCAAATTCTCTCATTTTGATTTCCGCATCCATCCATTATAGCACTTTAGATTCATCCATTTCCCATTCACCTTCTATAACCTCATTGTAGATTGGAGGAAAATCAGGTTTTTCTAAGTCCTCCTTGGATACTGAGTAGATTGTATTTACATAATGTTTTACTCCTAGGTGACTTTTTGATCCGTAATTAAGAGGCTTATAGCCGACTCACTTCACCAACACAGATACCTGTGCATGAATTTAATTTCTAATCTCTATCTTATTCTTCTATCGCTGAGGCTTTGCATAGGGTTATGTTTCTTCTGGAGGCTACTGAGCCTCAGTCCTCTACACTTGGGTTTAGTGCTTGGCCTGTCCTTTTGAGAAACCAATTGTTGTTGGTTATTGCAATAAAAACCTGCAACTCTCCTTAAATAATCAGGAAACAAACCAATATATATATATATATATATATATACTATGTTCATGTCAATACAAATGCATATATACTAAATATTCATAACAAGGAGGTCGAATCACTTATATCAAGGATACACTACTCCCACATTAATGATGACACCTTATGACATTAATAATGTCAAGGACAGATGCTCTAGGAGTAATAAATGAGAGTACTATCATTTATAGTCTTCTCTACCATGTGCCACTTAATTAATATAAATGCATGGTTTCTACAACAACTTAATGCCCATGGTTGGTTCTCTATTTTAAATAATTGTTTCTTATGGATACAACTACATCACAACTCAATCACCACCTCACTACCCCCCATGACCATCGATCAATACAACTGACTCTTGTGAAAAAATGTTATGCTCCTGTCATGCATAGGATTTAACGCCATATTCAATGGTGGTACATGTGGACAATAGAGGAAGTACACCAACGATGAAGGTGGGCACCTAGGGTGAGGTTTAGACCATGAGAAAGTGAATATGTGAGAAGTATAAATGTAACTGACCTAAGAATATATATGGACATACATAAAATGAAAAAAGATTCCCTATATGAATTGGAATTAGGTTTAGGGTTTGTTAATATTTATGCATGGTAGTGCAACACATAGGTTTTCTCTCCAATAGCTGGGAATAAAAAGAAACATTTGGGAAGTGAGGAATAATGCATGGGATTAATCCTCGAGTTGGAAAACACATTGCGTGATAGAATGATCAAGAGACAATGTGTGGTGCTCTATTCTTGCACTAGGGTTCTCACAACAACTTTGGACAACAAAATGAGTTTGGATAGCAAGGAGAAATAGTGGGTGTGCTCTCCTAGATTGATGGTTTCCATGATTTGTTTCTATATAAAAAAAAAATGTGAGTACTCTTAAAAACACCATTCAACAGGTAGGATTTGTGGTGTAGCAAAGGAATGGAGCATATAAAATCCAACGACTATGGTTTATAGCGTATGTGATATTAGATAGCAATTTGAAATATATGGGTGTCGTATATAGGTCGTGGCATGTCGAACACACAAATGATGGTAGGGAAAAATTTGTGGGAGTCACTCTTCCCATTACTAGGGTTCACATACTCAACATTCTAGTACAAATAACAATGCATGGGTCTCTCCTTGAAATATGGTGAGTGCTCATACCAGGTTACCATCTTACAAATTAATTGTGGTCACATTGATAGTGAGAGAATGCTCCCAATAGTTTCATGGCTACCCATTGACATGGGTAATATCATGGCTATGTTATACAACAAAGATATAGGCTTTGGGACGTCCAAGAGATAGGAATATAGTTAGAACACTCATTACATTCAAAGATGAGTATTATTAACTGAATTGTATAATCACAATTACCAATGTGCTCTCACACATAGTAATAAAAATAATATGCAACAATCAAATCTACATCCAATCATTAAGGTATAGACAAGCCATTTAAATTATAACCAAAAAGATATAATAAAACATAATGGATAATTTAACCATACTTATTAGACATAGGAGATAACTCATTGAGACAAGATTTGTTTACCTTGGAACCCAACTGGGAAAACCAATTGAATGGTTCTCAATATATTTTTCTTCTACAATTCTATCATTTTTTTACAATGATCTCCTCGTCCTTGGCCAAAATCCCTTTGAGTATGAGGGAGAGGGAATAAATATGGAGAGATAGGGGGTAAGGGAAGGCCCACATCCATGGATTTTCACTTTTTGTTCTTTAGCCTTCTCTCCTATTCATCTTTATCATTTAATTAATTATTTTAAATGTTCCTCTCACATCCTCATTTGTCTCATTCAATTTTATATGTGCATTGTTTTACATAGCTTACATGACCTTGATTAATTGTCATGTTGTTATGCAGGTTTTGAGTCTTACCCACTCTTTGTTCAGATCCATTTCGTATCACACCTCCCCATTGAGAATCTTTTTGGTCTCCAAAATCTCTAAGAAACTAATTTGGATCAATGTTGTTTTCTTTTATAGAATGCAACTTTGACGATGGTTCCTAGCTACATCTATAACTCTATATTTGGCTCTGGCTTGTGACTCTGGATATTAGCTTTGATCCTTGGCTATTGTCGAGTGAAATATATGCTATCTATTTTGACATTAAATTGTCAACCTAGGGCTCGTAAGCTTCGAGGTGTTAACACCGTATGTGCAGGTCTAGAGATCTAATCTAGCCTAGTCTAGCCTAATATAATCTAATGCCGACAAACTAAAATAATAAAGAGATTAAATTAGTTAGAAAAAATTGTTACCTTAGGAAGAAAACCAATATGGAGTGATCATATCTCGCGATTTAGGTCATTAATCTATCCGTTGGTGATTTAAAGCTATTGGAAAATTTAAGATGCAATAAAACTAAGGTGCGGAAATTAGTACAAGGGTAAAATCGAAAATCGATACCAGAATGAGGTCTGGAAAGTGAATTGAGTAAGCAAAAGAGTAATCTATCCTAAGGATCAACATTATTCTTTCAATTTACAATTCATTGATTTCTACAGAAAAATGTAAAGTAGAAACAAAAAAATCTACTGAAGACTTTGCCATTAAGGGAGTGTCAATACACTGAACACATGTTCTTGCAACCAAATTAAACCTATGAACTAATCACTCAAAAGGATTCAAAATCAAAAAATATGCTGTCACACTTAAACTGGAAATGTCTCAACAAAGATGTGATGATTACACAGTCCTGTAGGAGTTATCTTAAAACACAATCTAATGGATTATGAACAATTGATATGCATGATTTTTAAATGATCAACCTGCAAAGGAGATACACACACTTTAAAACACAGTTTCTGTAATAAAAAAGGAAAATATATATACCTGGAACATAATTAAGTAAGCATAGTCTAAGTAATCAAAGGAGAGTATATAGATTTACAACACAGTTAAAAGAAATACATATATAGTTGAAACACAATACGAATGAATAATATGCAAAATAGAAGTTATATAAATCTGAATATAAAGTAATATAAAAAAGCACATACTACTAGTGAGCCCCCCAAGTAGTCGTGGTACTCCAACTTATAAAACAAACACGATTTTCAACACATCAACTTGGACTATATTAAAATCAGAAATACATAACAGTGATACATTTTAATAGTGGACAACAATTATCTTATCATGGTAATCCCCTTGTGTTCTATAGCTTCATGGATATATATAGCTTCATTACAATGGAGACGTCGACCACTGAAAGGGATAACACTCTTTCAAAAACAGAAAATCGTTAACCCTTCATTAACAAACAACATCGTATTAAATTGATGATATTGAATGTAGGGGTGAATTCCAACTACTTAAATTGAGTTATGAAATGAACCATAGTAGGAGGATGCTAATAAGAACAAAACCCATATTATGCATTCGCCCTAAAATTCCCACATATATGCCAACGGTCTGTTGGAAAACTGAGAGGGGGGGGTGAATCATTTGTTACTGTGATTAAACAATTATGCCCATTTTAAACTCTTTACAAAACACTCAATGATGATCACAATGATGTAGGGAAGTAAGCAATAAAATATTAAACATCAATCACACACATGAAGTATGAAGAGACAAATATTTCCTGAGGAAACCCATAAAGGGAAAAACCTCTTCTTATTGATATGATAATTAATATTTATTTTCTTTACATTATCATTCTTAGGAGAACCAACTCCCTTTGAGGCTACCACCTTTGTTTTACAAGTAGAAACTTGCTAAGAGCACCAACTCTCTGGTTTCTCTAGCACCCACTAGAAGGAAGCACCAACTCCCTGGTTTCTCTAGCACCCACTAGAAAGAAGCACCAACTCACTGAGTGTTTGAGCACCAACTAGATGGAAGCACAAACTTCCAGTTACACATGCACCAACCTGTATAACAAAGAACAATATTTCTCCCTTGCACCACCCTACCACCCTGGTTTTTCTAGCTACAACCAGATGGAAGCTACAACTCCCTGTGTTCAAGCACCCACTTGAAACTTCTGAGGACAACAGTCCTCCCTAACACCTCCCTACCACCCTGAAATATAAATATTTTATTTTTTAAATTTATCACAGTGATACAACATTTATCTATGGATTACCAGTCTCATCACTATTCTGTTACACTTCTCTACTCTTCCTGCATGAGTGTCTCACTGCTCGCCTCGCTTGCACTTTCTGTTCTGCTACGTTTTATGCTCTATGTGCCATATCTATTCTATGCGCTATGCCTTCACATGGTATTCACTATGTCACTATTCTTCCCTTCAGGTTGTTCACTCCTTCTCAACCTCCACACCCTTTGGCTTACCAGTGAGTCACATATCTTCTTTGTTCTCTATTTTTTTCTTACGTTGAGTCCTCTGCCTGATCATCATGGAAAATCTTCATCTTCTTTGGCGGTTATGACCTGTGTGTTCATCATCAATGGGAGTTATGCTGAGATTCCTTAGCACTCTGGAAATCAAAAATCTTTGTATTCTTATATGTTCGTTTACAACTAGTCAATTATGGATTCTTTGGCTTCTAAGCCCCTTCCTTCACATGACCATCGGTGGTGACCAAATGCATATCCAAAAAGGTGCGTCTCGATTTCTGTCTAGTGAGCACTGGATATGTTTCACGATATGACCTTGTGATATGAGATTCATGTGACCACGTGATTGCGGGTGAGTCCATAGGCAGTTTGAGGGAAACCCACTTTTCTCCCCTCAATTCACTACGAGCCTCCATGCATCCTTTCTCCAAAACTGTGGTTTCAATTGAGGCCCTCTCACAAAAATTAAGACACGAGCATGTTCTGGCCTTGCAATGGAGCATGACCATTGATCTCATGATCTTGACAGTGCTTCTGAATGGATGGTTCATATCTATCCTCTCAAGTCTATGGACCAGATCTCACCTTCCTACATCAACGAATGATATTTACTTTGTGATCCGGGCTCCACGAGTTTCAAATGTCAAACCCTATTGTTGACTGGATATCTTCCGGAATGGGATATATTCTGACATTTGTCCTCTTCAATCGATGGCTCTGCCTTTTTTCCTTTGTCCATGCATGATCCTTAGTCTCAACGATTAGGTGACATGTGGCCCTCCAAACCAACAGACGAGATCGATTTCTCCTTTCAGGCTTCGGGAGTTTCAATTCTCAAACTCTACTTGCTCCCGAAGCATTTCACCCGGAGTCCATGATACAATGACGTGTGTCCCTTTTGGATCGACGATTACAATCCCTTTGGGTATTCGGGGTTCGAAAATTTCAACTCTCAACTTTCTTTCATCCTTCCTTTTCTTTTTCCTGGAGTTGACAATCCACTTACGCGTGTCCTCTTTAATCCAACAACTATCCTCCACTTCGGGAATTTGGCCTTCGCCAATATCAAACCTTTATCCTTCACGTTTTCCCAGAGACTTTTCTCCTGGAGTTCATGATCCATTGACACGTACCCTTCTGCATGATCAATGATCATAAGTGACTTCATCACTTCGGGACTTTAAGCTGATCGCCACTTCATTTTCCTCCAGAGTGGTCACCTGTTGAATAAGTCATATGCAGTGGAAACTGCTTGCTGTCGATTAACCCTTCCACTTACACTGTACTAGATCAATGGTTGAGAATGCATCTGAAGTGATCTTCAGATCAGATGACTCCTATCCACTTTGAGACTTCGACATTCAGGACTTTGGGACTTAGGGAATCTGCTGGTTGTAGAAATCCCAAAGTAAAACTCCCAGAGTGATGTAACTTACTTACTTCACTTGATGATGTGTCATGAGCCTAGTATCTTCCACATGTCACTCGTATTTGTGATTTGCACGTACCTAAAGTGTCGAATCAAATTGAAACTTTTCATTGTATGATTGCGCCACGTGTCCTTGCTGACATGTTCTTATTGACGTGGATCCTCATTGATCTAATGGTCATCGTATGTTCCCCAGATCTGATGGTCCTTATTGATTTTGGATTTCCAGGCTTTGGGTTTTTCAAATCTCAAACTTTCCGGAGTGTAACCTCCTCACATATTTATATCTGAAGTGAATGTTGTTTGTCGATCATGATCCTAGATTGATGGCTTGATATGTCTGTGATGCAACTTTTCTAGCTTATCTTATCTTTCCAATTAGAATGATCCAATGGCTGTCGTTTACTTCAAATCTCTGGCTCTCCGTACTTTGGGTTTTCAAGTCTCAAACTGAAAAATCCTTGAAGTGATTTTCTCTGGAGTTGAGGATCGTGTGCCATCTGCCAGTCTTAACGATGGACAGTCCCTCCTTGCTTCTGGAGTTCAGGACTTTGACAACTCCTCTCTCCTATACTCATCAAAAGGCTTAACCTTCATGCATTTATTTCTAGATCCAATGACTATTGATCCTCGGTCCTCAGATCCAACGTATCAGATCTGTACTTCTCCTCTACACTTCCTATGGTCATTGGGCATTGATCTAATGGTCATCGGGTGTTATTCTTCATGAGATTTCTGATCTCTCTGACTTATAAGGTTTTCTAAGTGTTCAAAGGTCTCGAACTTTGCTCCTCCTATGAGTCCTTCTCTTGGACCTTGGCTGCACTTCTAGAAAGCACAAAGCACTATCTCTTCTGAACTTTGATCTCTGCATACTGTTCTCTCCTCCTCTTTAGCTTACACTTCCTTCTGCTCCACCTTCTGTTCTTTCCTTCAATGAAAATAACACTCTTCCTATAAACATGCCAACAATACCCCCCTTTGGCATTGATGGAAACCCTAAAAGGTTGTGCTATTCTACTTGGACCTCCAACTATAGCATCCAGACCACTCCTTTTCTCCCCCTTAATTGACATCAATGTCAAAGAAAAAACATGCTCCCCCTGAGTTGTTGCAGTACCTTATGGAGGTATCATATATTCAACCAACACATACTCCCCCTGAAAGGATGGAATATCTTAGGTGAGAGAAGGGATGACACCCAGCTTCTCGCAGAGATATTCAAAAGGTGTCTTGGCTAGGGGTTTAGTAAAGATTTCTACAATTTGTTCCGTGGAAGGAATATAATTCAACCGAACAACTTTGTTTGTAACCTTCTCTTTGAGAAAATGATACTATATTGGGATATGATTCATATTTTAATGGAGAACATGATTCTTTGAGACACTAATGGCACTACTATTATCACAATGAAGTGGAATTGGATCAGTATAAGTTACCTTCAAATCTACAAGAGTTTGTATCATCCATAAAATTTGAGTGCAGAAAGTAGCAGTAACAATGTACTTTGCCTCTGTAGTTGATAATGAAATAGATCTGTGCTTCTTACTAAGCCATGCTACTAATGAATCACCTAAGAAGACTGCACCTCCACTGGTGCTCTTTCTCTCATCCAAACAATTTTTCCAATCAACATCTGAATATGCAATTAATTGTAATTTCTGATTTCTAGGATACCAAAGACCATAAGTCTTTGTACCCTTCAAATATTTGAATATCCTCTTGACAAATGCTAAATGAATTTGTTTAGGGGAAGACTGATAACGACCTACCATTCCAACATCTTGCATTATACCAAGACGAGATGTTGTGATGTACAGAAGACTTCCTATCATTGATCGATATGTTGTTTGATCAACATTATGTGAAATATGATCTTTACTGAGCTTGCAACCAACCACCATAGGTGTAATAACATGAGAGGAATATTCTATATGAAACCTCTTTAACATCTCTTTCAAATACTGTTCTTGAGAGATAAATATCCCTACAGAACTCTGATTGATTCGTAAACCAAGGAAATATGATAGTTCTCCTATCATGGACATCTCAAACTCAGTCTGCATTGAATTAGAAAACCACTGAACTGAAAGGTCATTAGTGCATCCAAAGATAATGTCATCTACATAAACCACAAAATCTAATAAATCATCACCTTCATACTTTATATATATATTATTGTCAACAATACCTTTCTTGAACCCTTTTTCCTGTAGAAATTTGTCCAGTCTATGATACCAGGCTCGTGGTGCCTATTTAAGTCCATATAATGTCATTTTCAACTTACATACATAGTCATGATTATCTGTCAGTGAAAATCCTTCAGGTTTCTCCATGTATACTTCTTCTTCTAGGTCTCCATTAAGAAAATATGACCTAACATCCATCTGATATAATTTAAAGTTCTTATGACATGCATAGGCTAGAACCATTATGATGGCTTCCAATCTTGCCACTGGTGCAAAAGTTTCATCAAAATCTTGTCCTTCAACTTGTGCATACCCCTTACAGACCAATCTGGATTTATTCTTAACAATTTGTCCTTGTTCATTCATTTTATTCTTAAACACCCATTTGGAGCCAATTACATTCTTATATTCAGGTCTAGGAACAAGCTCCCAAGTATTGTTCTTCTCAATCTATTCCAGTTCTTCATTCATTGATTTTAACCAATTTTCATCTTCACTGGCTTCATTGAAGTTCTTGGGTTCCACCATGGATATGAAGGCTATATGTGATTGCTCAGTTTCTTTGATTATCCTTATCTTGGTTTGTACACCTTTTTCTTTCTCACCAATTATCTGACTTGCAGGATGATTCTTTTGAGTAATTATGGAGGAAGGATTTGATGTTGTCTATTGATTTGAGTTTGCATGAGTGTTTGTATCTTCATCTAACTTAGAGTCTTATTTTTTCTGATTCTTGTAACTATTTATCTTCAACTTCAACTATATCCCGTGTTGTTGATTCAATATTTCTCTCCTCTCTTTTTGGGACTCCTTCATCAACTTTTATATAAATACAATCAACCAATTTGTGCAACCTCTTATTATAGCATATGTATCCTTCACTGTTTGTAGCATACCCTAAGAAGATGCCTTCATCAACCCTGTCATCAGACTTTCCAAGGTTTTCATTATTATTCTTTATGTAGCACTTAATCCCAAAGACTTTGAAGTGTTTGATTGTAGCAGGTCTTCCATGCTACAGTTCATAAGGAGTCTTGTAACTGTGTGGTCTGAGGTGAGATTTTTTAAGATTATGGATTGCTATGTGTATTTCTTCTACCCAGTAGGTTTGACCAATGTTCTTCTCATTCATCATTGACCTGGACATTTTCCAAACTGTTCTGTTTTGCCTCTCAACTACTCCATTTCACTGTGGAGTTCCTGGGATTGTGTATTCTCTTTTGATCCCATGTTTATCACAAAATTCCTTGAAATAACTTGACATAAATTATCCTCCTCTGTCTGATATTACAACCTTTAATCTGTTGCCTATTTGATTCTCAGTTAAAGCCTTAAATATTTTAAATTTCTCAAATGGTTCAGCTTTTTCTTTGAGAAAAGAAACTCAAGTAAGTCTCGAGTAATCATCAATGATCAACATAAAGTAGTTTTCCTTCCCTATGCCTTCCTGTCTTGATGGTCCACATAAATCCATATGAACTAATTGGAGTGGTTTCTATGTTGAAGTAGAGTTCTTGTATTTAAACTGTGTCCTCGTTAGCTTTCCTACTTGGTAGGGTTTACACACAGAGTCTTGTGGCTTTGATATTCTTGGAAGATATTTTACTACCTCAATATTTTTGAGCTTGATTAAGTGGTCAAATTTTATATGTCCAAGTCTCCTATGACATAACCAACTTTCACCATGTTTTCTTAGATGACACTCTTCTTTATCTTCTTTCATTACATATACATTATTTTTTGTCCTTATGCCTTTAGCCACCACTTGTCCTAAGTTTACAAACTTTGTCTTACAATCCTTGGAAGTGAACACCACTTTACATCCTCTGTCACACATTTGACTTACACTGAGCAAATTATGTGTCAGCCCATCTACAAAAGAATGTCCTAGGATTTTCCTTTACCATTACACAAACTCACCATCCCTTTACCCTTGATTTTACCTAGTTCATCATTTCCAAAGGTTGCATTTCCTATTTTTCTTTTACTTATAGACATAAAATTATCGTTGTCTCTAGTCATGTGCTTGGAACATCCAATGTTTATATACCATGGGTCTTTTTGTTTTTGAGTTGAAAGTACTAGACCACATTTTTCACTATCTTTCTTTTTCCATGTGCTATCATTTCTATCTAAAGGATTTATCCTTGGATCTGCCTTGTACTTCTTCAGATGGCAGTTTGCAGCTTTGTGGCCAAATTTATGACAGTTATAACATTTGAGATCATTGTTCAATAGGTCAAAGTTATTGGTGCTACGTTGTCTATTCATTGTCTACTTAGTTCTATGTTGTAAAGATTGTTTATTTCTGAACCTCCTCATTTGCATGTCTCTAAACTTAATTTGACAATTTGCAATCTTATGACCAAAATTAGAACAGTAAAAACAATAACCATGGAAGAAATTTTGGTACTTGAAGGATGGCCTTCTTCTTGGTATTTGTTGCTCCATCTTCTGATCTCTTTGTTTTTTACCAGGGATCATATTGTATTTATTAGCTTTTGGTGATAGAGTACTCTCATGGTATGATTGTCTGCTGACTTGGAACTTGATCATATTTACCGGCTCTTTGCTTTCTGGCTGTTTGCTGCTTGAACCATTTACATAGCCTAAACCAGTCTTCAATAAGGGAGATCTCTGTTTTCTTAGAATGTCATTTAGTTCTGCTGTGGCTTTAATGCTTGGAAGATTTTGGAGATATAATGTTTTAAACTTCTCCATCTCTTTTCTAGTTTTTACTACCTCTTCTTCCAAGGCTTCACATCTTGCCTTCTTTTTTGATAACTACTGTTTCAGAATGTCCTCTATTTTCTTTGCCTCTTATAATTCCACTTTTAGCAGGGCAAAGTATTCATCAGGTTCTTTATTGTCTTTCTCAAACTGTATCAACAATTTTTTTTTCTTTTTCTTCTTAGATCTAAGTCTAGCAATTTATTCTAGAGCACTGATCAGTTCTCCTTCCAAGTCAACCACAAATTCTTCATATTCAACATCACTTCCTATGATTTTATTATCATAATACTTTTTGGCCATAAGAATACAGTCATTAACCTTTTCTTCACAGGAAGAGTCACTATCTGTGTCTTCTGAAGAGTCATCATTGTTTACAAATAAACTTTTCTTTTTACCAAATCTCTTGGGTTTGTACTTCTTTTCACCTTCAAAATTCCGATCCTGCTTCTTGTGTGGACACTTAGATGCAAAGTGACCTATCTTTCCACAGTTAAAACATTTGAAGGGAAATTTTCCTTGGTACTTACCTGATCCTTTCTTTAGTCTTCTCACAAATTTTTCTTCAATTTCATTAGGCTCAAAATCCTCATTCTTATCTGCTTTAAATGATTCTTCTTTACAGGTGGGTTTATATTTACCTATCCTCATTTCATAGGAAGTTAGAGTTCCTAGGAGTTGGTCAATAGATAGAGCTTTTAGATCATTAAGTTCTTCTATAGTAAAGACCTTTGGGTTGAACCTATTTGATAGAGATCTCAACATTTTCTGAACTAAAGAGACATCTTCAATTTTTTCACCAAGTACTATCATTGCATTTACTTGTTCTTCAACTCTTAGAAATTACTTCCCAACAATTTCATCCTCTTTCATATTTAGCTGTTCAAACTATAATATATAGTTTTGAAGATTGTCATCCTTTACCTTCTCATTACCTTCATAACTGCTAATGAGTTTGTCCCAAATTTCTTTGGAAGATTCTAAGTGCATAACTTTTACAAATTTTGTTTCTGCAAGCCCACTCAAAATAACATTCATAGCCTTAGCGTTGAAGTTGAATTCTAGCTTGTCATCCTTAGAAGCTAGTACAACTGGCTTTACATAACCAGTCTCTACCACATCCCAGACATCTTCACCTAAAGCCATTATGTAGGTTCTCATCCTAACTTTCCAGAAGGCAAAGTTTGTTCCATTGAACAAGGAGGCCTTATTGGTTGAAGTTCCTTCATGGCTAGTCATGTTTAAGCTCTAGGATATACCCTTAGAAAAAAGGAACCTTCTCTGATACCAATTGTTGGAAAACTGAGAGGGGGGGTGAATCAGTTGTTACTTTTCTTAAACAATTATGCCCATTTTAAACTCTTTACAAAACACTCAATGACGATCAAAATGATGTCGTGAAGTAAGAAATAGAATATTAAACATCAATCACACACATGAAGTATGCAGAGACATATATTTTTTGAGGAAACCCATAAAGGGAAAAACCTCTTCTTCTTGATATGATAAGTAATATTTATTTTCTTTACATTATCATTCTTAGGAGCACCAAATCCCATTTAGGCTACCACCTCTATTTTACAAGCAACAACTTGCTAAGAGAATCAACTCTTTGGTTTCTCTAACACCCACTAGAAGGAAGCACCAACTCCCTGGTTTCTCTAGCACCCACTAGAAGGAATAACAAAATCCCTGAGTGTTCTAGAACCAACTGGATGGAGGCACCAAATTCCAGTTACACAGTCACCAACCCGTATAACAGAGAACAATAGTTATCCCTTGCACCACCCTGCCACCCTGGTTTTCTAGCTGCAACTAGATGGAAGATACAACTCCCTGTGTTCAAGCACCCACTTTAAACTTCTGAGGACAACAATCCTCCCTAGCACCTCCCTACCACCCTGAAATATAAATATTTTCTTTTTTAAATTTATCACATTGATACAACATTCATCTATGGCTTACCAGTCTCATCTCTATTCTATTACACTGCTCTACTCTGCATGCATCAATGTCTCACTGCTCGCCTCACTTGCGCTTTCTGTTCTGTTGCGTTTTATGCTCTATGCACCATCTCTATTCTATGCGCTATGACTTCACATGCTCTTCACTGTGCCACTGTTATTCCCCTCAGGTTGTTCACTCCCTCTCGACCTCCACACCTTTGGCTTACTGGTGAGTCACATATATTCTTTGTTCTGCATGTTTTTCTTATGTCGAGTCCTCTGCCTGATCATCATGGAAACTCTTCATCTTCTCTGGCGTTTATGCCCCATGTGTTCATCATCAGTGGTCATTATGATGAGATTACTTAGCTTATATGGAAGTCGAAACTCTTTGTCTTCTCTGTCAGTTACATCCAGACAATTATGGCTTCTTTGGCTTCTAAGCCCCTTCCTTCACGTGACCATTGGCGGTGACCAAATGCCTATCCAAAAAGGCGCTTCCCGATATCTGTCTAGTGAGCGTTGGATCCATTTCACGATATGACCCTGGGCTATGAGCTTCATGTGACCACGTGATTTTGGGCGTGCCCATAGGAGGTTTGAGGACAACCCTCTTTTTTCCCCGCAATTCACTACGAGCCTCCACGCATCCTTTCTCCAAAACCGTGGTTTCAATTGCAGCCTGCTCACAAAAAATTAAGACCCAAGCATGTTCTGGCCCTACAATGGATCACGACCGTTTATCTCACGATCTTGATGGTGCTCTTAAATGGACAGTTCAGATCTGTCCTCTCAAGTATGTGGACCAGATATCACCTTCTTACATCAACAAATGAGATTTACTTCGTGATCTGGGCTCCAAGAGTTTCAAATATCAAACCCTGTTGTTGCTAACTAGATATATTTTAGAATGGAAGATCTGCTGACATCTATCCTCATCAATCGATGACTCTGCCTTCTTTCCTTTGGCCACGCATGATCCTTAGTCTCAATGATCAGGTGACATGTGGCCCTCCAAACCAATGGATGAGATCGATTTCACCTTTGGAGCTTTGGGAGTTTCAATTCTCAAACTCTGCTTGCTCCATGAGCATTTCACCTAGAGTCAATAATCCAACGACGTGTGTCCCTTTTGGATCAATGGTCACAATCCCTTTGGGTATTCGGGGTTCAGAAATTTCAACTCTCAAATTTATTTCATCCTTCCTTTTCTTTTTCTCAGAGTTGAGAATCCACTGATGCATGTCCTCTTTAATCCAACGACTATCCTCAGCTCCAAAACTTTGGCCTTTGACAATCTCAAACCTTTCTCCTTCACATTTTTCTTGAGAAGTTTCACCCAGAGTTCATGATCCGTTGAAACGTACCCTCATGCACGATCAACGATCATAAGTGACTTCGACACTTTGGGAATTTAAGTGGATCACCGCTTCATTTTCCTCCGGAGTGGTCACCTGCTGAATAATTCATAGGTAGTGGAAACCCCTTGCTTTCATTTAACGCTTCCATTGTACTATATCAACGATTGAGAATGCATTCGAAGTGATATTCAGATCGGACGAGTCGTATCTACTTCAGGATTTCGACATTTGGGACTTAGGGCATCTACTGGTGGTAAAACTTCTGAAGTAAAACTCTTGGAGTGACATCACTTACTTATGTCACTTGATGACATGTCATGAGCCTAGTAGCTACCACATGTCACTCGAATTTGTGATTTTCACATACCTGAAGTGTCGAATCAACTTGACACTTGTCATTGTCTAATTGCACCACGTGTCCTTGGTGACATGGTCTTGCTGACGTGGATCCTTGTTGATCTAAATATCATCGTATGTTCCCCAGATCTGATGGTCCTTATTCATTTTGATTTTCGGGCTTCGGGTTTTTCAAATATCAAACTTTCCAAAGAGTAACCTCCTCGCATATTTATATCTGAAGTGAATGTTGTTCATCGATCATGATCCTAGATCGATGGCTCGATCTGTCTACGATGCATCTCTTCCAGATTATCCTATCCTTCCACTTAGAATTATCCAATGACTGTCATTTAC
Organism: Picea engelmannii; assembly: GCA_009831015.1. Lineage (NCBI taxonomy): Eukaryota > Viridiplantae > Streptophyta > Pinopsida > Pinales > Pinaceae > Picea > Picea engelmannii. Next base: position 15,290 of record ML789110.1, on the reverse strand, counting down.
TCCGACTCTCTGGATCTTCGGACTTCAGTATTTTCAAGTCTCAAACTGAAAAATCCTCGAAGTGATTTTATCTGGAGTTGAGGATCATGTGCCACTTGTTAGTCTTGATGATGGACGGTCCCTTCTTACTTCAGGACTTTGACAATTCCACTCTCCTATGCTCATCCAAAGGATTAACCTCTGTGTATTTATTTATGGATCCAACGATTGTTGATCCTCGGTGCTCAAATCCAATGGATCAGATCTATACTTCTCCTCTATGCTTCCTCTGGTCACTGGGTGCTGATCTAATGGTCATTTGGTATTTAGGATTGGTTATCCAACGACCACTATTGTTTTTCCTCCTGATATTTCTGATCTCTCTGACTTAGAAGGTTTTCTAAGTGTTCAAAGGTCTCGACCTTTGCTCCTCCTGCAAGTCCTTCTCTTGGACCTCGGCTGCACTTCTGGAAAGCACAAAGCACTATCTCTTCTGAGCTTTGATCTCTGGATATTGTTTGATCCTCCTCCTTATATTACACTTCCTTCTTCTCTGCCTTATGTTATTTCCATCAATGACAAGCACACTATTCCTATAAACATGCCAACATGGTCAACCCTACTATGCTCCGAGTTTCGTATCAAGTGTTGGATCAAGTGTTGGAATATTCATTTGTGTCAGTACTGGAATGAGTGTCAGAATGAGCACTGTAATCTCAAATCCGAGTTGATTGTGATTAAATACTTCAATGAATATTTCATTCAGTTCTGAAAAACACGATCGGTTGGATGGAACAATCTCCCTTCATTTTTGTTTGTACAATCGTCCACCTATCAAAAAGAACAAAGATTATTAAATTGGTATTTCAATGATGAAAACGTTTTAATAATGTATATAGTGAATGCATCCCCCATGATATCCATTTATTATTTGTTTGATGGATTGTATAGCTATATAAAACAAGATGTTCAAAACACTAAGTTTATCATCTACAAATTAGTTAAAACCATGTAAAATACATTAAAAAGTATAAAATCACATCATTTATTTTTAATGCTTCTAATCAATATATTTTAAATAAATGGTATGCTTTAAAGGGTGAAGGGAATGGATTATGCTCAAATATGATGATAAAATAGTGAAATGAATTGAAAGAAAGGAGGTATTTTAGGATGCCATCACCCCCCCTAGATCGAAGATATGGCACGTCCTCGTGCCATGAATTAATTGTATTTTTTCATTTGTTTATTTTGGCACCCAAGTATTGTTAACAACAAATTTTTGGAAAAGTAGGACAACATGATTTATTCTAAGAACAACTAATTTTTTTTTGGAAAAATAAATATTAATGTCATGTTGTGATAGGACCAAAACAACATCGTAATAATTCAGTTTCCTCAATATATACAATTTCATCAATTGGTAACAATTTATGCTTGTGAATACTATATAAGTTATAATAGGAAATTTTCCTCATGTCCCCGGATAGAAAACATGAGGGTATAGATGATCTGTAAAACCCATAGGAAACCAATCATCCCTGCTTAATTTCTCAAAGTCTTATTGTCATTCAAGTAATATGGATAAAGTTTGCATTTGAGTTCATTAGACTCCTACACTTATGGGTCCCACTTCTAGGACAGTGACATCCTAAGTATAGTGTGAATTAAATGATAGGATCTTAAGATCATCTTACAAACATTATGAAATGGAAATTGGATGATATTATTTATCCCTCTTGTTCAAACATTCATTCTTCTTCTTAAGGATTTAAAAAAGTATATCGTTCATATGGACAGATATAAATTAGGCATAGTAAAAGACATCAAAGTTAGAACCCATTTCCAACAAGCCTATCTAGTACCCTAATGGGGTAACTTTGATATCTAAGAAATATCCTCTCCAGGAAGAATGCCCCATTTCCAATGAGCCTATTCAGTACCCCGATGGGTTTTCCTAGTCATACCACAGGCCAGTACCCACTGCCAAGAAACTTGTTTAGTATCCCGGTAGGTTACCCTCTTACACCCATTTTATAGCTTTTACTACCACTCTTAATATTTGTATGTATGTATTGCTTTCACAATGAGATGGGGAGGTAAATTTTAAAACCTTTTTATGGAATGGGATGGTATATGGATTGGAGGACACTCCATAAATTTCCCATAAAAGATTGTTCGCATGAAAAATAGACTTATGCATTTATATTAGTCCAAAGACATATCATGGCCAAACTTACTTAATGTGTAGTGGATGAGGCTATAAGAGAATGACTTCAAGGTGTCTCTAGTCCCTGAATTCATCTTCTTCATATATAATTATAGTAGTGTTCCCTCACAAGTAGGAGTGGCATCCACTCTCCTACTACTATTTGATAAGGATTCTTGCATAACAAGCTCTGATATGAAACTATGATGTACAAGTTACCTATAGGTATTACTATGTAAACCTTTAAAATTTAAGTAAATCCCCATAATGCATTAAAGCTTGGTCTTGAAAAACTGTTATGATGAGTAGTCTGAATTATGTATGGAATAAGAAAAAACAAAGTTTCAAGTTGTTTTTGGTTTAAAATCATTTAATATTTTCTTATTCTTATTTCTTTTATTTGAAAAGAAAAAAAAAAAGTGAAGTTGCATGAAAAGCTAACTAATCACATGCAATGTTTTATTTATGTACATAATATCCTACTTTACCTAAAAAAAAAGAAAACTCTTCATTCAAGTGTAAGAAATTTTCCAATGTAACGATGTGCGGAAAATAACAAGAAACTTACCCATATCCACATACAAAACAATTACCTCAATGATTTCTTGGATACGAGGAACCAACCGACATATTTGATTTGGTAGCAAGAAGCATTGAAGAAGAAAATGGCATTGTGGCCTGATTACCTCTTGGAACCAATTTTCAATGTAATCTCTACACAGATCCTCCTTTTCTGGATGCTTGATTTCTTTAGTACATGAAGGATATGTTGATATGCATGTTGAGAACTCCTTAGCCTTAGGTCTTAATGATCACTCTCTATCAGACGTAGTCTCCAATTTTCAGCTTCCTCCGTAGTTTGGCAAGTAGATTTTTTTTGTAGCTCATGGGACTTTGGTTCTTTTATCATTTCCGAAGAGGTAGATAAGTTCATGACTATTTCCAATATGCATTCTTCCTGAAAAGAAGAAATCCTAGTTGTTGCTAGGATTTGAGAGATTTCTCCCAAAATAATGGTCACTTTTGAATCCATTCTGTTGGTTGATGGGTCCTGCCTCACACATGGATTAGTGTCCAGGGTTCTTAAAACACCCAATTTATTATTATTATTATATTTTTTAATATTTTAATCAAAACTACCTCAAAATAAAATGTAATACATACTTAAAGCAGATTTGCGCAAACTAAACACACCACACTTGCATAAAATAAATCACAGTTGTAGGAAATAAATCAAAGCATAAAATAAAACATGATTGCAAGAATGAAATCAAACTCACATGTGTATGAAAGTAAACACAGTGGCAGGAAAAATAAACACACTTTGCGAAAGGGAAGCACACTTGCATGAAAGAAATAAAACTTGCATAAAATAAATAAAAGAAAGCACACTTGTAGTAAAATAAGCACACTGGCAGGAAAAATAAATTGTGGGAAAGTAAACACACCTTGAAGGAAAGATAAAACACACCTTTGTAGGAAAATAAACACGCTTGCAAGAAAGTAAACTCACTAAGAAAAATAAACGAACTTACAGAAAAAGTAAACACTCTTGCGGAAAGGGAATAGCAAGGCTTTAGAGAAACCCATTAAAATGGATGTGTAGGTTCTTACCTCTCGTCTTAAAGTTTCTCCTCCCCTTTGTTGTGTAATTAAAGGAAACCTACCTACCTAAGCTCTAATCCCTTTATAACCTCCCCGACAATGACACCACAAATGTCGAGTGAAATATATGCTATCTATTTCGACATTAAATTGTCAACTCGGGGCTCGTAAGCTTTGAGGTGCTAACACTATATGTGCAGGTCTAGAGCTCTAATTTAGCCTAATATAATATAATTCCAGGAAACTCAAATAAAAAAGAGATTAAATTAATTGAACAACTCATCACCTAAGGAAGAAACCCGATATGGAGTGATCATATCTTGCGAGTTAGGTCATTAATCTATCCATTGGTTATTTAAAGCTATTGGCCAATTTAAGATGCAAGAAAACTAAGGTGTGGAAATTAGTACAAGGGAAAAATCTAAAACCGGTACCGGAATGAGGTTTGGAAAGTGAATTGAGAAAGCAAAAGAGTAATCTATCATAAGGATCAACATTATGCTTTCAATTTACAATTCATTGATTTCTACAAAGAAATGTAAAGTAGAAACAAAACAATATAATGAAGACTTTTCCATTAAGGGAGTATCAATAGAATGAATGCATGTTCTTGCAACCAAATTAAACCTATGAACTAATCATTCAAAAGCATTCAAAATCAGAAAATATGTTGCCACACTTAAACTAGAAATGTCTCAACAGAGATGTAATGATTACACAGTCCTGTATGATGTAGGAGCATCGCTTCACCCAACAACACGCCAGCCAACCAACACATCAAGCACACATTCAATGGAGGAGAGAGAGGCGTCAACCCTCATTTCAAAATTTGAATTTTGATTTAAATGTTTGTAAGATTTCATATCTAGATCCGATTCAGACTAGACAACCATTAAATGCAATTCATTGTAATTTAATGAGAGTAGGTAGCTTGGAGGGAAAGGCTCAATGAACCTGTCTTTTGAAGAAAACCAATCTTTGTATATATGATTAATTAGTTCTTGAGAGATTATGTTAGAGAGGGAGAAAATAGAGAGCCGAGACTCTGTTGTAGTTGGAGCTTGAACACATTGTACAAGCATTCTGAGATTAATACAAAGAGAAATTTTTCCTGCATGAGAATCTTTGTGTGTTTCCATGTGTTTTATGAATGCCATTTATGTGTTTTTATACTGTAGATGTATGTTAGATTCCATTTGTAGGGATAGATAGAATTTATCTGTATGTGAGTTTCTTTGATTTCAGTCTAGTTCTTTGTGGCTTCATGCAAGGGGTTGCATGAAAAAATACTAAGGATTATGTGAACCAGTGCAAGAGTGCACATCTAAGTTCTTTGGAATTCAGGGAAAGACGTGCCAGGAGGGTGCACCACAAGAATCTTAAACTCAAGGGATAAGCCTCAAGGTTGCTGAACACCTTGGAGGTGAGACTGTGCAGAGGAGGGCACAAAGAAGAGAAAACAGAATTACTGAGGATTCTGTGAAGCTTTCCCAGGTGGGCATTGAGCGTGTGCAAAGAGTGCACAAGAAGAACTCTATTTTGAGTTCCGAGACAAGGGAAGTGTCAAGGAGAAAGATGCTCATAGAGTTGTTGAATACTCTGTTGTCTTAGAAAGGTGTTCTTGAGCAGGAGGTTTCCAGGAGGGCATCAAATTCCCCTTTGATGGGAGAGACAAGGGCCAAGTCCCTTATAGATTTGAGAAAGTAAGGCCCAGGAGGAATAATGCCTTTGCACACAAAGTTCCAATAGAAAGGAGAAGAAGAGGCCGAGACAATTTGAGGTCTAAGCCATAAATAAATATCAAGAAGGATAGCACAATAGTGAGAGAGGATCCTGCAAGGAGTTGCAGAGATCGAGAAACCTTTCGAGGTTTCAAAGTGAGAAAAGCTTAGAAAGGATAGCATTTCCAGAACGCAGGCAGGAGCCAAAGTTGCAAGGGCTCGTAAGAGATAAATTGAAGGTTGATACCTTCAAAAAATTTGAAATCTTCCAAGTCAGGGAAGAAATCCAAATCTCAGGAGGAGGAGCACACCAGCCATAGGATCAGTTGTAGGAAAGAATATCTGGACCGTCGAATCCATGTCCAAACACCAAGGAGAGAGCATAAGAGGAGGAACAGATCTGACCCGTCAGATCTGGCACGTGGACCAAGAGTTGTTGGATTCAGAGGAAGGTGCACAAGGGTTAAACCCTTCAATAGTGCATAGGAGAGTGGACTTTGTGAAGTCCCAAAATCATCACATCCATCCATCAAAAGAGGACACGTTCCAGGGAGATCAATAGTTTGCTGACTTGGAATTCAAGAGGTGCAGAGGCAAGAATTCCTTAGAAATCTCCGAGTTTGTAGAAAAGTATAAGCTCAAGAGGGGTAGATACTTCAAAGATTTCAAAGGAAGGACGAGGTCTGGAGTCACCTCATAGAAGTTAAGTTCAGAAGGAAATGAGGCCAAGTTCTTTCGCTGGAAGTCAATGAAAGTTTGAACGAACGGTTGAAATTATTGGAGGGAGAATCACCGATTTTCCATGGACCGTTGGATCCAGTGGATCAGTGGAGAATTTAAGGCTGAGTGTATTTCAACATTCACAAGCTCAGGAGGAATAGTCACTGTTAGATCTGAATCAATGAGAGTCGTTGATCTTGTGGTTTCGGATTTTGTCATTTTGGGAGTCGGTGGTGTGGAAGTGTTACAACTAGAGGAGTCACGAGTTGCAAAATCTTGATGCCATTTGGACCAATGGATCATGGAGGAACTGGAACCATTGATTTGAAGCATCGTGAATTTGGTCATTGGGAAAAGAGAAAGAGTTGCAACGCAACTTCGTAAGTCACAAAATCCTGATTCGCTTAGGAGTGAGGCCCCTGGACTTGATTGAGGTCATATGGTTGAGACATAAAGGAGGAGATGAGGACCCTTTAGCCCATTTCATGGTTTCAAGGATTGAAGGAGTCAAAGGGACTCGCAAAAAAAAATCCTGAAGTCGTGAAACCTGAAATACCTTTTCGGGTGAAGGTTGTGGTTACATTGGCTCATTACGTGGAGTCGAGATTCACGCCTAGTGCTGTTCGCATGGGCATAACTACTAAAGAGGACTTGTGGATATATTTGCATGAAGTTTCCAATGGGAACTAAATGAGTTGCTTCGGCTCGGGGGACTAAGAATGATCTTTGACCAGGAGGTCAGTGGATCCTGCCGATGTAGAGGTGGGGGTTCTACGTCAAGTTGTATCAGAGCACAAAATTTGTCTGCAGATCGTAGTCAAAGGTGAAGGAAGAGAAGTATATAGTATGATACCGTGAAGTGGTATCAGAGAATAATTTCGGTCTATATATTTTAGGTGAAGGAGATAGAGGATAGCTTGCACATAATTTATTTCTGTAGGTAGCAGGTAGAGGAAGAAGATGGCTACTGAAGGCCATGAACATGGTCCAAGAGAAGAATGCTAGTAGAAAATCAAGGCTGATATAGATGAAGAGCTCAGTGAGATAAGAGAACAGATGGAGAATATTGCATTTAAGATGCAATAGGATGTAAAGCTGCATTGGGTGTATGAATGGCCCATGAATAAGAAGGTGAAGTGGCCAGTCAAGAAATTGTTGGCCAGAGGACAACAAAGGCTATTGAGAATGTGGTTAAGGTATGTTAAAATCCTCAGAGGTGAAGAGGAGATGGTTCATATTTGTGAGCCAGAAGTTGGGATAAATCTCAGTGATGATGAGGAGAAGTGATTACAGAAGGGTCTCAGAAACTGCTAGGTGAGCAGTGAAGAAATTTTAGATTGCCAGGTGGGTAATGAGATGGGATCATTGTAGGATCTCATAGACTTCCAGATGGGTAGGACATAAATCCCAGATTTTCAGGTGGGAAAGGGAGAGGATATGAGACTTTCTGATAGTCTCATGAACTCAGAGGTGAGTTTGGATCAGCAAGGAGAGCTGATGGAGGAGGATAGGAAATACATTCTGATCATTGGAGGAATTGAGGTATTCCTGGAAGATAGCCTAGTTAAGGCCACAACACATGTTGCAAGTGCCACAATAGGAGAAGGAAAACCAACAATGACTTTCATAAAGGAAGAAGAGCATGCAGATAAGATGCTCACTCCATGGGAGAAGAAGTTAGAGATGCTAGAGGATTGGTTGAACCATCCAAAGCCAGTAGATGACTGCCATGAGCAGACAGTCATGCAAATTTTGGGAGAAGAGCATTCGGTAGAATTTCTCAGAAATTTCATCCAGGAAGATGGACAGGAGATGACTACAACACTGAATCCTGTAGCAGAAGATGAATCAGAATTCCAGTCCAGGGAGCAACTGGAAGAAGTTGGAAATATGCCAGTAGGAGAAATGACAGAAGCTAGAATATTAGAGGAAGTGATTGAGCAGAAAATCAGTCAAAAGGTGACTGCAGGATTGGATTTTGTAGTAGAGTGGTGACTTAGTACCACAAGGGGAGATGGAAACAACAAGGGGGATCAATTTGATCTACCCATTACAAATAAGGAAGTGCAGGAGAAAAGAATTCCAGAGAGCCATCCATTGGATCAATTGGATGAGGTGATTGAGAAGATAAGAAGGATGATGTTGAGGTTAACAACAGAAATTGCCAGCAAGGAGAAGCTGAACCGAAGAAGGAAGCATTCCATAGCAGCAAGGAAGAAGCAACAACAACAACAACAACAAAACAATGGAGCAAAGGGACAACTCCAAAGAACATTTTGGGATCCAGATGGATTTCAACAACAGAACTGCGAAGCCCATGAGTAGGAGCTCATGAATTTTTCGTAGCAGTGGAGTATGATGCAGGAGCATCGCTTAACCTAGCAAGGTGCTAGGAAACCAACACATCACAAGCACATTCAATGGAGGAGAGATAGGTGTCAACCCTCATTTCAAAATTTGAATTTTGATTTAAATGTTTGTAAGGATGCATATCTATATCCAATTTGGACTAGACAACCATTAAATGTAATTCATTGTAATTTAATGAGAGTAGGTAGCTTGGAGGGAAAGGCTCGATGAGCCCTTCTTTTGAAGAAAAAAGATCTTTGTATCTAAGATTAATTAGTTTTTGAGATATTATGTTAGAGAGGGAGAAAAGAGAGAGCTGAGACTCTGTTGTATTCGGATCTTGAACACATTATACATGCATTCTGAGATTAATACAAAGAGAAATTTTTCCTGCATGAGAATCTTTGTGTGTTTCCGTGTGTTTTATGAATGTCATTTATGTTTTTTTATATTGTAGATGTATGTTAGATTCCATTTGCAGGGATAGATAGAATTTATCTGTCTGTGAGTTTATTTGATTTTACTCTGGGTTCTTTGTGGCTTCATGCAAGGGGTTGCATGATAGAATACTGAGGATTCTATGAGCTAGTGAAAGAGTGCACATCTGAGCTTTGTGGAATTCAGGAAAAGACGTGCTAGGAGGGTGCACCAAAGAAATCATAAACTCAAGGGAGAAGCCTCAAGGTTGTTGAACACCTTGGAGGTGAGACTGTGTAGAGGAGGGCACAAAGAAGAGAAAACATAATTACTGAGGATTCTGTGAAGCTCTACGAGGTGGGCATTGAGCGTGTGCAAAGAGTGCACAAGAAGAACTCTATTTCAAGTTTAGAGACAAGGGAAGTGTCAAGGAGAAAGACACTCACAGAGTTGTTAAAGACTCTGTTGGCTCAGCAAGGTGTTCTTGAGCAAGAGGTTTCCAAGAGGGCATCAAATTACCTTTGAAGGTGGATACAAGGGTTGAGTCCCTTAGAGGTTTGAGCAAGTAAAGCTTAGGAGGAATATTTCCTTTGCGCACAAAGTTCCAATAGAAAGGAGAAAAAGAGGCTGAGACACTTTGAGGTCCAAGCCACAAACAAAACTTAGGAAGGATAACACAATAGTGAGAAAGGTTGTTGGAAGGAGTTGCAAGGATAGAGAAACCTTTCGAGGTCAAAGTGAGAAAAGATCAGAAAGGATAGCGTTTCTAGAATGGGTGAGACCCAAAGTTGCAAGGGCTTGTAGGAGATAAATCAAAGGCCAAGACCTTAGAAATGTTTGAAATATTCCAAGTTAGGGAAGAATTCCAAAGATCAGGAAGAGGAGCATAACAACCATAGGACTAGTTGCAGGAAAGAAGATCTGGATTGTCTAATCCACATCCAGACACCCAAGAGAGAGCGTAGGACGAGCAATAGATCTGACCCGTCAGATCTGGCATGCGGACCAAAATCCATTGGATCCGGAGGAAGGTGCACGAGGGTTAAAAAATTTGATAGTGCATAGGAGAGTGGACTTTTTGAAGTCCCAAAATCATCAAAGACGTCCTTCAGAAGAGGACATATGGCAGGGAGATCAACAGTTCATTGACTCTAAATTCGGGAGTTGCAAAGGAAAGAATTCCTTAGAAATATATGAGTTTGTAGAAAATTATAATCTCAGGAGGGGTAGAGACTTCGAAGAGTTCAAAGGAATGACAAGGTCTAGAGTCACCTCGTAGAAGTTAAGTTCAAAAGGAAAAGACGTCGAGTTCTTTGGCTGAAAGTCATTGAAAGTTTGAACGGACGGTTGAAATTCTCAGAGGGAGAATCACTGATTTTTCGTGGACAGTTGGATCGAGTGGATCAATGGAGAATTTAAGGCCGAGTGTCTTTCAACACTTGCAAGCTCAGGATGAATAGTTGTCATTATATCTAAATCAACGAGAGCCATTGATCTTGTGGTTTCAGATTTCGACATTTTGGGAGTCGGTGGTGTGGAAGAGTTACAACTCAAGGATTTGCGAGTTGCGAAATCCCGACGCCATCTGGACTAACAGATCATGGAGGAACTAGGACCGTTGATATGAAGCATCATGAATTTGGTCATCGGGAAAAGAGGAAGAGTTGCATCGCAACCTCATAATTCACGAAATCCCGACGCGCTTAGGAGTGAGGGTCCAGGAATTGAATGAGTTCATATGGTTGAGACATAAAGGAGGAGCTGAGGACCCGTTAGCCCATTTCGGGGTTTTGGGTATTGAAGGAGTTAGAGGGAGTCACAATAGAAATCACAAAGTCATGAAACCCGAAATACCTTTTTGGGTGAAGGTTGTGGTTACATTGGCTAGTCACATGGAGTGGAGGTTCATGCCTAGTGTTGTTCGCACGGGCGTAAATTATAAAGAGGACATGTGGATATATTTGCATGAAGGTTCCAGTGGTAACTAAAGGAGTTGCTTCGGTTCAGGGGAATAAGAACGATCCTTGACTCGGAGGTCAGCGGACCCTGCCAAGGCAGAGGTAGGGGTTTGAGTCACTGTAGGAGTTATCTTAAAACACAATCTAATGGATTATGAAAAATTGATGTGTAATTTTTAAATGATTAACCTACAAAGGAGATACACACACTTTAAAACATAGTTTCTGTAATAAAAAAGGAAAATATATATACATGGAACACAGTTAAGTAAGCACAGTCTAAGTAATCAAAGGAGAGTATATAGATTTACAACATAGTTAAAAGAAAGACATCTATAATTAAAACACAGTACGAATGAGTAACCTGCAAAAGAGAAGTTATATAAATCTAAATATACAGTAAGATAAAAATGCACAGACTATTCGTGCCCCCCCCCAAGTAGTCGTGGTACTCCAACTTATAAAACAAACACGATTTTTAGCACATCAACTCATATTATATTAAAATTAGAAATACATAACAGTGATACATTTTAACAATGTAGAGAAATTATCTCATCATGTTAATCCCCCTGTGTTTTGTAGCTTCATGGATATATATAACTTCATTACAATGGAGAGGTTGACCACTGAAAGGGCCGACACTCTTTCAAAAATGGAAAATATTTAAACCTTGAATTAACATAAAGCATCTTATTAAATTCATGATCTTGAATTTAGGGGAGAATTCCAACTGCTTAAATCGAGGTAAGAGAGGAACCATAGCAAGAGGATGCTAATAGGCACAAAACCCATGTTCTGCATTCGCCCAAAAATGCACACAGATATGCCAATGACCAACCCTGTTGCGTTCCGAGTTCCATATCAAGTGCTGGAATAGTCATTCGTGAAAGTACCAGAAAGAGTGATTAAATGAGTGCTGAAATCTCAAATCTGAGTTGATTGTGATTAAATACTTCAATGAAGCTTGCATTCAGTTTTGAAAAACACGATCTGTTGGATGGAACAATCTCCCTTCATTTTTGTCTGTACAATCGTCCACCTATCAAAAAGAACAAATATTATTTAATTGATATTTCAATGATGCAAACATTTTAATAATGTATATTGTGAATGCATCCCCCATAATATCCATTTCTTATCTGTTCAGTGGATTGTATTGCTATATAAAACAAGATGTTCATAACACTAATTTTATCATCTACAAATTAGTTAAAACCATGTAAAATACATTAAAAAATATAAACTCACATAATTTATTTTTAATTCTTCTAATCAATATATTTTAAATAAATGGTATGATTTCAAGGGTGAAGGGAATGGATTATGGTAAAATATGATGATAAAATAGTGAAATGAAGTGAAAGAAATGAGGTATTTTAGGAGCCCATCAACTATGGATCTGGATTGGATTCTAGCTTGCTTGTAGTGAAACAATATTCTCATTGAATCTCAACTTTGAACAATATTAGAATATGAAATCTAGGCTCAACACTCATTCCCATATCTCTCTTTGTCTTGGAGACAGTCCATCTCGGCTACCAACGAAGGAAACTCAAATGATGGTCTATTTAGTGTGACCCCAACATGCTACCATCACATAACAACTCCTCAAGTGTGGTTGCATTCCTATTCTAAGATCAGTTGCTTCTTGACATGGAAACAATACTATGGTGCCTTCGTATGCTTGAAAGGCACATCATGGAGTTCTCAAGAACTCCTACCTCCAAGGTCATTGATCCTGTGCATCGATCCTTGGCACATCTTTAGGAAGGAAAAATTCTGTTGGAAAATTATATGTAGCAATTGGAATGGTTCTACTCTATTGGTTGGATTCCACTCGCTATCCTTTTCAATAGTGATGCAGACCTCCAATGCTACTATATCTCCTTGGAAAACATCTTATCCTTGAACTAGAGATGTAGGCATCTGTTACACATCTAAGTGTCACACTACCAAATGTCACACTTAAGTGTCACAAGTGTCACAAATATTATACACCTAAGTGTCACACTGCCAAATGTCATACCTAAGTGTTGAACTTAAGTGTCCCAATTTCATCACCATAAGAAAGTGTATGTCATAATCCCTAGACAAGTTGAAAAAGAAACATATCAGTTAGAGGTCAAAATACTACCTTTTTCCTTGATATTTTGGCCTTGTTTGAGCTTCATCGCCCCCATGCCCATACATAAGGAGTGATAAACCCTCATCATCTCTCCCCAAGACACTTAGAGGAAGAGATAGTCTCACCCCGTGCTCAGTTATGGGGGGAAATGAAGTCGTTGCAAACATCATTCCTTATTTTGTGAGGTTGTTTCTGGGAGAATTCAGTTGGTTAAGGAATTGGTTCGATCTACCTCCTATTCAAGGAAAGGTCAATCTTGTTGGTTCATCCAAATCATCATTTGACCACATCCTCTCCTAAAAACTATACTATGATTGTGATGCCTCAAATCCTATATAATGGAGACCATTCTTGAGAGAAAGGGGAGAGAACTTAGAGCATCATACCTATGATTTTGTGACATTCAAGGGGATGGAAAGGAGAGCTTGTAGGAGCTATTGCAACATCAAGATTGAGATTGTAAGTGCTTCAATATTGATTGATTTCCATTAATATATAACTTGTCTTATTCCCTTCATGCCTATGTGTTCTTATGCATGTCTATTGTTGTCTAATTCATCAGAGATAGATTTGTTCTACTTGAAAATATAATGTAGAAGAAGAAGGTATTTCTATGTTCTTTATAGGAATTCTCTTGGAGCTTGGACATCAATGTCAAGGATTGGAGTAGTGAGGAAAACCAGTGTTTAAGAGGTGAATAATCTATCCTTCTCTTCCATTCTAATTGTTGACATAGAGAGTAGATCTAGAGGTAAAGTAGTAACCATTTGTTTTTCTCTGTATTGGATCAAAGTGGTATTGATCCAAGGGGGGTTTCACCTGTCCGCATGGGAAAATTTTCCACAAAAACATCTCTTTACCTCCTATACTCTTAACTCTCCACACTCTTTTCCTATATATGAGGTGTCCGGGGTGAAGCTCTAGGTGAAGTCGCCAAAAATTCATTTCCCAATATCTACTCAACTTGCAGTGGTGGAAAACTTCCACATGGATGCTACAAGGATTGATTGTCATAATCCTCCTCTCCTTGTGCCTCTGTGTATGTTGTTGGATTGGAGGAGCCTTCTTTCCATTCAAATTCTGAGAACAATAAGGTATATGGAACATGGCTTTCTTCTTCCAACAAGTTTCTTCACAATGTCCTTTCTTTCGATAAAATGAACATGTCTCTGCATAACAATGACTGTCTATGGTATGTCCTTTATTCTTGTAGCAGTGACACATAAGAGATTTCTTGTTTGATTTAGACCCCTTGGTATTGTTCCTATTCTTTCTCTCACTGATTGTCTTGCTACTTTTTCTAAGTGTAGGTGTGGGATGAGTCTGCAAACTCTCCTCATCACTGCTCTCCTTCAATCTACCACAAGTTTGAGGTAGTAGTGAGATGACACCTTCACTCATTACTACTTCTCTTTATCCTGATGAGAAAGATAACTCTAGCATGTCTGTTTCCTTCACAAAAATGGTTTTCTTTATGGTGATGGAGTTTTTACTTCTGCCATCAAAACCTAGGCCTTCATGCTTGGCGCAAGCTATGACTACAATGGGATTCGAGATTCCTTTTATCATATCTCCTAGCCCTTTTCCATCATAGCCCATTTTACTTAGAAGTTTCAAGCCAATACCTCTGGTATGATTCTCAAAGTCAGTGAGATTCTCTTGAGAGGTGTCTATGGAAGGCAAGCTTACCGAGGTGGTCTCAGTCATGGTGCTAGCATCTGCGGTGGTAATGGATGTTTTGCTTCCTCCTTGGTGCTCTTGGATAGCTTCTTGAAGCCTTTCCAAGGATTTATCCTTTTCTGCCAACTCTTGTTACAACTAGGTCATCATCTGTGTGATCCTATCCTCCTTCCAGTTATCTAATTGGATGACCTTCTCCCCAAGGTGTGCAAGTTGTGCTCTATTCTTGTCCCAATATGACATGACTATTGTGAGGGTGTCTTGACCTTCTTAAAATTCTTCTTGAGAAATGGAAGCAATTGGAATCTGAATAGAGAGTGGGTAAGAATGAGGTGTCTCTCCTATTAATTATTTTAAACATTCCTCTCACATCCTCATTTGTCTCATTCAATTTTACACGTGCATTGTTTTACATAGATTACATGACCTTGATTAATTATCATGTTGTCTTGTAGGTTATGATTCTTACCCACTCTCTGTTCAGATCCATTTTGGATCACTTTTTTTCCCTCGAAAGCTTTATC